>VDFB02058242.1:764214624-764362980 GCA_007258455.2 Sequoia sempervirens | reverse complement strand
ATAATATTTCAATTTATCAATCTAGCTCTTTATTAAACTTAGGTTTTGAATGAGTTGCCCATGGATCAAAGTCTTCTTTAGTGCAGAGCCTGACATCATAAGGGATGAGGTTGGTCATGCCCTAGGTAACTTTGATGGAATGGATACCCCTTAGTGTTTGGCTCTCAGCTGAAGAGATTTCGGCCTATGACTCATGCTCATGTATCAAGTAGCTAAGAAACTTGGTTTGATAGAAAACCCTATAATAAAATAAATAAAAATAAATCAATCATATGTGTATTATTGATACTTAACTATAAGAATAAAAAGGAACTTTAATTATTGTTTGTCAAGTTTTTCATATATACAACCATTGTTGTATTTGTTTGTGTAATCAACTAGCTGTTTGTACAATTGTTCTTGTATGGAACCTTGTAATCAGCTAACTATTTATACAACTAACCCTGTATATATTTTTGTAATCAGCTATTTATTTATATAACTGCTTTGTATAAAACCTCACAATGCATGTTGTTTGTGAAATCTTATTATGCTACCTAGCTGTTTGTTATTACTATATTTTTAAGATTAGTCCTCTATTTCTCTTATTGACAGCTCATTTTTTAACTGTTCATCTTATTGCATAAAGCCTTGTACAATAAATTAAAAGTAAAATTAAAGGTACTTTTTAGGTGAAGGGCACTTCATACAAACTGAGGTTATAGTGGTGCGTGGTGCTTGGTAAGACTCCCCTTCATGATTCTCACCTGATTCCTCTTTTGAAGAAAAAATCAGTAAGACAAAATTACAAAGTACGCTCTTTTGTCCTATACAAACAAAATATTGTAGTTCGTACTGGAAGAATTCATATTATTCTATCTGTGGGGCTTATTTTGTGGGTTTCCTTTATTTTGTTTGCACGCCGCGTCCATTTAACCCTTCTAATCATTTCCATTGAACTCTTTAACCAGAAGGTGATTGATAGATGAGTACACGACAATAATGTCCAATCCTTTTTTCCAAGCTTTCATGGTATAGCAATCAATTCTTACTTTGAAACATAGAATGATTCATATCTTACCTAAGTTTTGTTTATCATTAAACTTGTCTGGTTTAGAGCCCCTCACATTCAGTTCACATCAGTCACACCAATCAAACACTCGCATCAGATTTGTCCAAACCACTATCTGTATCTTCACTAAAACTGATCATGGTGATAAGACGCAAATGCATAAAAAAACATTTCTAAACCTAAACGAAAGTGTTGATATGGCGAGAGTGAGTTTTATAATGTGCTAATGAATTTCCAAACATTTTCAGTCGTTTAAGATCCATCCATTTGATTGAAATGGTTTTTATGATGAATTCCAATGTGGACAGCACTAAAAAAAGTTTTGTTTCTTTTTTCTGGAATCCATAGGCGTGGAAGGATCGCACTAGTTCAATCTGCTTTTCTTTATTGGTGGAAGATCTTTCCATTTTTTTCGAACTGCACTTTTTCTTATCGGTGGAAGATCTTCCCATTTTTCAACCTGCACCTTGTGTTGTCAAGAAGATATTGTACATCATTGATGGCCACAAACTTTCTTCAAGAACTTTAGTGATTCCCTACACCTCTTCATAGTAGAGAGCAGCTTTCTTGTTTGTTTTTTTGGTATAACAAATAATCCACTACCTGCACAAGTGCGTGCTCTTATCTTGATAAAATCTCTTTGCGTATCTTTGTTCATTGAATGCAATGTGGAAATCTATTTGTGAAAGCTGATTAAAAAATTCCAAGCGTGGGTGGTTGCGTCACCCAACACTCTCTATATACGAATAAGGAAGATGCATTTCATCATATTTATTGTCTTATGGTTTCAATTTAATGTATATATCTATCATGGCAGAAATGATTGAGGGAATGAGTTGTATACAACCTGAGACGTAGAGATGTAGCAACCATTCCAATGATAGATATGAGTACAAATCATTCCTTCAACCATTTACAAACGTTGATTTTCTACATCCATGGTTGAGCACAATTCATTCCTTCAATCTTGTTAGCATGTCCCTTTACATTGATCTCTTTGTTAGTTTATAACATGTATAATAATTAAGAAGTGAATTAAAGTGTTGATTTGGATGGAGTTCATTAATAGAAATGTAAACTCATTAAACTTCAATTTAAGTGGGTGTATGAATAATTCACTAGTAATCATATTTTTTTATGTTGTTTGTCAAATTTTTACTTAAAAATGATTGTGATAGGTAGAAGAAAACTTACATATCATATCACTAAAACTTTTTTAATGGAATGCACATTCCAAATTTGCAATAGTGTCATCATTGTGACTCATGTATACTATTCCTCATGTTGAACTCTCTTAAAAGTTGATCATGACAAGCTCCCCAAGTTGCTATTAGATTTTTCTAGGCTAAAATTAGGTCATTATCCATACCCACATCATGATTTTATACATAATTAAGTTGGAGACTATATATGCTTATATCATCTAGAATGTTTTTGAGTCACTCAAGTTATTCAACAAGTTGTTTGGAAATGGGTTTTTTACTAGTTTTTCTATTAACCAACATAAGATTTGATGGACCGCCATGATCAATAGGCCCAACCTTCCTTTTCCTAAGAGTCTCAACAACAAAGTCTCACATGGTTTACAAAACACATTCATGTTGTTTGGGATCATATTACTCAAATTAATAGATTCCCTCCCACACCCTTGTGAGGAAATCTAATATTTTTAAATTTCTTATTTTCCATTTATTTGTTATATTCAAGAACATAAGCTAGATATCAAACAACATAAATTAGACCTTCAATATTTTTCTAGATCATCAAAGGATTAACCTTAGAAATTTGATGCAACTTTTAAAATTTGCATTCATAGGACTTCATTTAAGATTCTTACACACTTTTACTTTACTATTAGGATATTAAATTAAAAACATGGTTGAATATTATCTATCTTCACCACCCATTTTGACGCCAACAATTCAATGTAAACCTTTGTTATTGTACATCTTCACCATTTCGATTGTGATACAGGCTCTTCTTTCACAACATGATGACAATGGAAGGGAAATAGTTATCTATTATATCAGCTATACTTTGGTATGATATGAGCTTAATTATACGCTAATATAAAAGACATGTTTAGCTATTGC
Source organism: Sequoia sempervirens (assembly GCA_007258455.2). NCBI lineage: Eukaryota > Viridiplantae > Streptophyta > Pinopsida > Cupressales > Cupressaceae > Sequoia > Sequoia sempervirens. The sequence continues at coordinate 764,359,836 of VDFB02058242.1, read as the reverse complement.
TTTTGCATCACATAAATTGAGACACTACATGCTTAATCATCTAAGAAAGTTCATCTCTAAAGTTGATCCCTCAAAGTACCTTTTACCTAAGGCTACTCTAATTGCTTGTATGGAAAAGTAGGTCATGATCCTAAGTGAATTTTATATTGAGTATGTGGATCATAAGGCTATTAAATGAAAAATCATTATAGATCAATCAGTAGAAACACCTCTAGATAAAAATCATCCCATTATTTTAAAATTTATAGATAAGGAAATTTTTAACATTAACCATTCATTATTGTAGAAGTTGTATTTTGATGGATCATACGCTGAAAATGGATCTATGTCAGAATTATTTTGATCTCCACAAGGTGATTGTATCCCAAAATCATATAGATTAGCTTTCCCTTGCACACACAATACTAGAGACTGTGAATCTTTGATCATTGGACTTAGAATGGGAATCCAATGCAATATAAGGGACCTTCAAGTTTATGGAGATTCACAATTGGTTATAAGACAAGTAAATGGTGGCTATCAAATAAAGGATGAAAAAAATCTTCTGTAAAAGAGGATGTAGATAGTGCGGATCAGACAGTTGGTGAAGAAAAGCAGAGTCAGGAAGCTAGCCCCTTATCCCAAGAGCTGAGCCCAGTTGAGAAAATAGATGGGAACCCTAGTTTGGAGGATATTCCTATCCAGGGGTTGTCCTTGGAGCTGAACATCCCTCTTCTTCTCCCTTCCTCTGAAGGTTTTTTTCCTTTAGGTGTAGACCGTGCTTTATGGATCCTAACTCTTTAGAATTAGTTAAGGACTCCTTCGATAATCTGGACCATTCTACTAAACTTTCTAGAAACTATTCAACCTTTCATTTGAATGGCATCATGGAGACATTACCCTGGGAGCAAAGACTCCTTACTGATAAGGAATGGGAATCATGTAAAGAGATGGATAGTCAAGAAGAGACTAACAAAGAAGAGGTTTTATCAAAGAAAAAGAAAAAAAGAAACAAACTATGGAAGACTCCAAGTGGCATTTCTACTAGATCAAAAGCAAAGGCAGATTGTGGAGCGAAAAAGAACTCTCAAGGGAAAAAGTCTACTAAATGGACAAGAGAGCATAATAGTTTTCAGGATATTGCTGATGGTTTTCAAAAAACCATCCCAAAGTGCCTCAACTCCCCTGGTAACTCATGAAGATCATGTCTTGGAATATCAGGGGACTTAATAATCCCCACAAGCAGGATGTTCTACACAATTTTGTTAGAGATCATAAGCATGATATTCTCCTTATTCAGGAAACTAAAATATCAAAGGAAAAAGTGGAAAAGATGAATCTGTTTTAGCATTGTAGTACTCATGGAAACAACTCAAATGGTGCTTCAAGAGGTATTGTTACTTTCTGGAATAGTCACATAATCAAAGGGGATCCTATTTTGTAAGGTTCAAACCATATTGCTACTAGATTCACCCATATTAGGGTTAATTTTAGCTAGATCCAATCAAATATCTATGCCCCCAATGGAAAAGGTCTCAAAAAATCCTTCTGGATGGAGTTGGCTACCTTTAGGAGGATTTTTGACAGAGATTCTTGGGTTGTTATGGGAGACTTTAATACGCCCTTACTGAATGAAGAAAAATTTGGAGGTTCCCAGATCAATGTGGAGAGTAAAGAGGATCTTTAGAGCTTCATCAACAACCAAGCGTTGATTGATCTGGATTTACAAGGAGCTTCCTACACCTAGTTGAATCACAAAAAGGGTATGGATCTTATCTAGGTTAGATTAGATAGATATTTAGTCTCTAATCATTGGTTCTTTAACTATTATTGTTCTCTTAAATCCCTCTCTAGGATTGAATCTGACCACTTCCCTATTAGTTTTGTTGTGGAGCCTTTAAAGAAGAAGAAAAATATCCCATTCAGAGTTGAAAAAATGTGAGTTTCTCATCCTTCTTTTAAAGAAGAAATTAGGAAATAGTGGAATATAAGTATCTCTGGCACAACTATGTTTAGAATGGCTAAAAAATTAAGGGAAGTTAAATTCAACCTGAAAAAATGGAAAAAAGAGTCCTTTGGTAACATTTTCAAGATTAAATCTAATCTTAAGATGGATCTGGGGGAGATTAAAAAAAAATATAGAAGGAAGGATATTTGAATGATATTAAGGAAAAAGAGAATGAGCTCCTTATTAAGATGCATGATATTATTGGAAAAGAGGAGGAGTTCTAGAGACAAATATCTAGAGCTTTATGGTTATCTACAAGTGACAAAAATACTAGGTACTTTCATTTGTCAGCCTCAAAACATAGGGCGGTCAATAGAATTTCTCAAATTGAAGTGGATGGTATTAGGCATGAGGAGGAGGAGGACATTAGAAAGCATGTTGTTTTATTCTTTAAAAATCTTCTTTCTGAGAATGATGAAAATAACCAAAATGATCACGATCATTTAATAGAGGCTATACCTAATGTGATCAATCAGGAAAATAACTCTATGTTGTCTGCTATTCCTACCAATGAGGAAGTTAAGAAAGTTGTTTTCTCCTTTGAAGGGAGTAAAGCTTTGGGTCCAGATGGGTTCCCTATGTTTATCTTCCAATGGTTCTGGGAATTTTTTGGAGAAGATGTGGTGAACGAGTTGTTAAATTTTTTTTTGGATCCAGAAGTCTCCTAAAAGAGTTGAATGCTAGTTTTTTGGTTCTAATCCCTAAGAAGCCTGGAGCGGTGAACTTTGAGGCTTTCAGACCCATAAGCCTTTGCAACTCGATCTATAAAATCATCTCGAAGGTTTTGACTTCTAGACTCTTAATTCTCTTGCCAACTCTGATTTCACCTCAACATAATGGATTTGTCACTAGTGGACAGATCCTTGACTCTATTGTAATTGTGCATGAGAATATCCATTCCTTGGTTGAATCTAAGACTGAAGGCTTTCTGTTAAAGCTTGATATCTCAAAAGCCTATGACAGAGTTGACTAGAAATTCTTATTTAAAATTTTAAAGGTGTTTGGGTTCTCCAACAGGGTTCTTCAAATGGTGGAATAGCTTGTGTCTACTGCTTCTATATCTATAATGGTTAATGGATCTCCCACGACTTTCTTCCAAAGTTCTAGAGGTCTAAGACACAGAGATCCTATTTCTCCTATTATTCACTATTATGGCTGAAAGTCTTGGAAGAAATTTGAAAAGGTTGATCGATAATAGATCCCTTCTTGGTCTTAAATCGTCCTCAAGCAATCTAATTTGTTCTCATCAACAATTTATTGATGATACCATGCTCTTGGGAAAATCTTCTATCTCAGAGCGAAAAACTTTGAAATCTCTACTAGATGAATATGGGAGGGTGTCAGGACAGCTGATTAATAAACATGAAAGCTCTCTTTTCTTCTTCAATACTCCTGTTCACAGATAGAATAAAATTGCCAGAATCCTTGGTTGCAGGGTGGAGTCCTTGCCTGCCACCTATCTTGGCTTACCCTTAAGCCTTAAACCCCTGAAATCCATTTGGATTTCATTGGTTGAGAGGTTCAGTAAGAAGCTTGCTGGTTGGAAAGGAGCTCTGTTAAGCCAAGTGGGTAAACTACAACTCCTCAAAGCTAATCTTCAGAATTTGATGATTTATGCTTTGAGCCTCTTCAAAATCCCTGCTAAGTTCACATATGCTATTGAAAAGATTCAAAAAATATTTCTTTGGTCAGGTGTTGAATTAAAAAAAATATTTCCTTTAATAGGATGGGATCTGGTGTGCAGACCGAAAAACGCTGGAGGCTTAGTTCTTAGAAGAATCAGAATGGTTAACAAGATTATTCTAGCTAAACAAATTTGGAGAATATTTTCGTCCTCGGGGGAATGGACTGATATCCTAGCAAGCAAATATTTGGAGAGTAATAGATCTCTTATAATTATAAAGGAATCCCATATTCTTCCCAGAGGCTCAACCTGCTGGAATAATTTGATCAACAGAAGAAAAGTTGTTGATTCTAGAGTGGGTTGGCAAGTTAGAAGCGGAAACCAAAAAAGATTCTGGGAGAATAGATGGTTGTTTAATGAGCCCCTTATAAAAATTGATTCCTTTAGCAGGTGGTCTGATAATTGCAAAGCGCTTTTTGGCTCATATGTGAAAGACTATCATGTGGATGGAAAATGGGTGGATCTGTGCCTTGTCAGTCAGACTCTTGCTCCTATTCAATCTTCTTTGTTGGCTGTCAGACTCTACCCTGATCAGATGGAAGATCGTCTTGTTTGGAGTGATGAACCCTTGGGCAATTATTCTGTTTCGTCTGCTTTTGCCAGGCTTACTTCTTTCCAGGCTTCCCCTCCCTTCTAGTCGAAGGCTTGGTTCAAACATTTGGTCCCTAAAATCAATATCTTTTTATGGATCCTTCTCCCAAATAAGGTTCTCATGGTTGATAACCTCTGCAAGCGTGGCTTTCAAATACCTAATAGATGTTTTCTATGCAAGATGGAGGCAGAGTCAGTGCATCATCTATTTCTTCACTATCCTTTTACTGCCTCAATTTGGGAAAAAATTATTTGTTACTGGCAACTATCTTGGGTTTTTCCCTTGTCTATTGAATATTTCTTCCTTCAATGGAAAGCCCCGACTCACAATCCTATACTCTGGTACTTGTGGGATTTCTCTTTCCCTCGTGTTGCTTGGTGTCTTTGGAAAGAACGAAACAATATAATTTACAGAGATAAAGAAGCACAGGTGGATATTATTTTTTATAAAATAATCAGATTTCTAAAAGAAAATGTCAATGCTATCTCCCAGGAGGTTAGCAACTTTGAGAAAGTGGCTCACTCATCCTATGATCTTAAGGTTGCTAAGGAATGGAATATAAGTCTTGGTCTGCCTTGTGCTCCTAAACAAGCTAAGAAGGATAGAGAGGGTGTTTGCTGGTCTTTTCCGCCTAATGGATGGGTCAAACCCAACTTCGATGGTGCGACTAAAGGTAATCCTGGGGCGGCAGGTTGTGGCGGAGTCATAAGGGATTCCTTTGGAAACTTTCTAGGTGCGATTGCCACTCCCCTTGGATCTCAAACCAATCACCTGGTTGAGGCTGGTGGAGCTTTTCATATTATAAATTTGGCCCATAGTCTAAATTTCAATAACCTTTGGCTTGAAGGGGATTCCAAAAATATTATTGATTGTCTTTTAGGTAGGTCCCCCCCCCCTCGTGGACAATTAAGTCTTGGATTGATGATGCTATCTCGACCTTAGCCAAGTTTGATAATATAAAGATTTCACATGCCTATAGAGAAGCCAATGCTATGGTAGAATTTTTTGCATATGAAGGGGTTAAAAGCAAAGGACAGTGCACTTGGCTAAATATTAGTAAATTCAAGTGTTACCGTTCTGCCTTACTCAACTATGATGCCACATGGGCAGAAGCGCAATACCCTTTACACGATGATAGATGGGGTATCTAGATCACAAATCATTAGATTAGTAATCGAGGGGTACAAGCAATAATAGTGTGGTTTACAATTTTGGGAGATCCACTTTGCTGAAATCACATATTTTTAGAAATATAATGATTTAAGCCTGAAATGATCCATTTAAAGTATTCCAATTAAAGAGGGTTTTATCAAACTACCTTAGACCAAGCCCCCTTGGATAGAACCCCACTAGTTTTAAACCATACCTATAATCCAGGTCTCCTTTTTACACCTATCAAAAATGTCGATATAAGCTTTACCTTTTGGGATCAATGAATTCATTTAAAATTTATTTTTGTAAGTATGTATCTCTATTATAAGCTTCCAAAAAAGTATAATTTAATAAAATTAATTTGATTATTATATTTATTTTTTATTTCTTTTGTGAATGTAGGGGTTTTCAATTAAAAATCAATCTCTTTATTTTACCATGTGCAAAAATAATAGATTATCAAAACCAAAAAAATATGAGTGCACTCGTGATATTGGGTCCTTGATCCCAACAACAAAAATAAAAATTAAATTTTGATACATACAAAAAAGTTATGAATATAATGCAATGCTATGTCCGAATTGTAATTATTTGACTTCAAAAATTTATTAAAGAAAAATATTAAATAAAAACTATTTAACCAAGTGGAAGCATCTTAGATATTGAGTTAAAAAATCTAAATTTGAAAGAATTAGAATTTTATCCTTCATGGAAAATAGGTTATGCATTATACGGTGAGCGTCACTTTTTAAAAATGTTATTTTCTGAAAAAAAAGTTTTTGAGGGAGATGGAAAAAGAAGTGCAATATAATTCTAAAAAATTTGAAAAAAATATATTTATAATCTACAAACAAAATTTCACGAAACTATAGTTTGCATAATCTTCAAATTCCTCATGGTTTAGCCGTTATAGGTGCCCGAAAGTGAAGATTTAGTTTAAAAATATATATTTCAGTGTCAAGTTTGGCCAAAAATTGTAAACCACTATTATGGGATCACCCCGAGCTTAGTCGCTTAATCTATAAGGTTTCCTAGCATGCATTGCAGGCTCTTAGATTTGGCGGGACCATTTCTAGTAAATATTTCATCTTTGTCTGTCCCACTGTGCTTTCCAAGATGGGTGGAGACAAGAAAAGAGTTGAGTCAGATAGATTTGAGATGCATACAATAAATGCTAAAGCATGGAATAAAGTAAAAAGTGGGGGCTTACTCCCTTTTCTGGAAAAACTCCATGGATCTAATCAGGAGGCTACTAAGCATTTTGAGAAGAATTGGAAAAATGGGGAACTTGCCCTTTTTGGTAGGAAAGTTGAGCTTGATGAAAACCTTATAGCTGAAGTGACGGGAATGTCCATTGATGGACACAAATTTTTCAAGGACAAGGTTTTCTCTGATGAAGCTGTCATCAGATTTCTGAAGAAAGAGAAGGAAAGACTGAAACTGGTGAAAATTTCTAATAGCTACTTCAAAGTCGATACCATAAAAGCTCTCTGGAGAAAAGTTCTTCGTGTTATCATGGAGTACATTATTGTGGATGGTCGCTTCACCAGGGTCTACAGCTATCACTTTGCCCTGCTCAACCATTTTCGCTACAAGGTTAGGGTTTCTATTGGCAAGAAAGAGGAGGAGCAAAAAGATCATGGTGACAGTAAAGAAACCTAGAACCAAGTGGGCATGGACAGAAGGGTTGGAATTGAGTTGGATAAAATGAAAAATACTGTTAAAATTATAGCCGAGCAGAACAATAGGATGGCAAGACACAATGCCATCATCATCAATGCCATGACTGAGAAATTGGACAAAGCTCAACAGGGGTCTTTGGTGGTTGATCTGGAAGAGGTCAATGATAAAAACCAGGATGAGGATTTTGGTATCTCTAAGAGAACCAGGGCCAATTTGAAGAGGAAGGCTTCTCCTATGCTGCAGATGATTCAAACCTTCAAGAAGGGAGTTTTTCCCATTATAAAAAACAATACCTTTCAACTATCACTTTTGGACAAATACCTAGGTTAAATAACAAAGCTTTTGATGTTATTTCTACCATTGCACCTATCTTGGTTATACCTCATAATACTAATTGTCGTGAGTTCCTAGTAGAACAAATTTTAATCCCTTTTTTGATGTTCTAGAATCTTAACTAGTGTGTGAACTAGTTGGTCTTGATTCCCCTTGGTATCATGATGTTTACACCTATCTCTATGACAAAACACTCCCATATAACTTATCTAGTGCACAAAAGAAAACATTTATTTAGCAATATTTCTATTTTTTCATCCTTGGCGATACCCTATATTAAAGAAGTCTTGATGTTTTCCTTAGTTTTCTTAACATAGAAGAATTTAAAACTTTCTTACATGAGGTACACGAAGGTGTTTTTGGGACACATTCTAGTGGGCCTGCCCTTTTCATTTTTTTTCTAAGAACAAGTTACTATTGACCAACTATGGAAAAAGATGCGCAACAATTCACCAAGAATTTTTTTTAATGTAAAAAACATGGAGACTTGATTCATGGACCCACCCAAGAGTTACAATTGATAACTACTCCCTAAAATTTTCATAATAGGGACTTAAACTCATTGGGAAAATCCTTCCTACCTCATCTAATGGTCAAAAGTTTATTATAACTACCACTAAGCATTTCACAAAGTGGGTAAAATTTGTTCCATTATCCAATATTACCAAAAATAAAATAGCCAATTTTATCCTAAATTATATCATTTTTTGGTATGGTATTCCTCATGCTATCATTACAAACAATGGTAAGCTCTTCAAGAATTGCAATGTCTATGATCTTTGTCACCAATTCCATCTTAGTATCATTTTTCTACTACATATTACACACAAGGTAACAATCAAGCTAGGGATTCAAAAAAAACTATATTAAAAATCCTTAAGAAAATAATCAATGAAGTCGGTCATGATTAGTACTTGCAACTTCACCATGCTTTATGGTCTTATCGCACTAGAATCTACAAACCTAAAAAATCCACTCCATATTCTCTAGTCTTTGGAACCAAAGAAATTTTGCCTATTAAGGTTGAGCTCCACTCCTTAAAGGTGTGTAAAATATGTTATTGATGAGGAACAATATTGAGTATCTAGATTGTATGAACTTAATCTATTGGATGAAAGGTATATCAATGGATTGAATCATTTACAAGCTTATCAAAGCTTCCTTTGTCAAAACTATAAAAGGAAGATCTCGTGCAAGGGCATCAAGAGCCTCATTTTTCTTAATTTTTGTTAAATGTTTATAGTCTTAGGTTTTTTGTGTGTTTTTGTGTCCAATAAGGTTATTTATGACCATTTGGAATCATACGGATTCATTTTTGAGTGATTAATTCGGTTTTTGTTTAAAAAAATGAAAAGTTTCCAAATGTTGCTAAAAGTTGTCATGCAACTTTGGAAAAGTGTCAAAAATCAAGAAATAATTACAAATAGAGTGAGAAACCATTTCAAGGAGTTGGGATTGATTTTAAATGCATGTATGCACCTTCCAAAGTTGAATAGTTGGTTGGAGAACTGATATTGTACAGTTTTGAGTTAATAAAAGAAACCTTTTTCTAAGTTTCCCTAACATTTCAATCTATTATGCTTTCTTGTATGGCCTGTACGAACCATTTAGTGATCTGAAACTAATTGTATTGCATGAGCATGTGAATCCTTTTTCTTTTTGTTTTTGTGGCGTTGAATTTCATCAAGTGTTTTGCAAGAGATTGAAGTTTTTCTGAAAGTTGTCAAAACCCTACTTAGGGTAACCTGAGAGAGGAAAATAAGATGCAACTTGGCCTTTCGCAGGTGGAAAACCACCACAGTGGGTGGAAAGGCCTGTTTTTATGTACTTTTTCTTGTTCCAAGCTTGCAAGGGCCCATATTGAAGTTTACACGTGCTTCCAATGGTTTGTAAGTATGATATTTTGAATGTATCAAACTCTGAAGATAGTGAAAGGCATTTTGTGTGCTATCAATGCAAGATTTGATGTGTTTTGTGCTTGGAGAAGGTGTGGAGAGTGTGTAGGAAGGTCTTACAAACATGTCCAAATATTTTTTGTGTCTTTTTGGAAATTATTTGACAAAATGAAAAGTTTGTCCTATAAGGACTATGTATGATAGTGTTGGGGCAGCAATTGTAGGTTGAACAAACCTATGCATTGCTTGTTGAAGAAAGGAGAGAGAATCATTGTAGCATGCTAATAGGAGTTTGTATAGGTTGGATAATCCACAAGAAAATTCATTCCTTTTGTTTGGTCTTATTTCCTTGCATAAACCTAGTAGCAACAACCCTAATTTGCATGTTCCATGATGTCAAACCCATGATTGGAGTTGTGCACGCTTGGAGACCTTAAAAATATGTTCATTATGGTCTAACTAAACCATTTGTCCCTTCTTCCATGTTTCGTTCAAAGGTAGAGTGTCTTTGGTTTGCTGCCCCACCTTTATGGTTTGATAACTCATTGTCTAGGATGAACAAAGTGCATAATTGCATACTTAAGTTTTGAAGTCTTATTTGAAGGTGATAACAAAGTTGTTTGAAGTCCTTACCCCGCTCTGCATCAAGATCAAAATTTGAAATTTTGAAATTGGAGACATTTTCCTAAAAGAGAATCAAAAGAATCCACAAGATAGAGATAAGAAAGATAAATATTATAGCAAACTATAGTTTTGGAGCTTATAAAATTGCTAGACATGAAGAAGAAACTTTAGAAGGAACTATTAATAACATTCATCTAAAGAATTTTTATGTGTAACCCTTAGGAACTACCCTAATTGTTTATGTATATTAGCTTCATTATTGAATTCCATCACATCCGCCGACCATTAATATTAGTATTTCACTTTTCCATTTACCATGGCTTGGTTGTCTGTATATATTGTTTTAGCCATCCATTTATCATACATTAGTGGATCCATTCATTTTTATAGTATTAATCCTTACCTAATTGGGGGCACCTTGTCCCTAACCAAGGATTTGGATTGGTTTTTGTTGCTTGTCATGAGATCACATGCTTTTCTACCTATTAACATAACATTATACTTCAACAAAAATATGAGAAAAAAATATCAACTATTAAACAAAGTCTATGGCTTGCATATCTTGTTTCTTTTCTTTTTTTATAAGTAGATCAAAACATTTTAATGCCTTAAAAAAAGAATATTTCCTACGATAGATGTTATCGAAATAAACTAAGGCCCTAATGAATGCATCCTTCCTACAATAAGCACTATTTAAAATCAAAACTTATCTTATCTTTTGGAAAGAGATATGTGTTTAGTTTCTTTCCTTTAACATTTTATTTTTCATTTTTCTTTCTTGATTTTATCTTTTGTCTCACATTTTCTCAATGAAATCTTATATCTTAATGAACTCAGAGTAGCTGAAAGTGAGACATGGTTTTTCTCTTTGTATGTCATGATTGTGTGTTGTGTTAAATTCCATGCAAGAGGGTAAATGGTACAAAACACACCTTGGTTTTATACTTTGGTGCATGATATCTAATTTCCAAGGTTCCTTTCATAGTATTAGAGTTTTTTTCAATTGTCATCCATCAAGTGCATATAGATTTTTATTGCATCTCCCATTTATAGGATTCATTTTGATATTTTATCCTTGGTGAAGATTATTTTTGTTGCATATCCTATATTCACAACTATTAGTATGCATCATAATATCATAATCATGACATGTACATCATAAAAATCCATAGCATAATAACATTAAAGCAGCATAAATATCAATTACATGCATATATATCATTATTATCATATAATCTTCATTACATGCATATATATCATTATCATCATATAATATTCATTATCATAGAGCTAGCTTATCCTTCTTGTCGAGAACTTGACTATTAATTTTGTTCTTTCTTGGCCATTCTCTCGAGGAGGCATCATATCCTCCATTCCTCGACATTATTGGGGCACATTGGGGTATATATCACTATCATTATTTCTTTGAAACACCACTATGAAACACATTCTCTCAATGAGGAGAAAAATGTAAACACCTAAAAATGACAAATGCATTTTCATTGTATCATCTATCATTATCCTCATCAATCAAATTGTGGCTCTTACCTTATCTTGAATTTTCCTATCCATTGAAGTGAAGCATATAATATAATTTAAACTTTCATTCATTCATATCTGCTCACTAGCACATTATCATCGCCTAGATCATGATTACTAATAAAAACAAAAACAAAAAACCTTCCTTCCACAACATACACAAATCAAAACAACTCCCAACAAGCCACGAGCAATATTCCCCCTTCTCACTAATCCAATTTCAAATGTTGCAACTTATTTACACTTCTTATTGCTAATTCAAATGATACTTGGCATTTTCATTTGTCAATTAAAACAATTCAAAATTTTGCAATAAAAAATGGAAAAAAACTCAATTTATTTAAATCAAAATTTTACATTCATACAATTATCTACAATTCCAATTGATTTTATTGGTCCCCTCTATTTTTACATTTTGACTCTACACTTAGATCTTTCCAAATTGTTCTCCTCAATGTTTATCTCCCTGTCTATACACATATATCTTCTCGGTTTATAATTTCCATGTCACTCCAAGCAATTTTACTTCTTGTTGCATCCCCTTTCATCACTACTACAAATACATGGCATTTGATTCTTTGTATCCACACTCCGTAATAGGCTCAACCTCCTCTATTCTATCTTACTGACTTTCTTATCATTATATCTACTTAGACTATTCTCTATCTCTTTTTATTTCCCAACTTCTATACTCCCATGCGCTTCTTCTTATCCCTTTCGTGCCATGTTACTATTCCTGCTTGACCTCATCCATTCTGCTCTTTATCTAGCCACACTCCCTCAGTTCTCACATTCTTTACTCTTTACTCTATATATTTTTCTTTATTCCTGGCATCGACTCATCCCTCTATCAATGGTGCGGCCTGCATTTTATTATTTTTATCTGTCATATTTTGAATTCCATCTGGGGTCTTCATCTTCCCCTTTAATATTCACTCGTTACATGGTGCAACTCCATCTTTAGTTTTGGTTTCTCATAAGGCTAATCCATGCTCATTATGAGGCACGGTCTATTTATGGGTTCCTTCTATACCTTTTCTAGGTTGTCTACATTTTTCCATTTTAATTGACTGCCCCTTTTATCCTCCCACAACCTCTCTCCAAAGCTCACACTTCTCCCAATCTACTCTCTCTATGTAACCCCCTCTCTAAAATCTGTGGCATAACATTCCATCCAATATTTTCCCAATCTGGTTGAGGCTCTTCACCTTCTCGCATCTGTATTAATTTATTTCTTTTAAATAAAATTTTCATTCATTATAATTATTTGCCAATTCATGTGCCCCTCCAATTCTCCTTCAATTGTCTTTTGACTTTTATTAGAGGCACAAACCACTAGCCATTTCTCTATATGTTATATTGTATGTAGGCTGTGAAACTTTGTTTTCTTTTAATAATTAATTCCTTTTATCCCAAAGTTGTGGCCTTCCAATCCTTCTTTCCCCCGCATTGACTCCAAATTATCTTTATCAATTGGCATTCAATGAAATTATACACAATGAGCCTTCAAATGCATATTGCTATATGACATTTTCAATCTATGAAAAAACTTCATTCAACATCATCCATAATCAACCACTAAAATCGATTTAGAATGCAACTTCAAAATGGAGAAAACCAAAACTGAAAAATAAGCAAACAAAATTCAAATGTTTTTGGATGATATTAATTACTAGTCCACTTGGATGCTCCTATATTAGACACGTCAGGTAGGAAATTTGTGAGAATATACTCAAACATGGAGTTGAATGATAGAACCATTCTTTCAAATTGCAGCAATATGCAATGAACTCCATCACTATCCAAAGTGCACATGAAATGATTTTTTTTTGTCTTCTTCCAACATCTTTATAGAACTAACTTCACGTTTCTCCAACAAATATACACTCCATTCATCACTCCTCTCATGGAATTACATCCACCATGTACCATCCTCCTCCTCCAATGATTCTCTCTATTCCTACCCTTTGTTGTGGGATCTAACCTACTACCATCAACTGGCCACCTCCACCAAACAATCTCACTATTCTTCTACTCTTTCGTGGGTTTTGACCCACCAAAATCTAACCACCACCACCAAATTCCCTCACCATACACATGAACACTTGTAGCATACACACAAAATATATGCATGGAAATCAAGAATTTACATGTGTTTCTTCTCCATAGTCCTCAACCCTCAACATTACAAATGAATGTAAAGAAATATCATCACAAAATGCAAACAATTTACCTCCTCTTTCTTCACTATAATGTTTTTGGTCTCATCTTCAGCTGCAACCTTCATCTCATCCTTCATTATGAGGTTTGTATCTACCCTGTCTACTGTCATCATCATCTTCATGTCTTCAACTATTGTACCAAGTCTCCCAATTGCAGTATCTTCAACAAATTATTCACAAAAACATGTTGCATACAAATCTACATCTTCATTTATTTTCTTCACATCTATTTGTAACTCCTTATCCACCTCAACAACAAAAAAATCCCCATCATTCTCCTTAATCTTCTTATCGCTTTCAACCAACACTTTCCTTTCAAATAAAATATATCAATTACTCTCATTTCTTCTTCCAACAAGATATCATCCTTATCTATACCAATTGTGTCATTGAATTTAGGACTCTCCAAGTCCATAATATTCTTTTCTTCATTTCCTCTCTTATTTTCTTCTTTATTTACATCTACAGGGAATGTTCTCACGTCTTTATTCCATCTTAGGCTGCAACACTGTTTTCCAATTCTCTTCTTTTCATAGTCCTCTCTGAAATAACATTCTTCTTCTCACTTCTCTTTTCCAATCTCATCTCATCTTGTTCAATATTCCTTTCCAATACATCTAACCTGGTCTAGATCTTCCCTAATTCTTCACAAGGTATCTTTTCCAATTCTTTATAGAGCTTTTTATTTTCCACTTCTTCCCAATATTGTTCCCAAAACAAAATTCTCACATGTCTCCTCATGACCCCCATCTCATCCTCTCTATTTAATCCATCTTATTCCTCTTTCTCATTTCTCTTAGAGACTCATCATCCCCATTGCACATCGCGTGCTTTGCATCTTCATGACTTCTTCACCATGCTTCCAGTATAGGCTACCTCACATTTAACATTTTGCTTATATACTCAAAAATCTTCTAACTTCACTCTCCACATACACATCCTAGCATAGGCTTCCTCATATTCAATGATCTACATATACACTTAGAACCCATCACTCTGATATCATTTGATGAAAACAAAAAAAAACTTTGTCCTTCCACAACATACATAAATCAAAACAACTCCCGACAAGACACGGGCAATATTCCCCGACTATTGTAATTTCATATGTTGTAACTTATTTACAATTATTATAACCAATTCAAATGATTTTTGACAATCTCATTTGTTAATTGAAAAAGACAAAATATTGCAATAGAAAATTGAAAAAAAATAAAATTATTTAAATCAAAATATTACATTCATACAATTATCTGCAATTCCAATTGATCTTATTGGTCTCCTCTATTTATACATTCTAAATTTACACTTAGACATTTTAAAACTATTCTCCTCAATGTTTATCTCCCTCTCTCTACACATATATCTTCTTGGTTTATAATTTCCATGTCACTTCAAGCAATTTTACTTGTTTCATACCCTTTCATCACTACTGCAAATGCATGGCACTTGATTCTTTGTATCTACACTTTGTAATAGGCTTGACATCCTCTATTCTATCTTACTAACTTTCTCATCATTCCATCCATTTATATTATTCTTTGTCTCTTATTTTTTTCTACCTACCTTCTAAACTCCTATATGCTTCTTCTTATCCCTTTTGTGCCATGTTACTATTCTTGCTTGACCTTATCCATTCTTCTCTTATACAACCATGCTCCTTTAGTTTTCTCTTTCTTTACTCTTTGTTGATGTCATCAAATCTTACACCTCTCCGAATAGCCTTATGGGAAATTCAGTAGATAGGGGACCAATTGCGCTCCACTAAATGACCTCCATATTTTAGAAGTCGGCTCTACACTCTTGGTTTGCAGAAAATGGAGGAAGAAATGCAAGAAATAAAGCTAATTATGGTGATGCACTGAAAGGTTTTACAATATTTCAAATACTCTACCAAGATATCAACTCTGATAAAATGAACACATAGAGTCAAAGACCTTTCATTATTGAGGGAAGAATGAACTAGTGAGGCTTTATGCGAACAAAAAGTAAACATGAATCAAATCCTCTCGTAGGAAGCACCCACTAAGATTTGACAAAAAAATAATAAACCAAAGAACCACTAATTTGTTTTTCAAACCCTTATAGAAATTCTTTACTTATAGGAATAATATGATATCTAACATAAATTTTACAAAAAATGGAAGAGTTATAAAAATATGATCCAGATTACTGTAAGTTCAAGTTGAGACAACATAAAATTTAGAAATAGAGAACGATCAATCATCAAAGATATACCTAATAAAAAAAATGACACAAAGTACAAGTTTCTGTGTAAACAAAGAATAAAACACCTAATAGAAGCTAAATAGACATAATCCAATATATTTTTTCTTTGTACTTACTTTATCAAAGAACAATACAAAATACTAAGGTCAGGATGGAGACATAATCCATAAAACTAATCAAAATATTATAGGACTAAGACAAAAACAAATTTGTAATCAATTTGTTACACTTCCTTACTATTACTTCTATTACTACTCTTGCTATTCTATCTCTACTTACTAACTCCATAAGAAGAGGCTCAAAAATTCCCTTCTATAAAACAAGGGAGGCAAACAAGCACAAAGCACTCTACACCACCACAAAACAAATAAGACAAAAAATAAATGGTGGCATCAAATCCACTGTTGTAAAATCCCGTTCCAAAATCAGATTTTTATCAGACGAATCCAGTGTATAATAAAGTCTAAGTTGTTTGGTTGCCAATTGAAATTCTACTCAAACCATTTGAGCTAGTTCTCTTCGTTAAAATATGCTAAAATCACTGAGTTGGCATCGAGTGAGTAGTGGAAATCAACCTCCTTGGTAGGTGTATTGGAGCATCATAAAACCTTGTCTGACACAAAATCTGATTGCATGTAAGCACTACTACTAAAACAAACACTTGGCAATAAAGTGGGTATTTCTTGAACCTCCTCTTGAGCTACTACTAAAAAACCCCCATGCAACCAGGTGTCGCTTTCCACACTGAAAAAGAAAATGATGAGAAAAAGGCTATGAGGTAGCCACATGGTGTCATCGCATGCCTTTAAGTGAAGAAAACCTAAAAAACTTCAAAATGTTGCACTCGTGTGATGCATGTCCATGCTTGACGAAAGAGATGAAAAACAAAAAAGGGAAAGAAGTCTCTAGCAATGCGAAGCCGATGGCTGAGAAGAAACAAAGAGAAATAAGGAAACTAACACTTGTGGAGAAAAAAACCTCCACAGTCTTAGCAACTCAAAAGAGGTCCTTTGCTTGTGGAGGCAAGAACCCAACAAAATTTTGAAACTAATCAAAACAAAGAAAAGATAGGCCCAAGGCCTCAGAGCTTGAGTAAAGCTAAGTGTAAAAACTCCCAATCAACATCCAAAGGTTGAACCAATGTGTGCAATTCCTCAAGGGCCTGACCCAATTCAAATATCTCCTCAAATGAGATATTACCAAATTTCTCTTATGTGGCTACGATGTGAAAATAGAGACGAGCCAATCAGTGTAAAATCCTTCAATTTCTTTGGCACTCAGAGACAGACCTAAAGCATAGAATATTGTTTGATCATGTTGCTTGGCCTCTATATCTTTTCTAATTAGTTCCTTAGTCAATATCATTCCATCGAGAAAGAAAGGGGAAGGTAGTCCTAGTTGGATGAGCCCTTCAAAATCCTCCATCTTATTTACGTTAAGTTTTAAGGCCTCCTCACAAATTTGCCCCTTTTGGGATATTTTTCTACAACTTATGAATTAATTGGCTTTCTTGGTAGTCACCCTCCTGTCTAAAATCCTTTCATTCACCAAAGTGTCTTCTGCAAACTTATAAAGCTCAACAATTTTTTTATTTTATTTAATAGCCTTGGGAGTAATTGATTGTAAAATCTAGTGTATGATTAGGCTAACCTTTGTGCTCAGATATTGTGCATCCACCATAAATATTAAAGGTGGTCATAAGGATGCTACTACATTCATTATCTTCTCTTAGTAGGAGATATACAAATATTGTAACACCAGGAGAAACTAATTTTTTTGCACCTATGCCTCTAGACCACTCTATTCCTTTTGGGCCTAAGACTCTTTTAATTGAATTATCATTTCTAAGGCACTTGAAAGTTCAAGGTGTGGCTTCTCTGATTCCTTAACCTAGGTTAGTAAGTTGGATTTGGAAGTCTACCTCTCCTTTTCAATGTCAATTGCTACTTGGGACCAACAAATCTCTTCTTGAAACTAATTTTCCTTTTTCTAAAAATTTAGTTAGTTTTGCACTTGTATGCTAGAGACAATGAATAATTCTTGTTGTGCCATTTACAACTCTATCATTTTTTGGTCTAATTGCCTCTCTTCCAGCTCTCTGGTGCTTTTCTCATTTGTGGCCTAGGCTTGGGCACTAGCCAATTCCTTTTCTACTTCATTCTTTTCCCTTTTAAACTTATCACACAACTAGCCCTACTGATCTGAAAACTTGGAGAATTTGGTGTGTACCTATCATTCTACATTCATGCTTTTTCTAATTCAACATGTCAGAGAGCTCTTTCCTCATTCGATACAACTCTTTCCTTGTCTCTTGTAGATTAGAATTTAAGACTTCACTTCCCTTCCTCTCATATTTAGCCTTGATTAGCATATCTTTTAGCTTGTATTGGAACCAATCTCTCATTTCTTGCATTATATGGATTGCTTCTACAATCTTGTCTCACTACTCCTACCTCAATAGGGTAATATCTACTTCCTATGCTTTGATTGTAGTTTGATTCCTCGAGACTTTGTCCTTTATTCCCTTTGACTCCTCTCTTTTCTTCAGCTTCTTTGTTGTCTTCAGTTAGTCAAAAGATACTACCTTTTGTGTGACTTTCATTAGGCCTACGTTTCACAAGGGAGGGTATCAGTAAGATTGAGGTTGACTACATGAATATTTTAGTCCTCATCTTGCATCTCCTTGTCCAACTTGGAAGTGAGAGGCCTCATAGAAGTGATCAGTAGAGCATCTCACTTCTCATCATAGCATGTCTCTATTTTGGGAGTAGCTAGAGCTAGTGCAGCTTTTTCCCTCTATTTTCTTTTTTTTACCTCAGTATTTGTCCAACCAAACCAACATTCCTTCTACACCTTCACTATGGTTTCTTTCACTGTTATTTTTTAGATTTAACGTCTTCCTTGAAACCATAGTTGTCTTGAAATATGTATGCTCACTCTGGGGTAGTGGAACATCAGTCTGTCCACTAGGTGAGTTGTCTCGATGAGGTGGTTTAGTGAGAAAGGCATGCTAGTGTGAGCTTCCCACTGTACAATGAGAAAGTCATGCCAGTGTATTGGATTCCCATCATACTAACCATACAAAATTTATCCTCCTGATAAATTTAACAAGGTATTGCAATGAAAATTATTTATGTAAATAATTTTGAATGTCATGTAAAAATTTTGTAAAAGGGGATTTTGCTTTGTTCATGTAATGCTCTTCCGCTTAGGAAGAATTGCGCCTAATGTCTCCAAGAGAGCAAAATTCAAAAGTTTCAGATCATCACCCATGGGATGCCTCATTCACATCATGCCATGACATTATATCATACACTCCTAGATGGTATCAAACCTAATGACACCACCAAGAAGAGGACACATCATAAGAAAAAAGGAAAATCATGCCATGAAATTTTACTAAAAGATGGCATCTATGTATGCCCCTACTTTAAAGTGGTTGCTACACTATCACTATGAGCAATTACTTCAAAGTAGCCAAATGTTTTGATCCTAAGACATAAGAGTTTTCCTTGGAAAACCCTATGCCAAGCCATATGTTTCTAAAATAAGTTGCATCATGAAATAGGAAGGGTTGCACCCAAAAACACATAAGGGATCTATGGATTTGGGGTCAGTATGTCTATGCTACAATGTTGTCATAGAGCATGGAACTATCATCATTCCCCAAATACACATAGAACTGGAAGAATGACACAAAGAAAGTGAAAACAAAGAAAAACCTTTCAGGTTAACATAGAAGAAACACGAATGTCTCGACACCTTTTATCATCCCCAAAAGGAAAATACAAGACAAATGAAAAAGGGAAAGAAAAATATTTTGGTTCAACATGGAAGAGACATAAATGTCTTGATGCCTTGTGTCATCCCCAAAAGGAAAACACAAGACAAAGTGGAAAAGAGAAAGAAAAATATTTTGGGTCAACATGGAAGATACCTAAATGTCTTGACGCCTTGCATCATCCCCAAAAGGAAAACACAAGACAAATGAAAAAGAAAATTACAACATAGAAAAGATTGAAGATACACATAGAAGAATGTGCAAAAGAGAGAGGAACCTCAAATGAAACATCACGAGGGATCACATTATGCACATGAAATCACATAAAAAGAAAATAAATGAAAAAGCATAAGACTAGTAAGGCACAGGCAAGTCAACCTAAAGTAGGTCATCCACCTCCCAATCTTGGTCGGTATAAATGTGATGGATATTCCAAAACTTTCCAATTTTTAAGCAGCTCATAGACCCTATTGGTACTTCATAAACCCTTGTCCCCATCTATGAGTATGTTTTTTTCTTATGAAAGCATTTAAGTCTTCTAATGCTTTGTTGACCTACTTTTCCAGTCATTGGTTCGTTAAGTCATTACTTAAGCCACAGTGCATGTTCGTTTACCGACCCCTTTGGTTAAGAGCACTGGTCACCCAGTCATCCCATCGACCTTAGTTATTTCCTAAGGTTGGGTGTTAATTTTTCCCAATGGCTTAAGCTTAAGTCATTAGCCTATGAGGGTCATGTCACTGTCGGCCTAACCAAGGCCCTTTATTAAATTCTAACCTTGTCGTATGTAGGTTTTGAGATTTGAGGCTATGGGAAGAGATCTTGACCGTACCCCACCAGTTCGTGGGTGATAAATGTAGGTTGGTTAAAAGGTGTGAGATCAGCTAGATGAAGACACGTATCTTCATACGGACATGGAGCATAGTATCCACTATCAAGCTTATGGCCCATGGTTCTAAACCAATGATCGGGATTAAAAGGCAGTGATCATCTCCACTGTTCCCCACTAGCTCGCGAGGAGAAAGTGAATGCTCTTGAAAAGCCAAAAGATCAGAGAGATCTCGACACGTGGATCCATCTACTAAGTTCATGAAATGGCTGGAGCCCACTGATGAAGAAGTTTCCATCTGAGGTGGGTTAAGGCCATTGGCTAAGGACACATCAACAAAGCACCGCTGGATTTCAAACCTAGTCAACATAAGTGAAGCCGTCTAGTTTTCCATCTTGGTGTGAGATCAACGGCTGATATTCAAAGTTGATAACACAACACATGATAGCCATTTTCATCCTACAACCAATGGAAATTAATGACATATTCTCTCCTGGTGTGATCAAATTGATCTTCGTGCATGTGGAGACTTAATTGTTGGCAATCATGAACTGCAATATGCAAATTTCCATGCACTTGGGAATTAAACAGTGATAGTATGCTTGCCAATGAATTGCCTAGTTTGCGCATGTGTTTTTCATTAAGAATTCATGGTTGATATCATCATTGTGCTCAATAAATAGAAGTGATGAGTTGTTATTTTCATCATAGCAATTAAGTTAAGTCCTCAAGCCTATACAAAAATCCAAAATTCAAGTGCAGGTTTTCTTGTAGCAAAATGAGTAAGGCTAGTTACCCATCTATCCCAATGCGAAGGTATACTAGGTTAAATTTGTAAGAGTCTCACGGAATAGACCCAGAGCTAGCACAAAGCACTCACGAGAGCATCCATGGCGAGGAATCTTCACCTATAATTACCAGATGTACTCACAGACTGAAAGCCTGGGCTGCAAGCTTAGAGGTGATGGGAACGAAAGGGAAATAAGTTGTTGGGCCATATGGCAGAGTGCAGAGGAAAATCAAGTATAGTTGTGGCTCCTATTGATCTAGGTGGATCCTGGAAAACTTGAAAATTTCACAATCTTAGAATCTCATGAACTAGCATCATCACATAGAGCTCGCTGACATGGTCCTGATGCAACTTCAATGGGCTCAAAACGAGTTCATATGCAGAAGTTATGTGCAGTCAAAGGTCTGGTCAAACAAGTGAATCAGGCATTCTAAAAGGCAAAAAATTGATCATCTCAAAATGAGAAAAAAATGACACCAAGTTGTAGAGCTCATCGCGCTGATTTCAGAACTATATTCGATTTCGAAAATAGAGTCTGTATGAGCAAAATAGAGCCGGTCAAAGTTTGCAGACAAAAAGAGTTGACTAGTCAAAATGATGACGTCATCATGATGTCAACATGGTGATGTGGCAAGTGGTGATGTGGCAAGAGCATATGACATGGCATAAATATGGATTAAACCATATTTGTTAAAGAAAAAAATATATAAAGTGGGCACCACCTATTAAAGTGGGATGCCACCTAAGGAATAGGGGGTATCCCACCTTATATGGGAAGTCTCCCTTGTCTTTAGGGGAAAAACTTAAAAGGAGGAGAGGATGGTGGTATCACCACCCACCATTTTCTCTAAAAGATTTAATTGCTTTTTCAAATCCTTAGAATAAGGCTAAATCCCTTTTTCCTAGAGGCCTAGAATATTTTCCTTTACACGAAAATATTAGGAATAGTATTCCTAAATTAAGAGGTCAAATAAAACCTTACATAAAATATTCCCTAAATAATAGAGAATAAATCCATTCGTAACCATTCAAATGGAAAGAGAATTATTTTGAGGGGATATTATCCTTCCAAAAATTATTAAAGGAGGATATTATTGAATTTTTTTCTTGTAATAGGAGATATGGGTATATTTGCAAATAAATTTGTATAAAAGGGGGAGAGTTTTGGCTTGAAAAAAGCAAGTCTACTTGGAGAAATAATTCCTATGTGAGAGTTGAATTCTTTTTGAGAGGAAGAATTGCAAGGTGTTGTTATACACCAAAATTGTAAAAGTGAGAGATTGTGATGAATTTTGTGCGGGTTTTTGAAGCTTGAATATTGTAAGAAGGCATCTGCAGGTGCTTGGCGATATTAATAAAAGTGGTCCAACATTGAGAAGTAGACCCGAAGACGTAGTCCTGATTGGACGAACTTCGTTATCAACTTGCGTCTGATTCTTCTATCTTCTGTCTTATTATTCTTCTATCTCCTATCTTACATTCTCTCTATTTTCTTTCCAGTATTTTCAATTTGGCATTTAAATTATAATTACAACATTTTAGTAATTAGTTTATTTCATTGAGTTATGTTAAGGATTAAGTGAACTTAGTCTATAATTTCAACGGTTAAATAACATAATCACGCAATTCTATCTGGATTGGGGAAATTACTGTAATTAGATTTAATTTGCAAGTTATTTTGTAAACCTCTAATTACAGATCAAGTTGGTATCAAGCTTCTTTGCAGGAAATTGCATAAGTGAATGCTAACTAGGTTGAAATTGAAGCAAGGAGAAGGTGCACTTACAGAATTCAATCCTGAGATTGGGAAACGAAAGCCATCAAAAATGTCAGAAATGGTAACTGAACATAAAGCTCCAAAGCTTGATGAGAAAGCTTTCCAGAAAGCATTTCTTGAAATGAAGTCAATGGTAGAAGTTCTTTTCCAAGAGAGGCAAGAACAAAAGAAGAAAAAGGAAGGCAAGGCTAGAAAGAAGGAGGAAGTTGAATCTTCATTGAAAGAAGAGAAAGGTAAAGGAGTAGGAGGTGGTAGTGACCCTCCTGAACCTCCATCCCCATCTTCCTCATCTTCTTCATCTTCATCTTCTTCTTCGTCTAACTCTTCCAAAAAGAAACAACCTATGCAAAATAATACACCTTTGTTAAAACTGGATGTTAAATTTGATTTGCCAATGTATAAGGGATAACTAGATGTAGAAAAACTTGATAATTGGATAAAACAAATTGAAGTTTATTGTAGAGTTCATAATTTTACTAAGGATTCTCAAAAAATCCAATTAGCTACTCTTCGCCTAGGAGGCACAGCTTTAATTTGGTGGGAGAGTAGAACACAGGAGGATCTAAGTCATTATGGAAAAATTATTTCTTCTTGATTTGAGTTTATAGCTGTATTAAAGAAACAGTCATATCCAATAGGGCATATGCAAAAAGCAATTATGAATTGGCAATCATTAAAGCAAGAGAAAGTACAAAGTGTGCAAGAATATACACAGGAGTTTAGGAAGAGGGTTTTAATGTTGGGCATTCCTTTATACACGCAAGAAACTTTGTTA
Organism: Sequoia sempervirens; assembly: GCA_007258455.2. Classification (NCBI taxonomy): domain Eukaryota; kingdom Viridiplantae; phylum Streptophyta; class Pinopsida; order Cupressales; family Cupressaceae; genus Sequoia; species Sequoia sempervirens. Next base: position 764,335,944 of record VDFB02058242.1, on the reverse strand, counting down.
AAGTATATAGGTGGATTACGTGAGAATTTGAAACATACTATACTTATGTTTAATCCAACTAACATTGATGAAGTTAGTGTGCAAGCTATCCATTTGGAAACAAGCTCAAGGAATAGCCAAGACAATATGTTGTTGGACTCTAGTAAGTAGAAAAGCAGCAAGAAATGGAAGGAGAAATCACAACAAACCGCTACTATAAAGAAGGAGGATGAGAAGCCTTATTGATCACACTGCAAGAAGCAAGGGCACAGAGATGCGAAGTGTTGGAAATTGCATTATGATCAGAATCCTAAGTGGTTCAAGGATCGAAAGGGTAAGCAAAAGTCCATAGCTATTGTGCAAGACCTTGGTATGGAATCTGGTGATGAATCAAAGATTCCAATTGTGGGTTTGAAAGGTAAAGCTTTTGTCAGTAATGAATCTATCACTGATGTTTCATGTGCTTCTACTTCAAAAAATCATGTTGTTCCTGAAGATAGCAAAAGATGTGAATTGTTTCATATAAGGGTGATTTCTAAGAACACTAAGATTGATACACTAATAGATAGTGGGTCCCAAGTTAATCTAATTTCAGAAGAAGTTGTTGAACAGTTGGGATTGAAAACAAAGCCACATAAAAAACCTTATCCATTAGGTTGGGTGTGCAATGATAACAAATTGCAAGTAACTAAGCAATGCAATTTAAGATTTGCAATAACATCTAAGTTTATAGATGAGGTGGAATTTGATGTGGTTCCACTTGATATCTATGGGATTGTGTTGGGTGGCCCATACTTGTATGATAGGAAAGCAATCTTCTATAGGGAACATAATCAGTATCACTTGTTTAAGGAAGGAATTGAATACATTGTGCATTCTCATCCAATTAAGATTGGTAAGTCTTTTGTGACAACGGGACATTTGAAAAGGGCAGTTAATGCAAGCAATAATTTGGCACTTACGTCTATACCACAAGAAGTGTCATTGCATAAGAGCATGTCTAATTCTAAGGTTGTTCCAGTTATGAAAGAGAAGCATGAAATTGGTACATTCTTTTTCTCATCTGCAAATTCAATTTTGTTATTCAGCCTTCTACTTTTCAGCAGTGTATGGTTGGTACCAACAACATTGGATGTGGATGTGTATAAGGCTAATGTACTTAACAATATCGGTGCAGTTTTGGTTATTGTTATGATGAGTCATGTGTTCAGAATTCTAGCAAGAAGGACAGATGATACTGGGCAAGTGGGGCGACATTGCCCTAGCTCAAATTGTACATAAAATAGACCTTTTGGAGGTCCAAAAGCTTCTCAATGGGGAGGAATGATCCAGGTGGATCCTGGAAAACCTAAAAATTTCACAATCTCAGAATCTCATGAACTAGCATCAAAATATAGAGCTCGCTGACATGGTCCTGATGCAACTTGATCGAGCTCAAAAGGAGTTTGTATGCAGAAGTTATGTGCAGTCAAAGGTCTGGTCAAACAGGCAAATCAGGCATTCTAAAAGGTAGAAAATTGATCATCTCAAAATGAGAAAAAAATGACACCAAGTAGTAGAGCTCGTCGCGCTGATTCTGGGACTATATTCTGTTTCGAAAATAGAGTCTGTATGAGCAAAATAGAGCCGGTCAAAGTTTGCAGACAAAAAGAGTTGACCAGTCAAAATGATGACGTCAACATGGTGATGTGGCAAGTGGTGATGTGGCAAGAGTATATGACATGGCATAAATATGGATTAAACCATATTTGTTAGAGAAAAAAAAATATAAATTGGGCACCACCTATTAAAATGGGATGTCACCTAAGGAATAGGGGGTATCCCACCTTATATGGGAAGTCTCCCTTGTCTTTAGGGGAAAAACTTAAAAGGAGGAGAGGATGGTGGGATCACCACCCACCATTTTCTCTAAAAGATTTAATTGCTTTTTCAAATCCTTAGAATAAGGCTAAATCCCTTTTTCCTAGAGGCCTAAATTATCCCATATTTTTAGAGGCCTAGAATATTTTCCTTTACACGGAAATATTAGGAATAGTATTCCTAAATTAAGGGGTCAAATAAAACCTTACATAAAATATTCCCTAAATAATAAAGAATAAATCCATTTGTAACCACTCAAATGGAAAGAGAATTATTTTGAGGGGATATTATCCTTCCAAAAATTATTAAAGGAGGATATTATTGAATTTTTTTCTTGTAATAGGAGATATGGGTATATTTGCAAATAAATTTGTACAAAAGGGGGAGAGTTTTGGCTTGAAAAAAACAAGTCTACTTGGAGAAATAATTCCTATGTGAGAGTTGAACTCTTTTTGAGAGGAAGAATTGCAAGGTGTTGTTATACACCAAAATTGTAAAAGTGAGAGATTGTGACGAATTTTGTGCAGGTTTTTGAAGCTTGAATATTGTAAGAAGGCATCTTCAAGTGTTGGGTGATATTAATAAAAGCAGTCCAACATTGAGAAGCGGACCTAGAGACGTAGTCCTGATTGGACGAACTCCGTTATCAACTTGCGTCTGATTCTTCTATCTCTTGTCTTACATTCTCTCTATTTTCTTTCTAGTATTTTCAATTTGGTATTTAAGTTCTAATTACAACATTTTAGTAATTAGTTAATTTCATTGAGTTCTATAAAGGATTAAGTGAACTTAGTCTGTAATTGCAACGGTTAAACAACATAATCACACAATTCTGTCTGGATCGGGGAAATTACTTTAATTAGATTTAATTTGCAAGTTATTTTGTAAACCTCTAATTACAGATCACCTATGGTTGGCATAATTATCCTATTGATATTATTGATAGCTTTTCCAATAGAAAAATAGATATGGACTCCAGTTACTACCGGTACCTTGTGACCTTAGGTCGGACTTTATCTCCTGAGGCAGAGGTATTGTTTGTCCCTCTTTTGGCTGTCAGGACTCCGAGTGGACGAGATGGCGCCATGTTGAAATAGGAAAAAGGTGAAGTTGAGGTTGAGGTCTCATCCCCAACCCTTCCTACAACGCGAAGCAGTCGTGTGTACTGTGGGGTGCGTGCTGCTAGTAAGAGGGCCTATGTTTCATGAGAAGGTGGTACCTAAAGAAATTTCTGTGTTGATAAATGATTTATGTGGTCACCGTTTTCTCTACGTGCATGGAATTTTTTTTGAAGCGTTTGATGTTGACTGTGCACCCTCGTGGTGGTTTGGGCATTGTTTTTTCTGCTTACTTGGCAGTGGAGGAAGATTTTTGTGGAACTTTGCTTCTTCCTCATGACGGTTGTGGATATTTTTGGTTTTCCCCATCTTAACAGAATTATCATGTGGGGATGTTTGGAAATGTAGTTGAAATGCGATATGAAATGAAATTTTTGTAATGTAAATGCATTTTGAGCATGAAGCTTGTTGGCTCCCTTGTTCTATAAAAGGGAATTCATGGCTCATTTGTAAGGGGTTCTAAATTTTTTGAGTCTTCAAGTTTGATATGTAAGGGGTAGAAAATATAGAAATACTAGAGAATAGGGTAGTGATGTTGTCTTGGGTGTTGAACCTTACATATGAAAATCTTAAATAGTTATATAGAAATTACTAATATCAAAAGTAAATTTTATATATAGTTCATATGCTCTTCTCTGTAAACCACTTTACAAATTTTGAATACAATATCAAACATGTTTAGTTCATCTTCAAATGTTTCATTTGAATGCATGTCTTCATTTTTTCTTTGATTCAATGAATCAACTAAACATTTAAATGAGGTCATGGATTTACAATGATTTACTAATAATTTGGTAAGAAGTGATGAATTATATACAAAGAGTTTCCATAATGCAAGTCCTTATGGAAATAGTCGATAAAATTTATTAGTTTCAAATATTTTTTGCATGATAGGTCGTAATATGTATGACTCTATTGCACAATCGATGAAGGAACTAGTTTGTTTGTCTTGGTATTTACATCATGAGTGATAGTGAAGTATTGGACTGTTGACTTAAGGTTAGAATACGAATCTTTTAAAATTAATCTATAATGAAGCATGTATGTGAGATATCTTTCATGTTCCTGGTAAATGGATGGATATTTTCTTATTTAGATTAGCCGACCTTTGAGTAAATGGTGTTGTTTACCCTTTCTAGGAATTGATCTGTGATTTTCCATGTCGTTTATTGAAATGGTCAAATAAAATGCTAAAAGGAACACCCTCCTAAGTCCCATAGAGCATGAAGAGTAGAAGATCTCATTCTCTGACTGAATCTTGTCAGTTGGCCATTTGCTTCAAGAGTCTTAAACATAAGAGTTGGCTAGTCTTTAGATATTCCTTAGGTGTATTGGGAAAACGCCAAAAAAATGGAAGGTGGGGAACTAGCCAAAGGGACAAGAGAAAGTGCCAAAATAGGACATTTCAACACTCTTTTTAGGATATTTTTCATTTAGGCTCATAGAAGAAGAAAAAAATTATTCAACTCATCATGCACATGCTCATTGATGTTTGCAATGTCAATGTCATCATCTAAGTTAATCACAGTAGGAGGTCAAATAATAATGTTCGTGCAATGTTCTTATTTATGTTGTGGTGAGGGTTGAGAGTCATCATGCATTGCTTCAGGTAGGTTTGTATTTTAATTTTCTATGTTTTTGTTTTCTTGATTTTTCAACCTACGAGCAATAGCACAACATCTACATCTACACTCCCTAGCACTTCAATTTCTTTTCAGTTTATTGTGAATTTGTTTTTGTGTAAGAGCAGCTTTGTCATTCATATGTTCCTTCTCTTCCTTTGGAGGACTAGAAGAAACAACAGGAGGTTGTTCAATATCTTTTTCTTTGAATTTGTAAACTTGTTTGACTCTAGGAGGGACAACGAGATTGTTTGTACTATCTTGTATTCTCTTATATGAAATTGCAAGAGGTTGTTCTTGTATGTTCAACAGTGTTTTAGGTTCAATCATTGTCTCAACAAGGATGGTTGGTTTGGTCATAGGTTGAGGAATGTTTCAAAGGGATAATTCCACTATTTTCTTTGCCTTGAATTTGTGATATGATTTAAAAAATAAATCTTCACGAGGCTTGATAGGTTCCATAGGCTCGGGCCAAAAGTAATCTAGTGAAAATTCCCTTTTGCCAAGGCAAGATGGAATCTGCTATGATGCACAGTGAAGATGTCATTACCAAATGGAAGCTTTAGACATTTATGCACAACTGAAGGGACGAAATTCATGGTGTGAAGCCATGGATAGCCTAGCTTCACATGAAATTAGTTTGATTATGGAATGATGGAGAATGAGACTGTTAACATTTTCAGACCCACTTTTAAAGCGAGATCTATCGAGCCTATCATAGGGCAAGAAAATCCATTATGTGTCTTGATCCATGCTTTCAGATTGTCATATGTATCTTGATATAGCTCATGAACATATAAAAATTCTTCTGTGATCATATTTTCTCCATAGACGGGATCAATCAATATCCCATTAGTGGGCTTATTATTGATTCAGGAAGCTATGTAAAGAGGCCCATTAGGTGCACATTTAGGTATGTCATTTTGTGAGAAAGAAATGTCAAGAGGTTTTCTAGCGATGCCCTTATGAGGCTTAGCTTTGATAAATGCTATCACTTAATTTGTTGGAGGTAATTGCATATGATCATGGTCTATGTTAACACTATTCTTAGTTTCAATAGGAGGATTAATTATGGCATGTATGTTGCTATTGTCTTGTTTATTCAAGTACTTTTGAAGGAAGTGACTAAGACTATAGATGATTTGTGTTTTGTTTCAAGTTTTAAGAACTTTCCTTAGATTTTGTATGATAGGAACCTTGGGGTGATCCCATAATAGTGGTTTACAATTTTTGGCCAAACTGGACACTGAAATTATTATTTTTAACTAAATCTTCACATTCGGGCACCTATAGCGGCTAAACTGTGAGGAATTTGAAGATGGTGCAAACTAGAGTCTCATCAAATTTTGTCTATAGATTCTAAAAATATTTTTTTCAAAATTTTTGGAATCAAATTGCACTTCTTTTTCCATCTCCCATGAAAATTGATTTTTTCAGAAAACAACATTTTTAAAAAGTGACGCACACTATATAACGCATAACTTTTTTCCATGAAGGATAAAATTCTAATTCTTTCAAAATTAGATTTGTAACTCTGATATCTAGTGCTTCCACTTGGTTAGATAGTTTTTATTGAATATTTTTCCTTAATCAAGTTTCAAAGTCAAACTAATTACAATTCAGACACTACACGACCGTATAACGCGTAACTTTTTTTGTATATGTCAAAATTTTTATTTTATTTTTTGTTGGATCAAGGATTTCAATATCTGGTGCACTCATATTTTTCAATTTTTTTTTTGATAATCTTCTATTTTTCCACATGTGAAGAACAAAGAAATTCATTTTCGATGAAAACCCTATGCTTAATAAAACTTAAAAAACAAATACATAACAAAACCAAAACATATTAAAATTATATTCATTGGATAGCTTGTTATGAGGAATACCATAATCATTTGAAATAAATTTTAAATGAATTCATTTGATCCCCCAAAAGCTAAATCAAAAGTGATTTTTTATCAGCATTTTGATAGGTGTAAAGGAGACGCATTTATAGGTATGGTTTAAAACTAGCAAGGTTCTATCCAGGGGTTTGATCTAAGGTGATTTGATCAAACCCTCTTCAATTGGAATCCTTAAAATGGAACTTTTTAAGGCTTAAATCATTATATTTTCTAAAAATATGTGATTTCAGCTAAAATCCGTTCCTCTCGGGAATTGTAAACCACTATTATGACAACACCCCCAAGCTAATGTCAATGCATTCACTAAGGATATAGGCTTGTAATTTTCTAATTGATCATCTATCTTGTAAATGACATCATGCACATTGATTGTAGGAGGTGAAGCCATAGCAAATGAAGTATGAAAACTATGAGACATGGAGGGTTGATTCTCAACACTATCAGAAAGAGAGTTAGAGCACCCAATATCCACGACAAGTGAGAGATCATCAGATGACACGAGCCTCAAACTACATCTTATAATAGTATTGTGAATAGGACACCAAGTTGTAAAGCTCATGCAAGTTTTACAAACCTAGTGTGCAAACCATAGAATTGAAATGCAATAACCTAGAATGAAATGCAATTTTTAGATTCTAAGCAATGCAAATTACTAGTTAAATAATGTAATAAGCTAAAAATGAAAAAATTTGATGCAATTTTGAACTTTTAATAATGCACTAAAATGAATCAATGTAAGCTAAATGCAATGAAATTAATGAAACAAAAAATTAGGAAACTAAAACAACAAGATAATGACACCAAACAAAAGCTAAAAACTAAGATTTTAATGTCCTAAAAATGAAAATCTACAGCTAATAGGGACTCATTCGCCAATAAGGGTGAATGGGTCATAGTTACGTCTTTCTAGGATCTTTGTATGGATTTAAGAGTCAATTCTAATGTCTTTTTAGATGCTAGAAGCTTTAGGTCAGACCTGATTAGGGACCTATTCACCAGTAAGGGTGAATGGGTCCTAGTAAGGTCTTTTTAAACTATTTTTTAATGGTTTTCAACCTTTCAGATTTATCTTTCAGTTCTAGGTTGTAGACAGTGAAATGTAGCTTTGGATTTTCTAGAAATTCAAAGCATAAATGCAATAAAAAGATGAAATACAAGACCTAGATTGAAATACAATTTTTTATTATTTTCAATTGCAATTGAATGAAATCTAAATGAGATACAAAATGACTAATTTGTTTCTATAATTTTCAGATTTAAGAAGTGCAAAACAAGGAAAATCTAAACCCTATATGTATACAATATTTCAATGCAAAAGAAGAAATCCTAATTCAATGGAAATCTAAATGCAATGAATGCAATATTTTAACTTAAAAGGCAATGAAAGAATCTAAAAATCAGAATATTACAATGTTGAAAATGCCAGGTTCAACAAATAATGCATAAGGTGAAAATAGGATCCACCCTAATGCATGGAAAAAAGAGATGGACCACTTATTTTTCAAGGCCCTAAACACCTCAAATTATGCAAAGTAAGATGCTAATAACAACCAGAAATGCAACCTAACTCTAGACACTGAAAATTGTCTTAGGTCTTCGACGACACTTTTTCAATAATTTTTCATCTAAAATTGATTAAATAATTTATTCTTTAATTAGCACTAATATTCTTCTTCTAATTCCCTATAATTAAATAATTTTTAATTATTTAATTATTATTCTTCTAAACTATTAATTAAATAATTTTCATTATTTAATTAATGTTCATCGTTATTTCTTCCTAACTATTCCTCTTAGATTAAATAATTAAAGAATTACTTAATCCCTTACTTAATCTTTCCTCTCAAATTAAATAATTCTTTAATTATTTAATTTTCTTCAATTTCAATCATCCCTAAACTTGCTAATTTTGAAAGGTGAGGATAATTCATCTTATTTAATTATTAAATCTTTAATTATCCTCACCTAGATTTCATTCCCACTTTCTCTCACTTCACTTCCACTTTTCTCTTTCACTTTCCAATTTTCATTCCTACTTATCTCTTCCACTTTTATAATTTCTATCTCACTTAACTCTTTCCCCTTTCCACTCATGACTCTTATTTTCCAAATCCACTCACCACTTTTGAAATGACAACTTTTAGTTGAAAATAAATAGTTTCCTTATTTATTTTCAATTAACTATTCTCTTTCTCAATTTAACTCATCCTTCACTCTTTAATTCCTCCACTTTCGAAAAAGTATATTTTGATGAAAATAAATACTTTATTTATTTATTTTCAATTAACTAATTTTTTCCTCCACTTTTAAATGCAAGTTTCCCTTCTAACTTATCCTTGCATTCAATCGTGTCCATTGATTATCATTTAATATTGTCTATTCAATTATCTATTTGAAATCTATAAGTTGAGGGCTTAATTTAGGGGATACCACATCTTCGATTTCTTTGCAATCATTCTATCAAATTGCTTTCAATATTAAGTGCATTTGATCACATTTGAGAGCTACACATCAAATCTATTGAAGGAATAAGAAGGACAAAAAAATGGAGTGAGAGAAGCACATCACAAGGGTTTGCATTTCCATTTCTTTCTTTATGCATTTTGTTCTCACAATTTTGTTGATGTATTGGGATTTTATTTCATGATATTTGCTTTGTGGTCTCAGCATTTTGACATCATGGATGCTTTAACCATTTTCCCTAGATACATTTGGTGAACCCGACGTGAACATGCATTACACTTGATCTAATTTTGTGGGTTTTTGCAAGGGTTTTAGGTGCTTTGGTGACTTTCATTGTAGATCTACGCAATTGGAAGAAAATATAACATTCAAATATTCTTTGAAGATTCATTCAATTGGTTTAAAATGAACAACAAATCTTCATCTAATGCTAATTAGGGGGTTTTAAATTGACTACAATTTCACATAGCCTAATTAGTTGTTAAAATTGACGACAATATTTTTAATTTTTGGTTTAAAATGAATCCTACAATTCTTACATAGTCTTAATTAGGATTTGGATCAAAGAACAACAAAAAATTTCACATTTCATACTAGCAAACCATTTAAAATGAACAAAAAATTGCATTGAATCATGGCTTAAATTGATCAAATCCTTTCAAATTAAGGTGGAATTAACCTCACTCTAGATTAATTCTTAATTTTAGATTAATTTGTTAATTTAGATTAATTTCTAATTGTAGATTAGCTTTTAATTTTTAGATTAATTTTTAAATCTTAGATTAGTTTTAAATTTTAGATTAATTTCTACTTTAGATTAGTTTTTAGCTTTAGAATTTAGACTTGATTTTAATTTGAATTAACTTTTAATTTAGATCAGTTTCTAATTTAGATTAATTAATTTTTAATTTTAGATTAGTTTCTAATTTAGAATTAATGTATTTTTCCTTCATAGTTTAATTGTTGAATCTGTGGCTAATTGTTGGTTTTTCTCTTGCAGGTTTGCATGTCAAAGACTCGAAAGTTGAAAACATAAAAGCATGTTTTCCGAAGACTTAAATTTGAAATTACTAATTATATTTGATGTAGGATGTTCGTCGAAGACTTGATTTTGAAATTGATTGTATTTTAGATTAGAAAACATTTCAATTGGTGCTTAAAAAGAACCCTGTCTGTCGTGTTTGGTGTGATTGCACATTTTGTGTTACCTAGTCTAGTGTGTACGTATCCCATCCCCTTGTGCACTTGTGTGATCTTGGGTGACGAGAAATACACATTGGTATCTTTTTTTTAGGAGAGGCTTCCTTGGGGATTTCATCACCTCAGGGTTTGACCTTGAGCATGTTTTTTGATGGGCTATATCAAAGGGGGGAGAATGAAATTTGCACCCCAAGGAGTGGCTAGCATCTTTCAAAGCCAAGCCACAAGACCCTCGGTCCACAAAGACTTGATGGCACTGATGAGAGTGGGAGTGGGCCTCCTAGTTCTTAGGCTATTACAGATAGACTCTTTGTTCATGGATTCCCTTACTAGACACCTCTTGTTTTAGAAGCCAAAATTCTTCTATTTGTTGGCGCAAGGAGTTGGACCTCTGAAGCCATCCCACACTTTCGTGGTTCTTAGTAGAGATGAAGATTTTTCCATGGGAGATTCATGGGAACTTGGAACTTGGTTGAACTAGAGAAGTGAGTTTCATGGAGGGGGGCCAGTGTGGCCAAGCTTCTAAGTCATCTATTAAGAATAAGCATGACTGGTTAATCCAAGTGGGAACCAAGTAAATATTGTCCTTGCCAACCCTAGGATTGTGCATGATTGTTTTCATATTGAAATCCAACTTTTTCACAAGAAAAAAACTCAAAAATATTTTGTCTATTGTGTCTTGCATTTATGTACAAAAAAATTCTCAAACAAACACCACACCCAAAACTTATGACATTCAAACCTTGACACAAACTAGGCCAACACATCCAAAACAAGCTTGGCATTAAACCTATTTAAACCAAAGACTTTCTCACATCATTTTTTTTTCCATCATCCATTCATTCATCACCTCATCTTTTTGCATTAAACATTCCCCATAGGTTTAAACTTTAGGTTATCTATTTAGTTTGCATTAAACATCTTGCATAAACCTCTTGATTAGGAAGCCCATCAAACTTAGATTAGACTATAGCTTCAAATTTGTATTCTATTGACCTTATCTTTTAGACAACATTCATCATATTCCTCATCATTTAGGTTGGTTCCTTAGCTCATTAGTCCAATTTGAGACCACCTTGTCAACATATCCTATCAATCTTTGCTATACCCAAGGTCATTGATGTTCAGATTAGTTGCTATACCTATATCTTATTTTGATTAGCAACCATATCTTAGGTTTTAGCCTTCATACTAGTCCATCCCTTCATTCCATGCTTTGCATAACTTATTCATAGATTATCATCACCTTGACCCTTAATCTAGAAATCGTTATTAGGTGCCCCTATATATTCAAAAATACAAAAAAAAACTAACATAGTTGCATACCTTCCATTGCATTGGAATCTCTTAGGCTTCATACCATCCACTACCATGTCTTCCATACACTTTGATATGATTTCTAGTCAAATTTAATGCCAATTAATCCACAATGGTCAACCCAACAAGCCATAGAATTAAAGAGACAATGGATTAATTCTCTATCCCAATCACCCAAAACCCATAGTCAAGCACCCATCTATCCCTCTTACCAACAACCCATAAACTCTAGTCCTCCATCCATCTACCCTCACCATCAAGAGTCCCTTAGCACAATCCATGAAATTAATCCACAACAAACATCCATTATCACCTTTATCCTAACCTTGACAAGGGAAACGAACCTTCCACTAGTCCCTTCCAAGCCTGCACGTCCTATTCTAGTCCACCATTCATTAATCCATACCAAGACTCTATATCCTATCCTAGTCCATCATCCACTAATCCATTCCTATTCACTCCATCCCAACCTACATTTAGTCATGAAAATGCATTTGGTCATGGTCTCCAAAGTCACACTCCATTACCTACACTTGAGGATATATGTCAAGAGGAAAAACCAAGGCATGACATCATAATTTCACCTTCATGTCAAGATCAAAATAGTCCATCCCATGATCCCATCCTTAAATCCATTAAAGAAGTCCTTCTAGATAATCATGGCATTTGAAATACACCTATCCTTGATCAAGATCCCATTCCCAATCATGTCATCCAAAACAAACTAACTTTTGACCAAGATCTTACCCTTGAACATGAAGTCCAAAATGATCTTCTCAATGACCTTTATACCTCTCATGACCCCACATTTGAATATGACCCTATCCAAACTCTAAGCACATCCATTTCCCAAAATAAGACACTTTCCTCCATGCGACACATAGATGATCTTCCTCTAGAACAAGAGTCTCCTGCTCTAGACATATTTGCAAATGATCAAGCTATAGCTGAATTCATAGAAATCTATGAAAATGACCATGAAATTAGTTTCAACATTGACTTGGAAGCACCAATAGAATCATCTAAATCTAATATGTCACAAAATCAAACCAAAGATATCAATTTGAAAGCTATCCCACATATGAATGAAGCTAAGATATCTTATCAACTAGGATCATCCACTTTTATCAAATCAGGTTTTCTTGCATAGGAGAAGATTCCAAGTAACGGTTTCCACATACACAATTTAATGGGATCGCATATTTCTTCCAAAATGAAAAATACCCCATCGCAAATAGCATCTATCAGAGCATGCAGTATCAAGGAAAAGGACTAGGCTGACACGATCAAGGAATTCTAGAACCAATATAGTTTTATGAAAATTTTGGACATCAAGGTCTTGGCTATTCTTCAATCAGAAAATTTAATAATGTTAGTGGTACCTCCTCAATATTGAGGGAAAATTTATCTGATACAAACATCAAAATGGGTGTCATGAGTAGTTCTTACCATAAGGTTGTTTCCAACACTCCTTCCATCCCCACCATAAACCACCATTCCAACATAAAAAAACCTTCCATTTGGAACCAACAAAAAGAAGATTATTACAAATAAAAAGTTCAAAATAAAATGTCAAAGGCCATTGAATCAAATAAAAATTTGACTGGACAAATGAAGTTAAAATGGATACCAAAGAAAAATGGATCAAACAAAGAAAATATTTCAAAATTAAAAGTCAATCAAACTGTGGAGCCACAAGGAAAGAGGACTCCCATATATAATAAATGTCCACCTCCTTCAAAATGGTCATCAAGCAAGGCATATAAAAGTATTGGTTCCAAAAACTATCCTAAATCCAAACTCCATCATCCATCACCCCAAGTTTGGCGAATGAAAATTCCTACATCTAAATTTCCAAACACATCTACCATCATCCATCATAATCCTACCTCTTGCCTAAATTCTAAAAATCTCACGTCACAAATCTATCACATCTTGGCAACAACTCTTTATCATAAGGACTCCCATGACACTCTACCGCGATGTTTGCATTCTGATAAGGCCAAATCTAGTATCAACAAGGATCACAATGACATCAATCAGTTATATGCAAGCACTATGATCCTAACAAGGCAACTACTTCATAAAGGTCATTATTGGCATATCATGGCCCCAGTCTCTACATCAGCACCAAAAGTGGATTTAGAACATTCAGTGATAAGCTAAAATAGCAAGGCCATCCAAAAATACAAAAATACAAAAAAATAAAAACAAAACATCAAAAAGGTAAAGAGAAAATTTTCATCCAAAAGTGTAAACCATTCTTATGGCGCTTTGGATAAGTACCATGATGAAAACCTGACAAATAGGTGTCATGTGTAAAAGTAATTATCTATGTGGACCACTACACTTGGGGGAAAGTTGTCTCATCTCCCATACCCTTCACATGACATTTCTTATGACATTTCCATCTATCCATTTAACCCCTATCATTTCTATCCATTTTTCCACCTACTTTGATCTTGATTAGGATTGGGGTACCAGCACAAATCATGCTTTTGGAAAACTTTTGACATGTATATCCTTTGTTCGTACACTATCCATGTTCATAGAATTATCCAAACCCATACCTTGGAGAAAACAAATTATTACTATGTGATAGTCCTTGGAGACCATATGATAACTCTTCCAGCCAATAATCCTCATGTCTCCTATATTTTACCAAAATCAACCCATTATCCATTCATACCTATTTCTGGACTTGACTTTCCCTTGTCATTGGTTTTTGGATTCTAATCCACCTATCCAACATCCTTCCATCATCCCATTCAATCTCAAAAAGAAGTCATTCCAAATGCAATAAGCCTAATCCATACAATCTTGCTTTGCAACCTCAAACATCATCCAAAACATTCCTTGGATTTTTTCATAGCCTTGTTGCAGACCTCGATCCTTTATTTACATTATCGTCATCTTCACGTTGTTTCAGGATGTGTCCTTCCCACATCAAACAATGTTTTCATCATCATCATCTTCTATCAATTGGTATTCAACTTGACTAGGGGCAAGATCATGTTTGTCCTTGGATTCTTATGCATGCTTGTTCAATTGCTTGTAGGCATCATTCACATGCATTTGTCACGATCCTCAAAAATTTTAAAAAGCCATAAAAATAATAAAATGTCTGAAAAAACCATAAAAATCATAAACTATCCTAAAAAAAGCCATAAAAATCATAAAATGTCTTGAAAAAATCTCAAAAAAATCAAATATTCCAAAAATCCAAAATAGTCAGAAAACATTCAAAAATCCAAAAAAATCAAAACATTTCAAAAAGACAAAAAAAAAATCATAAAACTTTAAAATACAAAAAAAATCAAAACATGTCAAAACCCAAAAACATTTAGATAACTTTCAAAAATCCCAAAAAAAGTCAAAGTTAGTCATGTTAGTCTTTGTCATTGTCGAACTACGTTGCCTCTGCGACTGGACGTAGGCAAGGCCATCTGTCGATGTGCCCCTGAGGCATTATGTTAGTCCTTTAGGTTTTTAAATAAACAATAAAATCATGATTCAATATTTTATTGTTAAAACAAAGTCAAGGGTCATGGCGAACTACAAGGTCTCTATGAATTGCTACGTAGAAAAGACCATCTATCAATGAGCCCCCAAGGCCCCCTAGGTCAAACTTTTAGGGTTCGTCGGTTCAGTCAAAATAAATTGGACACTGAAAACTTAGACGTGACATCATCATTTGCACTTCAAACAAAAATCCTGAATCAACATGACAAGCAAGCCAACAAGTCTTCATGTCAAATCAATCAAACCAATCAAATTGATCAAAACCAATGGTCTTATATAGGATGTGTCCTTCCTGAAACTAGACTTTTGTCACTATCACACTTCATCTTTTTCCTTACATAGGTAGTTGCATGATTGAAACCAAACTTGATGTCTTAAACGACATGTTACTTTTCTTGAAACCAAGCCTTGTCAAAACAGTCCACCTGTCACTCACTTCATCACTTAACAAACTAACAAAATTTATTGGCAAATAATCTAAATTGTTGTTGATCTTGTTGGTCTATTTTGTCTTATCTTTTCAATTTTCTTTCGTCATGTTACTAGCTACCTTGAGGATGTCCCATGAAGGATTTAGAGGAGCGATGGTGTTTCATGGCTTGTCTTTTATTTGATTGTTGTATGTGGTTTATCTCAAGACAAAAGACTAGTGCAACTTTTCCCTAAGTATGAGTTAGGACATTCCTTGTTTGCAACTGTCCGTTTTTATGCAAAAGGGACTGTATCATCACCATGGCTTTCTATGCCATCATGCACCGCATCCATTTTACAAAATAAAAAACAACTCTTTAAAATAAAGTGCAGTTATGAAAGAAAGGGTGTCATCGCTACTAATTGTTCTTCGTCTATTTCAACCATCATTCTTCACTCCTTACTAACCACTCATCTCTTTCATCGCATTTCATTTTTCTCTAGCATTCTTCTTATTTCGAGAGATCATTCATGCCTTTAATGCACAAACAATCTCTCAAGGGGCATCCTGCCTCCATCTCTTGACCTACTGGGGCATGATCTTTAAATTTTTCTTTGAAACAACACTCAAAATTGCATTGTCTCAAAGAAGGGAAAAATGTAGACACTGAAAATTGTCTTAGGTCTCCGATGACACTTTTTCACTAATTTATCATCTAAAACTGATTAAATATTTACTATTTAATTAGCGTTAATATTCTTCTTCTAATTCCCTATAATTAAATAATTATTTAATTATTTAATTATTGTTCTTCTAAACCATTCATTAAATCATTTTCATTATTTAATTATTGTTCATCATTATTTCTTCCTCACTATTTCTCTTAGATTAAATAATTCTTTAATTATTTAATCCCTTACTTAATCTTTCCTCTCAAATTAAATAATTCTTTAATTATTTGATTTTTCTTCAATTTCAATCATCCCTAAACTTGCTAATTTTGAAAGGTGAGGATAATTCATCTTATTTAATTATTAAATCTTTAATTATCCTCACCTAGATTTCATTCCCACTTTCTCTCACTTCACTTCCACTTTTCTCTTCCACTTTCCAATTTTCATTCCCACTTATCTCTTCTATTTTTCTAATTTCTATCTCTCTTAACTCTTTCCCCTTTCGACTCATGACTCTTATTTTCCAAATCCACTCCCCACTTTCGAAATGGTAACTTTTAACCAAAAATAAATAGTTTCCTTATTTATTTTCAATTAACTATTCTCTTTCTCAATTTAACTAATCCTTCACTCTTTCATTCCTCCACTTTTGAAAAAGTATATTTTGATGAAAATAAATACTTTATTTATTTATTTTCAATTAACTAATTTTTTCCTCCACTTTTAAATGCAAGTTTCCCTTCTAACTTATCCTTGCATTCAATCTTTTCCATTGATTATCACTCAATCTCGTCCATTCAATTATCTTTTCGAAATCTATAAATTGAGGACTTATTTTTGAATTTAGGGGATACCACATCTTCAATTTCCTTGCAATCATTATGTCAAATTGCTTTCAATATTAAGTGCATTTGATCACATTTAAGAGCTACACATCAAATCTATTGAAGGAATAAGAAGGACAACTAAATGGAGTGAGAGAAGCACATCACAAGGGTTTTCATTTCCATTTATTTCTTTATGCATTTTGTTCGCACAATTTTGTTGATGTATTGGGATTTTATTTTATGATATTTGCTTTGTGGTCTTAGCATTTTGACATCATGTATGCTTTAACCATTTTCCGTAGATACACTAACTATTATAGCAACTATGAGGGATTTTTTTAGAGCATAAAAAGTTATGTTCCTGGATAGAAATTTGTTGTTTTTGAGCTATGGACGACTCATTCGCCTTCAGTGGCAAATGGGTTCTTTTAGGGTTTCAAAAAACTAATTTTAGGTTCTTGTTCCTTGATGTGTGCACTCTTGAAATCCCTGTTATCAAGTTCTAGAATCTTGTATGTAATTTTATAGAGTTATTTTTGTGATCTTGCACTTTGAATGATAACTTTGCAACTTGGACAACTTTTCTCCTATAGACACATAAAAATGACCTAGGCTTGCAAGCTCTATTTTTGCCACATTCTTCTCAATATAATTAAAATATTTAATTATGTCCTATTGTCCACTTTCAACTATTAATTAAATAATTTTTAACTATTTAATTAATTCATGTCTTTTATTCCTCTTGACTATTTAAAGAGATAAATTATATTTATTTATTTAAATCCGTCACTAATTCTCTAATGTCTTTCCATAATTAAATAAATTCCTAAATTTATTTAATTATCTTGGTCCATTAATTCTTCCTAATTTTTTAAATAAATATTTATTTATTTAAATACATCATTAATTCCTAAATGTCTTCTCATAATTAAATAAATTCTTTAATTTATTTAATTATTGTCTGCCTTGGCGTTTTCCCAATTTTAAATAAAATTATTTATTTAAAATGGTCGGGCCACTCTCTAATTTTCCCTCTTTTAGTAAATAATTCAAATTTATTATTTACTGTCACATGACCCCACCTTTTTGAATTAAACTAAATTTTAATTCAAAATAGTTTTTTTCCTCCATAAATTGAGTAATTTCTAATATTATTTTATTTTCCAACTCTCTCTATTTCTGTGTCATTCTTATCTCCTTTTAACGCACATTTTCAACCCTTGATATTATTTTCTAAAATCAAATCTTATCCACTCATTTCAAATTCACCCTAATGTTGCCCTAACCCTAATTGTGGGTTGTCACATTGAATCTTGTCCATTGATTCTAGGGAATTTGTCAATCTTCAATCATGGCCATTCATTCAAAATTGCATTTTCTATAAAATAACAATTTTGGTCTCATTTGCATATCTCTCATGCTCTTGACTTCATACATCTTGGCATTTGGCATTTTGGCATTTTAGGCATACTTTAGTCTTGCTTACTAGTTGCATAGTTGCATAGTGTAGCATTTGTGATCAAATCCTTCAACATTTGCTTTGGTCTTGGCATAGTCATAGGTTGCTCACACAAAATCTGAGGGAAAACTACATATTATAGCAAATAGAGAAGGTGCAATGTAGGTCAATCATGGAGGTTGAAGACACTAGGTAATATCTTTCTTTGTTTTCATGTTATTTCCTCCTTTGTACTTCATTGTTTACTTTGGGTTTTGTTTATTTATGCACTAATCTACTAACCTAAATATTTCCCTTAGTTATATTGGTGAACTCGATGCCAAACACATCTTTTTTGTAGATTTTTCTATAGCCTTTTTGTATTTTTGCAAGTACAAGTATGAAAAGCTGCATTTGCAGATTCTAGAACCATAATTGTTGTGTCACAATGTATTCAGCCATTAGAATGATGCATTCATAGATTTGAGCCAAATTTTCTAGCCCGAGATATCCATTTTCTTTGATTTGATGCATTAGCTAGCCTGAACAACACATTTGCAGACCAAGACACATGGGTGTTGCCACAATAATGGGTTACACTTTTTAGGACATCCTGATTAATGCCTGAAATCACATATTTTTAGAAAATATAATGATTTAAGACTTTAAAGGTTCCATTTAAATGATTTTAATTAAAGAGGGATTGATCAAACCCCCTTGGATAGAACCTTGTTAGATTTAAACCATACCTATAATCGAGTCTCCTCTACACCTATCAAAATGTTGATTAAAAACCACTTTTGATTTACCTTTTGGGTGATCAAATGAATTCATTTAAAATTTATGTTTAGTAATCATGTAGCCCTTATTATAAGCTTCCCAAAAAGTATAATTTTAAATGTTTAATTTGATTATTATATTTATTTTTTATTTCTTGTGAATGTAGAATTTTCAATGAACATCAAGTTCTTTGTTTCACACATATGAAAAAATAGAAAAATAGAGAAAAAAAATTCTAAAAAATGCATGTTCACTAGGTATTGATGTCCTTATTCCAATTAAAAAAGAATAAGTTAATTCAAATGAATACAAAAAAATTTATGTGGGTTGAAATACACCTCTGTCCAAATTATAATTACTCTGACTTGGAAAATTAATTAAGAAAGAATTATGTAAAATAAAATCATGAAAAAATATCCATGCACTAGATATTGGTGTGAAATTTTTTTATTTTAAAAATTAGAATTGTATCCTTTCTATAAAAAAAAGTTATGCAGTCCGAAGTAAAAATCACTTTTTAAAAAATTTGATTAGTAGAAAAAATAAGTTATTAAAAATTACATAAAATGATTCACAATTTATTTTTTAATTTAAAAAAAAAAAAGATAATTATAATCTACACAAAATATTTAACAAATAACTAGTTTGATTCATCTTCAAATTCTTAATGGCTTAGCTGCTATAGGTGTAAGAAAGTGAATATCTAGTGAAAAATCCCAATTTTAATGTGAAGTTTGGCTAAAAATGGGTATCTTTTGCACAAAATGACGCATCTGCCTGGTAAATTCCAGTTTTGGCCCTGAGATGCATTTGCTCTGTAGAGTGACACATTCATCTAGTAAAATTTATTTTTGGGTTTTTCCAAAATTTTCTCATTTGAAGTTAGTAGTTTAGAGGATTTTGTAGGCTACTAATGCGTTGTAGCATGTGGCATTGAATTTTTGTTGGTCCAAGACATCTTTTTAGACTACTAACAAGTGGTTTTGTAGGTTCGATTGTCCAAGTGTGTTATTTTTGAAACTACTTGTGTTTGTTTTAGATTAGAAAACACTTCCATTGTTGATTTAAAAAGAACATTTTCTTGTCTCAAGAGGCCGATATATAAAAGGATGAGTCTAAATTTTCAAGTCCTCATGGTATGTATTCCTTAACCATGTACTGTCATTCGAAAATGGGTACCTACCTTTTCTTTTAAAGGTATAAGAGTCCCTAGTAGATTGTTTAAAGCCTTAAGTGGCTTTCTATACGCTTGTGAGGTGCCATGTCCCCGAGTATTCACTAGAACCCTTTTGTGTAGTGGCCAAAATCTCATCTATTTTCTAGTGTAGCAACGGTCATTGCAAAGGCATCCACATTCTCATAGTTCTTAGTAGAGGTGATCAGCCTTCCACAGGAGATTTATAGGGGCTAGAAGCTTGGTTGACCTGAGAAGTGACTGCACTGTAAGGGGGAGCCTGTGTGGCCAAGCTTCTGAATTCATCCACTAAGAATAATTGTGGTTGGGGAAACCCACGTGGAATCTAGCAAATATAGTCCTTGCCTAACCCAGGGTTGTATTTCTCTTCAGTGTGCATGTTTTCAAACAAAATATTATGTTTGCCAAGTGTTTTCTGAAACATTCAACAAACAAACACCTTTCACAAACCTGGAAACAATCATTCAACTTGAAACAAATCTTAATTTTTTTCAAAATTGCAAACAAACTAGACTTATTCTACCTACAACGCATTTTCTGTAATACATTCGCTATTCTACGCCGCATTTAACACTTTATGAAACACATTCGATCTAATAAGCCATATTCACTTCTTTATGCAACACATTTGCCTGTACTGCACTGTATTTGATTTACAAAACACCGCAATTTCTTTCTTAAGCCACATATACTATCTGTAGAACCACATTCACTGAAATTGCAACGCAACTGGCAAACTACAACGCATCTATGACCTGAAACAATGCATTTTCCTAACAAAAACAAAACACTATCATAGTCCAAAACCCAAGATCAAACTTTTCTAATCTGCGATCAAACATCTTTTTCCAGTAGCCTCTATCAAAAACTAGAAATCAAATTGCTCAAATCTTCCATTATTTGCATACTTTAGCTTGGATTTACCCATAGGTCCAAATTTTCAAAATTGCAGTTACATCCTTAGAGTCCATCTTCTTCATTTTCAGCCATAAACCAGTCTTTAGGTCCTCATTTCATTTGCATATTTTGGAATAGGGAAACTTACCATACTTTGCAAAATCATTGCCTTCAAGAGTAGGTTGTCATTGCACTTATTCAACTTAATTTCCTTTAGTTATTGTCCTTTTTGTGAGAAATCCAACTCAAAAGTCTAGTTAGAAAACCTCACTTTGTCATCTTGTCATTTAGTCATATCAACAAGTCCTTTGATGACCCAAATTGAGACATAGATCAAGCTTAGGTGGTTGAGTAACCTTCTTACACTAGTAGAATTTGGCAAATAAATGACTATGTGACTAAAATTTTTAGTCACATGACTAAAACTTTTAGTCACGTGACTAACACTTTTAGTCACGTGACTAACACTAGTAGTATTTGAAAAATAAATGACTAATTTGGTCATTTATAAGTGACTAATTTGGTTGCCAGTATTGGCATGGTGTGATGGTTTATAGGTGGCATTGTTGTTCTTGCCACCAAGGTTCAAACCCCATTGGGGTGGTATTGTTGAATGGTTGTATTCCGGTTCATAGCTCCGATCAAAAGCATTTACCCCTTGAATAAAAAAAAAAAAGTGAATAATTTGGTCATTAGGTAAAATCACAACTAAATGAATAAATGGCTAAATAAATGACTAATATCAGACAAATAAAAATGACTATTACTCCTCTATTCATTTTTCTTTTGAATTTGATCATAATCCATAGAGCTTAAGCCCCCCTCGTGGGACCCCTACCTAAGCATGCCATTTGGCCGCCTAGATTGCTTGGTGCACCAAAAATACCTATTGCATGGAAGACATTGCCTCTCGGTGTAGTCTTAAGTCCTTCACATATTTTATAAAAAATTGTAACATTTCACTACTAAATGATAATCATTCCTACATCCATGTGTCACTACTATATAAAGGGAGGATTTAAAACATTAATTTAATAAAAATATTAATTTTGTCTTAAATATATTTACGCCAAAGGCGTATCCTATTTGAAGAATACAAAGCTAATTTTGTTGATCAATGGTTGGTATCAATCTGTGGGCCATTAAACAAATTTCAGCTATTCATCATTTTTCGCAATTTTTTTTTACTGTTTTCTGCTATTTTTTCGCTGCTTTCCCCACCGCTCCTCCAAATTCTTCCTCGCTGGTATTGACCATTCACTTCTCCAATTTGGTGAGCTATAACCTGAAAATAAGGTTTCAACGAGGGTTTTCGAGTATATTTATCAAAATTAAACTTTATGTTGTCGCCTTAGTAAACGCCTCCACTTCATAACGATTAGGGTTCGCTTTTGTTTTTTTTAATTTATTTATTCCTATCCATCACCATGAATACTCTCTCCACCATAATTTGAAGGGAATGTTATAGGTATGGTCCTTTTAGATTGATTCCTCTTAAATGGAAAGAGACTGAAATGAATTGTCATTATTAATATTTATAGCATAAGCTTGGCCTAACTCCGTGAATGAAAACAAGTATTTTGTCATATATATATATATATATATATATATATATGGATTAAATTTTAATTGGTATAAGTGAGTTATATTATTTGATTATACTATTTATTGAGTTTTAAATTTTCCATGGCTATAATGAACAAGTGGCAAGGTTTGGTTCATTTTTTAGATAACGATTTTTGCAAAATAAATATTTTTTAATATTTTAACTTTTGCAAAATAAAAATAATTATTTTTTAAGAATTTAACTTATATTTAATATATAATTAAAAAAAATTAAATTTTTTAACTAAATTTTTTATTTATTTATGTTATTTTAAATATATTAGATATAAGTTAAATATATTAATTATACTTAATATTATATATTATATTTTAAATAAAACTATTAATTATATAAAATAATTAAAATTTATAATTAATAATTATTATAATTTTATATAGTACAAAAATAGATCAACATTTATCTTAATTGACTTCCACACTTCTTCCCCCTACCCATTGCACACTAAGGTGCAATTGCTAGTTTATGTTTACATTGTATTTCTTAATTTTTTAATTATCCTAAATTAAGACAGTAAAAAAATACTTTTTCTAAAATAAATTTTTTATTTCCCTCTCTTTATTCATTTTCCCTCCCTCAATTGAGATGCATTTTTCTTTTTCCCTCTGAAGAAAACAAAACAAGAGGAGCGACATAGTTGAACAGGGTGCTGGCGAACCTGCTCATGGCCAAAGGCCTTGGTCTCTCCTCCCTCTCCAATGTCAAACTCCTCAAGACAATCAGCCACAAGCAAGTTAAAGTAGCTTGTGTCTGTGTGTATTCCCTATTTACCTATTTCCATTGCTTTTTCAAATGGACTTCTTCAGAATGAAATGGCAATGGCTGGTTACAACAGTAGGAGAGTAAGGAAACACTAGAAGAGTGAAGGTAATTTCTATTTTTATGCTTCATGCACTATTTTAATTTAAACCCTATCACTATTATTCAATGGCTGCTAACCCTTTATTGCTTTCACCAGTGGCGTTCGGTTATTTCTTCTAACCAAGAAGGGCCGAACCTTCAACCAATTAGTTCTACCAGTTTCAAGCTGCATCACCACGAGATGCCTATTGCAATGCAAACCCTTTCATATTAAGGCAATGGCTATTAATCGTCCATTCCTTTTACCGCTGGTGTTGGAGAAATTTTGCAGTTGAAGTAAATGTCGCTTTCCAAGGTATTTTTTTGTAGGCCCACTATTGTAATTTTATTTTTGAAGTAAAATGTATATCACAGAGACATTAAATTATTTTGTCTTACCATCATTTTTTTTTTCAATTTTGTTAATTTTTCTCCTTAAAATGAAAACTAAATTTGTGTATAATCTTTATTTTATTTTATTTTATAAATTTTAACAGAACCCATCATAGAAGGGCCACAATTGCAACATTTTTTGGTGTTGATAATGCTATGGTGAGACTGTAAAGGGCAGAAACTCTGATAAAGCATGACTAGCACAGCATGCATAAATTATAGGTAAGGATTTTTATGGATCCTTGCTTAGGCTATGAAGCTTGTTAGTGTTTAAACAAATTCATCTACTATTCCACTCATCATTCATGTTGTGCTTGTATCATTATATATATTCTCAATACATCTCATCGCTCAAATGAGGATTGCATTCTATGCATGCATTTGATTTCAGAATAAGTTAAAGCACATCAATGCTTGAGTAAATAATTTTTCTTGTAGCTAGCGAGCATTCTAAAATTTAGTTAATTTAAAGTATAATTCCCTTGTAAATTTAGGCATCCCAGCCTTCCCTTGGTTACTTCCTCGCTGCTTCGTTAGTCATTAATTCCACTATCATTAAAGTATGTAACTTCTTATTCTTTTAGATTATGTAGTGAGGGTTAGTGATAGTTTCGCAACCCTTACAACTTGCAAGTTACTACTTTTTATGTGATGCTTTTCTAGTTAGGATACCATTGGATTTACAATACTATAACTTGTATTCCTATAGCCTTTATGCCTATAGTTTGATTAATAAGGAGGAATTTTCCATAGTGATATCACTATCAAGATTCAACTGTTTTCAACCGTGTAGTTTTACGAGTCAAACTCATTGACCCATGTTTCATGCTTGTAGTGGTTCACAAGAACCCAGCTCTCATAATGAATGGTCCACTCAACACCCATTGCAATTAGAGGATGTTGAATTATTGCAAATTGATGTAATGCAGGGATGCTAGCTCTCTTTGTCTATGAGAATATGATCTCTCATAAGTAGCACCCCTATTTTGTTTGAAGTAGCATATGCATGGTTTCAGAAAAGAATATAATAATATCAAAAAGTATATTGGTACCAAATTGAACCACTCAATCCTAACCAGCCATGTGAGAGGATGTATCCATTTGGAAAACCAAGATGTTTGTCA
The DNA here is from genome assembly GCA_007258455.2 of Sequoia sempervirens. Classification (NCBI taxonomy): domain Eukaryota; kingdom Viridiplantae; phylum Streptophyta; class Pinopsida; order Cupressales; family Cupressaceae; genus Sequoia; species Sequoia sempervirens. Next base: position 764,310,752 of record VDFB02058242.1, on the reverse strand, counting down.
CCTATTCATCACATGTGAGAGGATGTATCCATTTGGAAAACCAAGCTATTTGTCACTTATGAATACAATCTTTTAAAACTTCAGTCGTTTGTGTCACACCAATCCCTTGCCTTGTAACATTTGGTCTTTGAAGTACAAGAGCCAGTATAATGGCACAAAACTATGGAGAAACATGTACTATACAATGTATAAGGTTTGTAAAGAAGAATGTATTAAGTTTAACATATGAAGATGATTTGATATCTACTGTTCACTCTATATGAAAATAGCTCTAAAAACCATTGCATTTATAGCTTCAGCAGTAGCTGCAATACATCCAATACTAAATAATTCTGTCAGGAAAATTTTCACAAAAATAACCTCAAGGGCAAGGAAAACAAAATAAACAAAAACTTAAAACCACCAAATGATCAATTCATAGTTCAAAATATCTCCATGTGAAGAAACAAACAAGGGTCTAACACTATGTATTACAATAATTTAATATATGAAAAAATCCATAGATAAAACCACAGAACCAATGCCTTCATTTACCATATAACAACAGACCTGTTTTAGAATGAAATAAAACAAAACACAAACTAAAAGTGATATGGCAGTGGCAGTTGTGTTGTGTTGTCAATGATGCCGATGATAAAAAGGATTAGAGTTTGCAAGAAAAAATATTACAAAACACTACCAAAGTAGAATTTAAGAAAAACTGAGATGAACCAAAATGAGTCTCCATACAGCTATCGCTTCAATCTATTCATAATAAATGAAAAGTAGGTCTAAAAATATTGGGCTTTAGAGCTACTAAATTCTTGAGCTTGGGACAAGATTTTTGTAGCCTTTTAAATAAAAATATTGGTTGCGAGTTGAAATTTTTTTCAGATGTGAGGTGAGGAATGTTTCAACTGTCTAGAAGTTGTTTTGTGTGGTGTGAGACAACTTTCCAAGTGAAAGGTGCTAATAAATGTAGCCTTATTAGCTAATCAAAACATTCCCTCAAAATGGTGTATGGTGCAGATTCATTTCAAAGAGCTTGAGTGCATGTACATTGTCCTATACAATATGTTTGATAGGAAATCTATATATGTATGTATGTATGTGTGTATGTATGTATGTATGTATGTGTGTATGCATGTATGTATGTGTATACCTCTTTGCTTCGTCAGTCGCAATTAACTTTTAATTCCACTATCCTTAAAGTATGTAACTTCTTATTCTTTTAGATTATGCAGTGAGGGTTGGTGACAGGCCCGCAACCCTTACAACTCGTAGGGTTACTAATTTTTATGTGATGCTTTTCCAGTTGGGATACCGTTGGATTTACAATATTGTAACTTATATTCCTATAGCCTGTATGCTTGCAGTTTGATTGATAAGGAGGCATTTTCCATAGTGATATTGCTATCAGGATTCAACCGTATTCAATCGTTTAGTTTTTCGAGTCAAACTCATTGACCCATGTTTCATGAGTAGTGGTTCATAAGAACCCAACTCTCATAATGAATGGTCCACTCAACACCCATTGAAATTAGAGGATGTTAAATTATTACAAATTGATGTAATGCAAGGATGCTAGCTCTTTTGTCTATGGGAAGATGATCTCTCATATGTAGCACCCCTAGTTTTTTGAAGTAACAGACACTTGGTTTCAAAAAAGAATATAATAATATCAAAAAATATATTGGTACCAAATTGGACTACTCAGTCCTAACCAACCATGTGAGAGGATGTATCCATTTGGAAAACCAAGATGTTTGTCACTTATTCATCAAATGTGAGAGGATGTATCCATTTGGAAAACCAATTTGTTTGTCACTTATGAATACAATCTTTTAAAACTTTAGTCTTTTGTGTCACACCAATCCTTTTCCTTGTAACATTTTGTCTTTGAAGTACAAGAGCCAGTATAATTTACCTAGATTTGGACTTACCTTTTGATTTATATTTCTTCTTATCTCTTTATTTTTCTTACCCCTCTTTTTCTTTGGACTGACCTTTTGCAAAGAGAGCACCTTTAGAGAAATCCTCTATGGTTTCTTCTTAATTCTTTATTTAGTAGGGCTGCAACAACTTCATCAAGTGTTTAACTTAGAAGATGTACTACTAATTGTCCTAAGAAGATTGTCCCATGAATTGGGTAATGAAGAAAACAAACTTACGCATTTATCCTTTGCATCCACTAACATCAATAGGCTGGTATTGACTAACAGTGATAATGAATGCATGTAAATGATCAACAATAGAGTCCCCATCATTCATTTTCAATGAATATAAATTTATTTTCCAGAAATGTTTATTGACTAGAGACTTAGTTTGAAACAATGTTGCAATTTTATCCCACAATTTATTTGTAGTGCCCTCACTATACACATTCGTTAACAAAAAATCATATTAACATAGTGCTCCTTTCCTTCCTATGTAATTCATCTCAATCATCTTGATTGATATCAAAAAGTTCATTTCATGTCACAGCTTACCACTGATCTCCACAACCAAGAGATCCTCCATTTTAAATTTCCACAACTCAAAACTCTATCCATTGAATTTTCCAATATCAATCCTTTATGGACTTGCCATGACTCTTTCAAAAGCATATTTGAACTTCACACAACTCCCACTGCAACCAAAGAAAACCACACAAGGAGAGCATCTCCTCATCGAGCCAATACCAAGTTCTAATACCAAGTGTTGAAAAACTAGAGATATATCTAAAGGAGCATTATAAAGGGTTTCAAAATCTGATTGAAAGTGATTTAGAAGAATAATATGATTGATATAAAATTGATTTATGACAACAATACGAAATTGAAAGATAACACACAGAAAAGAGAAACACCATAACTTGATGTTTGCCTAGGGAAATTCCTTTGGAGGAAGAAAACCCCATCCAAAAAATCAACTTCACTATATTAACACCAAGGTATGCTTCCAAACATATCAGATGATCACCAACGCTGATTTCACATCAAATGGAAATCCTAGAGAAATTTCAGTAGCATTCCAGTGGCATTTCTATACAACAAAGTATGCTTAGAAATTACTATCCCAATCCCTTATTAAATATGCAATTACAACAATGGTTTCTAAAACCATTGATGAAAATCACACGTCATATCACCAAGGTCACCCACATGAGGTGGTGTAACTCTATGAGGTGGCACAAATCCCAATACCCACTATGAAAATGTAACTTCTTATTCAATGATGCCACTTATAAGATGCATTACACATCTTATATTGGATAGAAATAGTAAATTATCGTAAACTCCAGTTGATCTATTTGTCCCATGTGAAATGTGGCATCCAATTCCACATTTGCAAGTTTTTTGGTCCTTTTGCAACCCCAAATGTAATTCTCAATGTGGGATACAACATGCCATGTGTCCCTCAAAATTTTCCTATTCAATTTAGGTGTCCTATTCTCTAAGAGGGTCATTTTTTCATAAATTATAAAGTTGCCTAACCAGCCATAATGTCCCCCATCCATAGGTAAACTAGATAAATGAACAACATTGTTATGCAATGCATACACATTCCCAACAATAGTTAGGTCAATATATAATCTTACTGTTGAGGGGTGTTTGTTCATAATTTAAGGCTTAAGAGTTAGTTGAGTACAGAGCATGAAGTTATCAGTATGAAAATTATAGGATGCAAGTTTACTTGGGTTGGTCCATGGTTATAGAGATACATAACTAGCTCATGTATCACTAGGATAAAAAAGAAGAATACAGTAGTATCAGTTTATAGATTCATTGATTAATTTAGAACAGTCCTTAAAAGTACATTTTCTTCACTAAAGGACACATGAGAACATAGTATCTCATTGCAATAACCTCTTTAAGACTTCATTCATTTTTACCTAAGTCAATAGTGGCAAATAGCCATACATATTACGTAAGTGCTTTCTTGGTGAAACAAGAAATCATCAAACCCTTATAAGGCTCTTAGAGGAAATTACTGTTATACTAATATAAGGACTTATCAATACTCCCACAGTCACCTAAAAGACTAAAATTAGGATCAAATGATGTTGTTAAAATAAAAAAAACTACAATATAATGAGCAACTTAGACCTTGGAGAGATACCAACATAATGTAGAAGTACTAGTATTGGTACATCAGAATCTGATTATTTTTCAAATACTCCTGAAGAAAATTCCACTACCATCAATGAAGTTTCAAACATAGAGGTCTGTTAAACAGGTTTACACTTGTCCAAATGTTTTACGTCATTCAAGGTCTAGAAACACAATGATATCATCCCATTGTATGATCAAGCATTTCGAAAGGATAATTTTGTAGATAAAATTTATTACTAATTTTCTTAGACATTTCTAGGTCTAGCACCTCATAAATATTAGCAAGAATGGTTTTGAAGATAGTCTCAAATTTCAATAAATATCAAATAATTTTGAACTTCATTTGCTAACAGTAAATCTAGAATGTATTAAGTTTAACATATGAAGAAGATTTGATCTCTACTGTTCACTCTATATGAAAATAGCTCTAACAACCATTGCATTTACAACTTCAGGAGTAGCTGCTATACATTCAAGATTGAATAATTCGGTTAGGAGAATTGTCACAAAAATAACCTCAAGGGCAAGGAAAAAAAAATAAACAAAAAATTTAAACCACCAAATGATCATTTCATAGTTCAAAATATCTCCATGGGGAGAAACAAACAAGGGTCTAACACTTTGTATTACAATAATTTTATATATGAAAACATCCATAGATAAAACCACAAAACCAATGCCTTCATTTACCAGATAACAACAGATCTGTTTTAGAATGAAATAACACACAAAAAAAACTAAAAGTGATCTGGCCTTCTAAATTTCCAAAAAAAATTCATTGAAATCATGGCAAGTGACTTACCTCAATATTTTGCACAAGTTTTGTTGTGCTATTAATGATGTCGATGAGAAAAATGGTTAGAGTTTGTTTGAAAAATATTATGAAACACTACCAAAGCATAATTTAAGAAAAAATGAGATGAGCCAAAATGATTCTCCATACAGCTACTGCTTCAATCTATTCATAATAAACGAAAGTAGATCTAAAAATATCAGGGTTTAGAGCTACTAAATTCTTGAGCTTGGGACAAGATTTTTGCAGCATTTTAAATAAAAATATTGTGTTGTTAAGGTGAAGACCATTCTCCCTTGCATCATGTTCATACCCTGCTCCAAAGCTCCCATTTTGGCACAGGCAAGGAGGATGTTGGCATAGGTTGTGGAATTTGGCTTCAGACCTGCTAATTGCATTTGCTTGAAAGTTTCTAAAGCCTTTTCAGCAAATCCATTTTTTGGATATCCCACAATCATTGTATTCCATGAGATGGTATCTATTTCAGGCATTCTATCAAACAATTCACATGCCTTGTCTATGCTTCCACATTTTGCATACATGTCTACTAAGGCAATTGCAACTACAACATCTAACAAAATTCCTCTATTCTTTATGGTTTGATGGATGTTCATACCCTGTTCCAAAGCCCCCATTTTGGCACAGATTGGTGGTATTGTGACAGGGGGGAAGGCACCTACAAATAATGTTAAGACAGTAGGGAGTTTTTTTTTGCAAGGGGCAGAGAGAGAACTCAAGCCTAAGTCTGATTTGATCAAGGTAAGTGCTAAGTGTGCAAAGGAGTATGAAGGATAGGGTGAAATTGTTGTTGGGACCATGGTGTGTCCCATTACTATGAAGGTTGATGCAAGACAAGTGAAATTTGGTAATGCAAAAGAGGATAAAGTTGTTAGTGCAAGGGTACAAGAGGATGGTGACATGGCAGGTTTAGGGGCATTACAAAAAGAACAAATTAAGCAGAGGCATGCAGGTCTGATCGCAGAGCTAGTAAAGCAGAATGTGCAAGGAATGGTGAGGAGTTATCCATGTATGGGTGGAGAAAGGAAGAGAGGAGGTTTATATGATTCTAATGTTTGTTTGTCTGCAGGTCTAAGGCCTAGAACAACACCAAATTTTGATCCAGGACTAAAGAGATCAGTACCAGGTCTGAAGATTCTTGAAGCAGCAATGAGAAGGCCAAGAACAAGTTTCCACTCTTGGGGCAAGAGTCCTTTTTATGCGGGGGTGTATGGTGTAGGAGCACCTACACCTTGTGAAGTCTAAGTTGATACCTAGGTGTTTCTTTTGTTCATTTATGCTTAACAAGGTCTAAAGGACCAGTCATAATGTAATTTGAAAGGGTTTTGAATCATTTAGTTGAATTTGTGAGTTTGATTCATAATGCAAAAGCCATGTGAAATCATGAGTTTAAGGGATATGGGGAGTAGGGTCTTATTCCATGTTAAATAAGGTCTCAATGACCATTTTCAATGTGTTGGAGGGCTTAATAGGTCAGTTAGGTGGTATTTACAAAATCAAGTTGATCAAGTTGTAATGGGATAGTGATTAAGAGCAAAATTGGCAAAATTATCATCTTAGAATCTAATTAAAGGGTGGTTATGGTAGTTGAACGCCCCAAGATGTATTTTTAAGGTGGTAGCATGATATATTGTTGTAATATCTTGAAGGGGAGGCTGTTGAAGAAGTTTGGAATGAGTTTCTAATAAGAAGTTTGCTATTTTTTGTGTTTTCCATTAAGAAATTGTTGATCTCGTGCATTGTACGACTTGTACGTATTGTTCCACACTCCAAGCCTATAATGGTTGGATAAATAATTGAATAAACTTTCTTTTTGAATTTTAATGGTGTTATTTCATTTAGAATCGAGTGAGATATTTCCATTTTACTACCAAGTGGTCTCAAACCCCATGTTTTTCCTATTTTCCTAAACTTTGCAAGCATTGTACGGATCTTTACCACCACCATATGCTCTGATACTTATACCATCTTGTAGGGGAATGAAATATATTTCATTTTAATCCAATTAGAGGTTCTAATATTGAGTTTTGAGGGAGATCTCTTCATTTTTCTGGGACTGCCTATTTCTAACTAATTTGAGGGTTTGATTGGTGTAAAAGAGATGTTATAGCCATTCCACCTACTGTGTAGCCCTGTAACTCGGTGAAATGACTTTTTTCCTAGTATTTTAGATGTACCAATGGTTTGGGAGGAAGGAAATGCAATTTTTATGGTTTTAGGGTGATGCCCTAGGGTGTTTTCATGAGTTTTCCATGTGAAATTGAGGAACTAAAGTAAGGTTTTGGAAAAATATGATTGGAACTATATATGTGATAGTGTTTTGAGTTTTTTAAGGCCATTTTATGAAGGTTTGAGGCACTTGAATGTTATGATAAGTCTTGGAACCCATATTTTCATTAAACCCTCCTCAAATTGGCTTAAAATGAGGTTTTTGTGATTTGGCTAGTTGGAGCAAGTTTCCCTTGAGTAAAATTGTGTTTTTGGGAGTTTGAATACATTTTAATTTTCTGCCTCAAGGTTGCAAGGTGATTGGATAAGTTTGAAGGGTACTTCCTTTGTTAAATTGACCTATTTTCCTTGATTTTCCCATGGTGAGTGTATTGGAAGTCTAAACTGGTCCAAAGGAGTTAGAATTAATCTTGAAGTATGTTGTGTAAGTCCTTAATGGGTGTCTAAATCCATCATTTAATTGATAGGTCTTTTGGGAAAGTTGGGTGAAAATTCCCTTGAATCTATTTGGCTCTACTTGTAGAAAGAATGTACCTAACAAGTGGATTTGTGAAGTTCTTTTGACTTTGCTTTGGATTATGGGTTGATCATCTTGTATTTGTCATTTGAATTTTATCTCCACCCCACCTCTGCATCAAATAGGTAGAGAGGATGTTGGCAAAGGTTGTGGAGTCTGGCTTTAAACCTACAAATTGCATTTTCTTGAAAGTTTCTAAAGCCTTTTCAACAGATCTAATTTGTGTATATCTTGCAATTATTGCAATCCATGAGACCACATTTCTTTGAGGCATTTTGTTGAACACTTCAAGTGCCTTGTCTATAATCCCACATTTAGCATACATGTCTACAAGAGCAGTTGCAACTACAATATTTGACAAAATTCCTCTATCCTTAATGCTTTGATGGATTCCATACCTTGTTCCAAGGCTCCCAATTTGGCAGAGGTGGGTATGAAGAGGGTTCACAAAAGGTGTGAAGTTTAAAACAAGATGACATTAGATGAATTACACTTAAATGTGTAAATTTTTAACATTCCTTTTATAAAACATTGAAATTTAAAATAAAAGCTAGTAGAAAGATAAATGAAATTTCTATGCCTAGTTATAGTGAGGAACATGTTTTGACAAGGGGGAAAAGGATCCAACATGAAGACATACAACTATGGAGGTACAAGATTCCTAACTAGGGAATCTATTTGAAGAGATACATGATGCGAAATTAGGATATTTGTGAAGTGAAAAATAGACATAAAATTAAACAATTTGAGTTTTTGTTGAAGATATTGGCATCCAATTAAACAATTTTAGAGGTTTTGATCAAGACATTCATGTGGCAGCCTCAATCAAATTCCCTACAAATATCTACACATAGGCCACATCTCTCACTACTTGCACACATTCTCTGGCCCAACCTCCTCAAAGCATCTCTAAGGATTTGGAATTGATAATTTGTATCCTTGCAATGCCATGAATAATCAACTACTCTGAGGAAGTAAGGGCCCTCTATACATGTGACCATTATGTTGATGAAATTGTATTCCTTCTTTTTATCTGGTAAAAGCTCTCAATTTTTGGTGAGTTTACCTTTTATAGTATCTATTCTCATATTTCAGAGGTTATAGATCAAGAGGATGAGTTTAGTGTGGTGAATAATCATTGCCCTAGTCTGAAAATAGGGTTTTATGAGTAAAGATGGAGGTTAGAGTCTAGGGTTTATAAAAATACCTTTAGAAGTGGACTTTACATGGAATAATAAGCTTGTGTAGACCAAATAAAGAGCGATCCAAGTATTGGTTGTGAGAGTTTGGGTTTGGAGATAGAAGAAACTAAAGACCCCTATGGTAGCCAAGGCCTAAAGAGGCATAATTCTGACTGAGATAGTCAATTTTGAATCATTTGGTCCAAAGGATCTATACCCTACATTGACATATGTTTTAACTAATCCAAAAAGGTATCTAAAGGTGTGGTTAGTTTTGGGTAAATGTTTTTATCCTGGGAGAAAAGCTCTGACATACAATTTTGCAGACCTACAAGCTTTGCATTTAGTTTATGCTTCTTCATTATATATGTTGGAAAAGGTTGCAGAGTCTAGCTTTAAACTTGCAAATTGCATTTGCTTGAAAGTTGCTAAAGCCTTTTCAACACATCTAATTTGTGTATATCCTATAATTATTGCAGTCCATGAGACCACATTTCTTTTAGGCATTTTGTCGAACACTTCAAGTGCCTTGTCTATGATCCCACATTTAGCATACATGTCTACAAGAGCAGTTGCAACTACAATATCTGACAAAATTCCTCTATCCTTTATGCTTTGATGGATGTCCATACCCTATTCCAAGGCTCCCAATTTGGCACCTAGAACCCAATCTGAAATCAATTCCATTGACAACCTATCATAGCTGCAACACTTGAATATAATAGAGTGTGGAGGTTTAAATAAGCTCCCTGATTCCATTGGTAAGCTGTCACAGCTGCAACACTTGAGCATAGAAGGGTGTAAAAGTTTAAATAACCTCCTTGACTCTATTGGCAACCTGTCATAGCTGCAACACTTGATCATAGAAGATTGTAGAGGTTTAAATAACCTTCCTTATTCCACTGGCAACCTATCACGTCTACAATACTTGAAAATAGTAAGTTGTAGAGGTTTAAATAACCTCCCTGATTCCATTGTCAACATATCACAAATGTAGCACTTGAACATAATAGGAAGTTTCAAAGGTTTAAATAACCTCTTTGATTCTATTGACAATCTATTGTAGCTATAGCATTCAAAACTAAAATATTTTCATGGTTTAAATATCCTCCTTGATTCCATTGGCAACCTGTCATAGCTGCAACCTTGAACATAGAAGGATGTGAACATTTAAATAGCCTTCCTTATTACATTGGAAACCTATCACAACTATAGCACTTGAACATGGTAGGGTCTATAGATTTAAATAACCTCCCTCATTCCATTGGAAACCTGTCACAGTTGTAACACTTGAACATAGAAATGTGTAAAAGTTTAAATAACCCCCCTGATTCTATTGGCAACCTGTCACAGCTGCAACACTTGAACATAGAAGACTGTAGAGGTTTAAATAACCTTCTCGATTCCATTGGTAGCCTGTCACATTTGTAGCACTTGAAAATAGAAAGTTGCAGAGGTTTAAATAACCTCCCGAATTCCATTGTCAACCTCTCATAGCTGCAACACTTGAATATAATAGGAAGTTGCAGAGGTTTAAATAACCTTCACCCTACCTGTGCCAAAATGGGAGCTTTGGAATAGGGTATGAACATTCATTAAAGCATAATGGAAGAGGATTTTTTTCAGATATAATAGTTGGAAATGCTCTAGTAGACATGTATGCAAAATGTGCAAGCATAGAAAATGAACGTAAAATATTTGACAGAATGCCTCAAAGAGAGGTTATCTCATGGAATGCAATGATTGCAGGACAACCACAAAATGGATTTTATTTTTATAAAAAAATTTAGAAACTTTCAAGCAAATGTGATTGGCAGGTGTAAAGCCAGACTTCACAATTTTTTGTCAGCATTCTCCCTACTTGAGCCAAAATAGGAGCATTGGAATAGGGTATCGACATCCATCAAAGCATAAAGAATAGATGAATTTTATTAGATGTTGCATTTGAAAATGCGTCAGAGAGATTCCATCTCATGGATTGTAATGATTGCAGGATATGCACAACATGGATTTGGTAAGGATGTTCTCAAAATATTTCAATTAATGAAGTACTCTGGAACATATGCTGACAATTTAAGCTTTTCTTGTGTTATATATGCATGCAGCCATGCAGATTTAGTGGATGAGGACTATACATACTTCAATACATGAGTAACCCTTATTACATTACACCTATAGCTTATCATTATGTTTGCATGGTTGACCTTCTTGCTCGAGCTGACTATCTTGAAGACACTCTACACTTTATCATTAAGATGTTAGGATGTGTTTTTTGGGTGCATGTAGATCGTATATGAACATTGATTAAGTAGGCCCAACCTATGAATGTAGCCATCGATTATGTAGACCCAACTTGTGGTGGGTAGCATTGGTGCATGCATGCAACACTTGCCATATTGGTTGTAGTCATAGAGGAGCTATGATGTTCATATCATTCATTGCTTTACCTCTATCTTTATCTTTTTATCTCTCCCACTTTCATTCTCTCCCTCAGTCTTCCTCTCTAAATATTTATCTCTTCCATCTTTATCTATCTCTCTCGAGCCTCTCAATCTTTATCTCTCTCACTGTCTCTCTTTCTCTCCATATTCCTCTCCTTCTCTCCATATCCCTCTCTATCTCTATCCCTATCTCTATCTCCTTACCTCTCTCTTTGTCTCTCACTCTTCCCTCCTTTGTTTCTCCCTCTTTCTATATCAACCTCTCTATATGTCTTGATTCTTCCTCTCTCCCTATTGTAGGTATAACATGAGCCTATTGCTAGAGGAGCTTGATTATTTTCATGATTCATAGGTTTTATTTCAATCATGTTTGGATCAGTGCAAATGCATAGTTGATTTGAAGCTATCACTTCTCTGTTAAGACCTTTATTGCACAAACAACATCATTTGCTAAGTGCACTACCAATTGAGCTCATGTATTGCACAAATGTACCTAAAAAAATGGACCATTTTTCTCCAAATTGACCTTCCACACCTCTTTAACATGGTATGAACATCCATCAAATCATAATAGAAAGGGGGCATTGTTAGTGAGCCCCCCTATTCAAAAGCCATAGGAAGCATCTCACACCTAGATTGTAGAAAAAATGAAGGTAACATTCAATTATTCTACGAACTTGCCAATAGTGAAAAATGATAACATTGTATGATTATAATGTATAATTACTGGTATTGTCCCTTTTTCATGTATTTTTCTTAATATAATGCATTTTTATCATGAGTTTCTCTTAAAAAAATGTAGATGTGGTTCATGGTTAAAAACTTAGGCTTTTGGTTTATCATGATATTTTTGGGGTGCAAATTGATACTACTATTAGGTTATAAATCTAGGTCATTATACTTGATAGTCATAATTTATTAAATACTTTCTTCGCAATACAACTACTGTTGTGTGTAAGTCCCCTAGAATCTATGAAAATTTGTTCAAACTAAAATACCGTAAAGAATTGTTCAAGATAGATTTAGATAGACAGACATCAAGCTAAAGGAGCTACACAACTTGTACACACAAACAAGGATTCTCAAATACAACTGCATTCCAATAAGCAGGATAGCAAGAAATGTGAAAACCTCTAAATCATAGCTATATGGAAAATTTACAATTGAAAAGATATTCTTGGTTGGTTATGAAACCAAGTATTATAATTTAGAACAAAAATATCACTACATCACAAGCATTCAATCACAAAAATATGGAGACCATTCTTGTGGACACACCATTCCCACCCATTCCTGCTATGCCTCTATGGATAAAACAAACACAAATTACTGGCATGTCAAATGCAGCAAGCATCATGAATAGTGAAAATCAGACTGGCAATAACAAACCATTTCTAAATTATATAGGCTGAAGTATGAAACTAAACTAGGCTTATTAATGAAAGACATAAAGTTATATAATAAAATGATGCATCTACAATAATAGTTTTAGACAGAGCAATATTAATCATCTTGAGAGCAAGAGATAGAACTATGCCAAGTTAAGTAAGGCATTGTTGCAATGGATTTGCAAAAATAGGAAGAATATTGCACATCAGAAATTATACTATTTGCTGCAAGTAGTGATAATGTATACATATGTGAAAAGAAGAATCTGAGATGAAACTGAATACCACAACTTAAGTATAACACTGAAAACAAATCTTAAGTGCACTTGCCTATTAGGGTTACAAATGGGCTTTGAGAAAATAGACTGGTGTGAATATCATGCTTACTGTTAAAGTTCAAAATGTGCAGAAGAAATGAATTGTCAACTTACTCTGTAAATGAATATCTTAATTGTAAATTGAAATCTAAATTTTAGATGGAGCTAAACGAATTTAATGCCTCTTGCATTTAATTTAATCTAGAGGAAAATGATCCAAACATGATCCAATTTGTAAGTAGAATTTAAATACATAGGTATAGAAATATGACTTGCAATTCAACTTATGAAATAGTCTTGAATAATATATATATAAATCTTGAATTTTCATCTAGGGCAAGCATTTGTTAAGGAGCATCTATTTGAGCCTTTGTTTATGTCTTATATATCAATAGTTGAGTTGCTTTGAACTATTTTGTTGACTAAAGTTTGTTTCTACTCCAGCTGCTTTGTTAATTCCTTTTGTATAATTGAGTAGGTCAAATACTTTTGTTAGGTATGCATGGGCTATAAAAGATATTATTGCACCAATGCTCAATTACCTCAGGCTACCCATCTTGCTATGTCGGCAGAGGTGAGATTCTTGAACTTTAACTTTTGATATTTGATTATTTCTAAAAATATGATGAAAACATTGTAAATTTAAAGAAAACAGATAAATATTCAAGTCATTTTTATTTATTTTCATTTTGTATCATGCACAAAAAAGTATGGTTGTATTAAAGTATTTGAAAATGTTTATTTCACTGTTCCATATCAATTCTTCATAAGCATAAATATAAAATATTTTTTCGCATACCTTATTTATTTTGTGATGTATATATTTGATTTAATAAGATAGTTATATCAACATATTATTTCATGCTTATGATCAGTGTATTTGATTTAATTTTGGAATATTGATTATCGCAATTGACCTTCTAGATCATGACAACAGTGAATATCAAATCAAATGAATCGGACAACTCTATAACCAAGCCATTAACAAGAGAGGACTTGGTTGATTCCAATACATTCATTGAAACCCCTATAGAGAAACTCACTAAATCAATTGCAGAACACAAAAGATTATAGAAGAAATGGAAGATGGTGCCTTGCTTGTTGTTGCAGTTGAACATGAGATCGTACAAATAAAAGACATGGCAAAAAAATTTCACAAGACTTGCAAAAAAGTTGCACATTTCTTAAAGAAATATATTACGATGAGTAGTATGAATAGGGATCATTCAAACAGATAATTGAAGAATTTATGTTGTTTTTAAACCATAACTAGCATATAAAGCTAGGATAATGTATAGTATTGTTTTTAAACAGTATTTTGAAAAATAATTTGATGTATGTTGTTGAAAGAATTCACTTATATATCTTCAAAGTAAATTGATTTCAATCCATGAAAATGATTGTACTAGTTTTTTTAATATCGTTTATTTGATAAATCCTTTCTCGGTGAGTCTTATATGTTGCCTAATGTCCTATGCTCTTTTAATAGGAAGGGTTTCATCTTTCCACAAAAGAAAGCCCAAATAGCTCAAATTTAGGTATTATATTGGGCTTAAATTTTGAAGTTTCCTTCAATGTTAAAGCCTGTCAGCTGCATAAATTAGCCACACATTTGTGTCTAACACATACCTTGATATGTAAAACTAACTTTGGCATTGACTAGTTGGGACATTTTCCACCTCTTTGGTAGTTCCCATGGGCAATCTACTATTTAATCAATTGATAAATTTAAGGCCAATGGTTATATTATCTAAGCAACAAATTTGAGTTTTCCAGGTGATTGCCAAAGTGTCAACTAGTCCAAAGTCCAAACAGAGTATCAATCTGCAATGGAGTGGTCAATAGTCTTGAATAATACAAAAATAATAAATATAAATATAGTATAACATAATTCAACTATTGCATGGTTGGATTGAAATGTGTTTTTCCCTTGTAAACTAGTTGTGCCAATTCCTTGAGCCTCCACAATCTTGACCATTATGGCTCTATGGGTTCAAAGAAAGTGTTATAACATGTAAGGTATTGATGGGATGCCTTTGTTTAATTAATTTAAAGAGGCCAAAAATCAAGATGAAAAAATGCATTTTACTTTGTCCTCCATTTATTTTTATAACATATAGTTTAATAGTTGAAAATGACATTCTTGTTTTTATAACCATATAGTTTTAGTTTTAATTTCTCTTGCAACAATCTTAGACATGAATTTAGATGCAGTGTGGCAATCAAAACATACTTGAAGGTTCTTAACAACTCTAATAGTTGTACCAGGGGCCATGTTTAAAAAAACAAATGCAATTGCTAACTTTTCACTATGGTGGTAAATAAATGAGTCTTTATACCTTGCTACCTTCATTTGCCAAGCCAATTTCTCCTACTTTGCATAACTTTGCCATGTTTGTGGATGTGATTTATCTCAAACACAAAAAACATGTACCAGTTTACGGCCTTCAATCCAACTGCACCCAGGTATCTTTTTAAGTCCTCTATCTTTCATCAATCTCTCTACTATTTGAACCTCGTACAAATTTTTTAGAGAAGAACATAAGTTGCAACATTTGTAGGATCCAACTAAAAAAGTAGTGCTGCTAGAAATACTCAGCCTATATTCATATATGATCCACATGTACCACATATTTAACTAGCATATTAGTAATAATGTTTAGGGTGTCCTCAATATATCCAACATGGGCACAAAGGTCAGCCATGCACACCTAATGATCAACTATATATGTAAATTGTAATGCAATAAGGGTTACCAATGTGTGAAGTATATGCAGCCCTCATCCACTAAACCTACATGAATGCATGCACCTAGAACCCAAGCAAAGCTTACAATGTTAGGATGTGTTCTAGAGTGCTTCATTAATTCAAATATTTTGAGAGGTTCTTTGCAAAATCCATTTTGTGCACATTCTACAATCAATCATTTCATTCCATGTGATAACATCTCTTTGAGGCATTTTGTCAAACAATTCAGGTGTTTTTCCTATGATTCCACATCTTGTATATATGTCTACTAGAGCATATCCAACTATACCATCTGACAAAAATTCCCCTACCATTATGCTTTGGTGCATGTTCATAGCATGTCCCAAAGCTCCCCTTTTGGCACAGGCAGGGAGGATGCTGTCAAAGATTGTGGAATCTAGCTTTACACCTACCAATTGCATTTTCTTGAAAGTTTCTAAAGCCTTTTCAACAAATCCGTTTTGTGCATATCTTGCAATATTGCAATCCATAGACCACATTTCTTATACGAATATTGTCGTGTATTGCCTATGCATTGATGGATATTCATATCTTGTTTTAAAGCTCCCATTTTGGCACAGGCAAGGAGGATGTTGGAAAAGGTTGTGGAATTTGGGTTTACACCTGCGAATCGTATTCACTTGAAAGTTTTTAAATCCTTTCCACCAAATTCATTTTGTGCATATCTATTGTAGATTCCTAAAGTTTGTCACCTTAGCTTTGTTTTAATCATTCCATTTAATCACCCTACTCTCATGCTATTGACTAACAGTCATTCCAATTGATCAAGTTTATCAAATAATGCAAGTCTAAACTTGGAAGCATTCTATTATCTATGTATTTCTCTTGTAATTCACATGAGTTTCTTGTTTTATGCTAGCCATATTAAAAGGGGTACCTTTGTTATACAGATAATGTTGAAACCACAGGAGAAAGTTCTAACCAAGGCTGGTATTGTTTTTTCAACCAATGTCATTATTTTATTGTAATTTTGGACTTCTTTTACTTTCCTTTCACTATATACATTTTCATTAAATGGAGATCCTTGTCACTGTCAATGTCTTGAAAAACCTTCCCTCTTCTTTTCTTGTTTCCTTTGATTCAAGGGTTGATGGGGTTTGGCTCAACCCTAGGATGTCTTGCTTTGAGCTTTATTAGATACCAATGTTAGAAAACTATTACTTTGGTTTTTCTATTTTCGTGTAGTTTCAAGCTCTAATACTTTTGTCTTTTGTCTCTTTTCTCCTACGTTGCAGAATTACTTATTTATATTGTGTTGAGGTTTAAGAATTGAACATAGTTTTCTTGTTTTTTGGATGCTTCAGTAGAGAATATAGGTTATCCTTCCATTTAAGGATTGAAAAAAGATACAATGTAGGTACAATGTGCTATATGTCTGGATCCATTTAGATGGAAAATGTCGTACCTCCTGAGAATGGTGGTGGCATGTGGCAATGGGTTTTTGGAAAGAGTGTTACAAATATATAATTCTTAATGTGGGATCCCATGATGGCTTTGTTGGAGTGGCAGCACCATCTCTTTCTAGAATTCTTCTGGTATGTGATATTAACCTACCTGCATCTATACCTGTTCTCCCTAGAGTAGGGAGTGCAATGCTTATTTTTTCTTAGATTTGAGTTGAATTTTATTAGAAATGAATAACCTTTAATTTCTAATTTGTGGAAACTTTTCTAGATTGACCTAGCCACTTTCAATGGAGAAATTATTTGTCAAGTAACTTTGATTTATGTTCTGATAGCAAGTTGATCTTAAGTTGGATATTTTGTGGATTCAGTTTAGGTTGTTATGCTTGTTTTTTGAAACTGAATTTGTGTAATGATCACTACAGCCAGATGCTTGTGTGCATGTGAAAGAGAACAGGTGATAATTTTCTTTTTCCTAGCGAGATAATGTAAATTAAATATTCACTATGGTAAAGTGAATATGCAAGTTTAATGTGTAGCTCTAGCATTGCCAAATGAATAGAAATATGAAAACTTCATGAGAGGTATTTTTACACAGAAGGTGAATTTGAGATGGAGATTCTCCACATTGTGAATTTTTTTTTAGCAAAGGAAAAATTGGAGGAAAATTTTGTTGCAAGGAAGAGAGATGAGAGAAGATTTGCATTTTGTTTATCACTGGGAAAGAGGCTTCCAGATGACATATTTGGATCAGCAAGTTGATCTTAAGTTGGATATTTTGTGGATTCAGTTTAGGTTGTTATGCTTGTTTTTTGAAACTGAATTTGTGTAATGATCACTACAGCCAGATGCATTCATTTGCTCACTTAATGATGTGATGATAACAACTATGGTCAATAGGAGAGCTTGTCCTGGGATATTTGGTGGTGAGGTATTCCAGTGCTGATTTTTCACACTCATGGATTATATGTCATGATTGATTTTCTTATATTGATTTCTTCTTAGAGATATGAACTTTCAATCTATTGTTTTTGTATATTATTTAACAATGCTTCTGTAATGCCAGGGCATTTTGAGGCAGAATTTAGTTGGGCATGGCCTTGCATTTATAGTTGTTGGAGGAACTAGTAGGTTATGATCTCTCGTTATAATAAGAGTTGGAGAATGCTTCATTATCTCTCTACTCAGTGGTTGTGATACATGCAATTGTGTTGTACAAGGTTGATTTTAATATTTTTCTTGTGAATATATTGAAAAGCCTTGTGAATTTTTATTGTATTAAAGGATTATATGTTTATGGTGCATACTTTATTGTTTGATGTTGTTTGTTTTTGTATATGATGCTCAGTTTAAGGAAGCAAAAAGAATCTAAAACATAGGAAGAAGTCACTAGTTGATCTTTTTTTTTCAATTCTCAGGCCACTTGAATGTTTGTTGTATTTTATTTTAAAGGGTTTTTTGTACTTTGTAGTCTATAGAGGTTTAGGTAAAAACTAAAAAAAATTAGAGAAACTATAACATGGTGGGCATGAAAGAGAAGATGCAGAGTTATGATCTTTTTTTAATTTTTTGTTCTTATATGGACATGTCAAAGTCTTATATGAGCTTTGTCTTTTGGTACAGGAATATCAATTAAGGTCACAAACAGACCGAGTGCTCAAATACTAGGAGCCAATGGTTGTGACGATGGTCTTGGGGTGGGTTCCTTTTAACATCTTAAGATGCTACATTGTACTAATTGTTTTTTGCTCATCTCATTTTCTAACACTCCTAGCAACTAAATCTCTAAGCATTTTTTGTCCATTTTGCATACTCTTCATAGTGGTGCATTGTCTTATTCTTTGTAATCATTTTGTGTTCATTCTTAGCATAATTCTTGAAATGCCTAGTGCCTTACTATTTTATTTTCATATCCATTTTTTTTCCTTTTCAATTTGTAACCTAGTTTGTTTTAACCTATTGTAGATTACAACATGCATCAAAGAAGGAAAAAATAGAATATCATTGAAAGCATATGACCCTTGGTCTTTTGTTCTAGTTGTAAGAATTATGCGTCAATAAACAATATCATTGCAAGCTATGGAGGATCACAAAGGATAAAATATGGTTGTTACGAGCTCTTTGTTTCACATGGGAAGAGTTGTATAATGGAGAAATGATAGTTGAAGGAATTGTTCCAATTTTATCATAAGTCCACATGCATTTCCTCTCAAATAAACATTTAGATAGCTTTTGAATGTGCCTTATCAAATATAATTGTATCAAGTGGCAGTGTTGTTGAATCTACACCTTTTAGTCTTATCACCATTGAATCCATTAGTGAGCAACTTCATAGTCATATTGCAGATTAGTGTTCTACCATAGTCACTATAATGGGAAATCTCACAAAACCGTTGAAACAGGTAAAGGATTCCATATTGTAAAAATCTAAATGTGCTCAATATTAGATCTTGGCTATATTTTCATTTTAATAAACATATTCTAAAACCCTCATTGAAATGTTATTTTTAGGTTGTAGCTCATCAAATTAGAGAGGTGAACATGCACTCTTTACTTTCATCCGACCATGACCAATGAGATTTCTAGATAGGAAGTTGACATCCTTCTCATTTGAGTCCTTCCAATCTACTCTCAAGGGTTGTTTGGTTGGAATGGGAGGGCAAGGCTGCTCTAAATTGGAAAATATATGCACCACAAACAATATAACTACATTTACTATATATTTTCATGTTTTTTCTCCCTTTAATTTTTGTAGCATTTGTATTGTATCTTGGATTTGTCTTCCATGGCAACCAAGAGTGCAATGAAGGATGTATTTCTTGGATCTTTGTTTATGCAGATGTATGTTGTTTGTAATTCCTTTGGTTATGTAGTTGTTTGTTTGTATATTCTTTTTTTCTCATGCAAAACAAAAAAAACATTTGAATATCTATGATATTTGAGCTTTATATGCATAAAGTTGTTTGTTGATTGTATTTTTTTTTTCATGTTAATCCAATACAAAAAAAACATTTGAATATATATGATATTTGAAGTTTATATGCATAAATTTGTGAGAATTAATTAAGTTAGATTTGATTTATAACTTGAATCATTGATTCACTCAAATAAATGACTAAACCAGGACTAAATAAATGACTACTATGACTAAAATAAATGAATACAATGACCAAATATATGACTACAATGACTAAATATATGACTACAATGGCTAAATATATGACTACCATGACTAAAATAATGATCAAATATATGACTAAAGTAATGACTAAATTAATGATTAAATATGTGAATAAATTAATGACAAGATATATGACTAAATTAATGACTAAATATATGACTAAATAAATCACTACCATGACCAAATAAATGACCAGTTAACAATAATAAATGACTAAATTAACGACTAAATCAATGACCAAATCAATGACCAAATTAATGACTAAATCAATGACTAAATAAATGACTAAAATAGTTTAATCATAAATTTGGTCGCATTATAAATGACCGGCAATAAACTCCTAATGGTCACGTGACCAAAATTAGTCATTTATATGCAATTTTTAGTAGTTTATTTAGTCATATATTGTTGTTTTTGTACTAGTGTTACAAATCACTTAGACCTTTGCATTTGCATACCTTAGAACATTTAAGTCATCTTAGTCCTCACTTTGCATACCTTATTCCTAAAAATTCAAAAAAAATAGTCCTCATTATCCTTTGGCATTTGCCATTCCCTTTAAACAATATTGTCATATTGCATTCCTTATTTTCAAAAACCCAAAAACATAGTTGTCATTTTCATCCTTCTTCCTAATTTGAGAAACTCCTTATATGGTTGAGACTAGGCATCAAAGAAAAAGAAGACAAATGGCTAAATTTGGACAAGACACCAACACTTATATCTTTGCCAATGACATGAATCAAAATATGAACCAAGACACATCCTTTATCAGTCCTTTCAGTGATATGAACATGCCATCTTATTCATGAAACCACTTCGAATCATTCATACATAGAGATGAAAATGGAAATGTATTTGTGGAATATTTAGAAGCTGCCGCACAAAATCCTAATGTAGCCTCCTTCATGGAAGATTTAGTCTTACATAACCCACAAAGATATCTAGCCATGCTCTTGGATCAAGGGGCTAAATTTCCATATGGCTTTGGCATTAACACTCTAAGGGTAGCACTGCCTAATCACAATTCCAACAACAACAATGCAAACAATGCTTCTTACACTAGTTAACCCCAAAACAATGCAAACAATTCCTCCTACACTAGTCAACCCCAAAACAATCCAAACAATACCTTTGTTGGTGCCACTTCACAAATTTCCACAAGCACTATCAATGCTACCTCTAATGACACATCCAATCAAAACACTTCCAACACAATCAATGCAACATCCATTGGAGGGACACCAACTATGTCACAAGCCATGTCACAATCAATGCCTATAATGTCAAAAATGTCCTCATAGTCAATTGGAGCTACCTTTGGATCCTCATCAATGGGGGAAAGCTCTTCAAACCCCCTATTTGGAGCTTCATCTAGTTCCATGGGAACATCATCATCAAATCCTTTTATTGGGAATTCGAATAATGCCTTTGGAACAAACTCATTCAATCCCTTTGGGGGAAGTAAATGACAGATTTTCATTCCAGGACCACAACCAAATGTCAACACGTCATCACAACTTAACACCAATACGGTCCACATCCCTCAAAGGAAAAACACCAATATTCCCCATGGACAATTCTACCAATTTGGACAAGGCAATCAGATGTCACAACATATGACTTCATTTGGGCACCAAAATATTCAAGGTCAACACCTGTAAATATCGACTAATATGGTTAAAGGACACATTCCCACATATGCATCACACGTCCACACTCATCAACACATCCCTAATCAAAACTCGTAATACCAACAACATTCAAATCAAAACATTTCATACATCTCACAACAACACATTCCACAACAATATCAAAATGCATCTTCACAACAAATGGGGACTCATGGGATACCTATCACTCCCATGTGTGATGCAACAATCCTATAATTGATGCTTTGACAGGTCAAGTGGAAAACTTTCAAAAACAAATAGAGACTATGCAAATGTCCAATCAAAAGCCACACACATCATATGAACTATGTCCATACCCTTTCGACACAAGTCTATACATGCCACCATTTCCTCCTGGGTATATGGCACTAAACTTCACTAGATACAAAGGCAAGAGAAACCCCCTTGAACACATTTGATAATTCACAACCAATTGTGTGAATATTTCCTATGAACATACTTACTTGATGAGAGTCTTCCCTAAGAGTCTTGTGGGCCCTGCACTTGAATCGTTCTCCACTTTACAAAAGGGAATAAAATCATGGGATGAACTTGCAGACAAATTTGTGTGAAACTATGCCTATAACATTGACACAAATGTCTCCATTACCAACCTATGCACACTTACACAAGAAGAAGATGGTGATACTTTCATTCCTTTCTTTCAAAGATGGAGAAGCTTAGCAAGTTGTTGCCATATTGACATACCTAAGAAAGAAAAAGTTGACATGTTTGTCCAAACTCTCCTAGGCCCATGAAATATGACTTGCAAGTCCACTACTGCACAACCTTCACATACTTAGTCAAAAAGGGTGTCCAACTTGAGAAGGCCCTTATTGCTAAAGGAGAACTAAAATATGGCCCTAAGAACATGAACACAAACCCACCCGTGGACAAGAATAAATATTGGGTCAAGAATAAACACATTACCAATGATGGAATTGTTGACACTAAGGCAGTAAATTCAATGGGTCCGGTACTTACTCTTAAAGGAGCCCCACCACAAAATACACCAATGACCACACTGACATCTACTACTAATTCCATTCAAAATAGTCACAACAATCAAAATAGTCAAAATCAAGGGCAGTCATGAGAGACCAATAAATTCCCAAAGAGACGCACATATACTCCCTTGGGTGAACCAATTTAAGATGTCCTTAAAAAGCTCCTTCAAAACGGTGTCATCACATTAGAAGACCCTAAGCCATATGACCTAGGGCAGTTTAAGCCATCATGGTGGGATGAAAATGCTTTCTATGATTACCACCATGCTAAAGGGCATAAAACCTCCTCTTGTTGACAACTAAGAAATCTGGTACAAGACCTCATTGAAAATCGCACAATCGAACTAGGTGGACAACAATTTGCGTCAAACGTAGACCATACTATTCACAAAAACCAACTACAAGACCATGGTTCAAATAATCCCTCTACATCAAGTCCTAAGACTACTAATAACCATGCCAACTATACCCGCACCATCTTTGACTATTCTTGTGGATCCATCATAAATCATGTTCGAGCTTCTCACAAATATGTCAATACCATTATTGTCAAAAGAGAACCTGAATGTAATGTCACTACCCATGGTGGAAAAGTCACCATAGCTGGTCCTCCTCTCCCTAGGCAGTCAAAAATCATGATACCCAATCCATCTACCAAACAATCACAATCAGGTCCATCCGCCAAACAATCACAACCTAAGGGACAGTTCAACCTTACTGACTAACTAGGAAAAAAAACCTACTCAAATCTCTATGCTTGAGTTGTTACACATTTCTCCCTCACATAATGCCATACTTGACAAAACCTTGCAAGAGTCTTTTGTCACTCATGACATTGATGTCAACCAGTTTGAAGCCATGGTGGGATACCTAACCACTCCCCATCTATAACATTTTAAGACCAATATTATTCATCATCAAAATTCAATCATAACAATGCCTTACACATTGAATTATTTATCCATCAAAATAAGGTCATACGAGTTTTAGTAGATGGGGGAGCAGGACTGAACATATGCTCCCTAAAATTGGTTAAGGCTCTAGGCTTCTTTGATGCTTGCGTAGATGCTACAAAGAGAATTGTTATAAAGGCATATGATGATGAAGAACATTCCTCTTGAGGTGTTATCACTCTTCCTATCAGAGTTGATCATTGTGAATACAACTTGCCAAGCCCTGCATCTTCAACTACCCTACAATATTTTTCTTGTTGACCATAGTTTCATGCCTTAAAAGTTGTTCCATCAACCTACCACCAATGCCTGAAGTTTCCTTTTGATGGCACCAAGATCACTCTATATGGAGGCTCCGATCCTTTCCAATATTGCACCAATCTAAGGGGTATCTTAGAACATCAATTTCCCATCAAATATGAAGCTTTGATCTCCTCTTCCTCCAAATTCATCGACCCGTCCACACTTTCTAAATCATCCATTTTCACTCCTTCCACTTCCACTACACCATCTTCCTCTATTCTTAAGGCTGATCCTAATGTCAAGATCCAGGATGTAGGCTATGGATAATTTAAATTGAACATGGCCTACTAGATCACCAAAATACCCAAGTCTCATAAGGCTTATGGTTAACCTTGTTTCAGAATGGAACCTAAGGAAATTTTTAGAGTTCCTCCAACACATTTTTATAAAATGGGGAGAAATGAGCAAAGAAGACATCGAGGGTATATCAACATGGATTTATAAAGACCCAAAAGATCCATCCCCATTACCAGTCTAGATATACAACAAAGGTTATGACATAGTGAAGGCGAAAGGCTACAATGGAACTAGTGGCCTTGGTAGAAATAAAACTGGAATGTGGGAACCTATAATGCCTTCCCGAAGATCAAAGTATCTTGGGTTAGGGTATGGGCTACCCAAAAATGATGATTGACATACCAATGTACTTTCGGGTGAGAGCATGAATGCTTCGGAAAGTGTCGAGACTATTGAGGATTTCCTTACCAAAATAGACTCCCATGAATGGGAATTTGGCTCCCAACAATCCATAAGTGACTATTGCGCTGACAAGTTGTTCCTTGAATCTGGAGAACCTATATTTGAAGAAAGATTTAGGAAAATTTTTAAGATTGATCTAGCACAGAATAATGACAACCCCAAAATCCCAAAGAAAAGAGAATATGTTCAGTCCTGCTCCCCCATCTTCTAATCCCATTGACCATAATCCTGACATATCTTCCTAGCCATCTAACATTAATTATCATCATTGGATTCATCCAACTTGACACATGACACTATTGACTCCAATGCCAGTACATTTGTCCCTTATTTGTACAATGAATATGAATGAAGTGAAGGAGAATATTGGATAGAATCTGATTGGGAGTTGGATGATGACAATTTTATCTTTAACCTCTTTGAATCCATCTACATGCTTTCCACATCCTCCGCACCATTCACCAATACTGATGATGGTATCTCCTTAGTCTACCCACAACTAATTGATTGGGATCAACAAAGCCCACCAGTTATGGACATATTTCAAAACAATGAGGCCATTGCAAAATTCATGGGACTACATGAGGGCATACCAAGTGGAGACCACAAGGCTAGATTTACTATTGACCTAGATTGTGTAGCCTACTTCGGGGAGACTGCGTCGCCCTCTAGTCGCAAAATTAAAAATAAAAATAAAACAAAAAATGACACGTCTTTAGGTGAAAACCAAAAGGCACCTTCTGATGATAAAAAAGTAAAAATAAAGGACATATCTAAGGTTGTAAACGTCTTTGAGGTGCCCAAGGATAGAGGACTAGACTTTCTCCCTGTGACTCAGGAAAAATCAGCAATGCTCATAGAGGACACCATTGAAATCAACATAGCAAAAATAGAATATCCCAAAATTGTCCTCTTTGCAGCATCTTTGACAGAAGAAGAGAAACCTGAATTTCACAAATTCTTTTCAAAACATAAGATTAACTTTGCATGGTCCTATGTTGATATGCCTGGGTTGGATCCAAAACTAGTCTTGCACCATTTTCCATTGCTTCTAAATGCCAAGCCAGTAAAAAAAAAGATATGTAAGATGCACCCACAAATCACCTTGTTAGTCAAAGTAGAACTCAAGAAATTGCTAGATGTGGGATTCATATAGTCAATAGACTATGCTAAATGGATTTCAAATCTTGTACTAGTCACAAAGAAAAATGGTCAAATACGCATCTGCACAATTTTTTGGGACTTAAATAAAGCATGTCCAAAGGATGACTTTCCATTACCAAACATAAACATCATAGTTGACCTTATAAAAGGATACAAGATGTTGTCCCTCATGGATAGTTTCTCAGGTTATAATTAGATTCGAATTTCCCTTGAAGATCAGCATAAAACAACATTCGCATGTCCTTGGGGTACATATTGTTGGAATGTCATGCCTTTTGGTCTCAAGAATGTAGGTGCCACATATCAGAGAGCCATCGAAATGATATTCCATGACATGATGCACAAGCTAATGGAAGATTATGTGGATGACCTTTTGGAAAAGTCTCTGACACGTAGGGATCACCTCAAAGTGTTAGAAAAAATCTTTAAAAGACTAGAAGAATACAAGGTTTGATTGAATCCCAAGAAGTGCGTCTTCGGTGTAACATTCAAAAAGCTTTTGGGATATATAGTTTCTTGCTGAGGAATTGAAGTTGACCCTTCCAAAGTGAAATCCATATTAGACATGCCTCCTCCAAAAGGGATAAGTGAACTCAAGATGTTACAAGGAAAATTGTAGTCTATCCGACGTTTTATTGCACAACTGGTAGATAAGTTTCAACCATTTCAGTATCTCATGCACAAGGGTATCCCATTTGTGTTGACTAATAGATGTCAAGATTCCTTCCAACTAATAAAGGACTATCTATTGTCACCACTTGTTTTAATGCCACCTATTGAAGGAAAGCCTTTCATTCTATACATTTCTGCAACAACTTTAGCACTAGGGGCATTACTGGCACAAAACGACCATGATGAGAAGGAAAGGGCAATATATTACATCAGTTGGACACTGGTTAGATATGAGCTAAACTACATATCCGTTGAATGTGCATGTCTAGCAGTTTTCTTTGCTGCTAAAAAATTAAGACATTACATGTTGAATCACATGACACATTTAGTGGCAAAGATTGAGCCCTTGAAATATCTATTAAGTTGTGCAACATTGATAGGATGCTTGGAAAAGTGGGTAATGATCTTGAGTGAGTATAAAAATCAATATGTGGAATGAAAGGCTATAAAGGGACAAGTGATAATAGATCAACTAGCAAATGCACCTATACAAGGCGATCATCCATTAGTAGTGGACTTTCCTGATGAATCCATATTTCATGTAGAGCCTAAATCGCATTGGAAACTTTACTTTGATGGGTCTCATACTAGTCATGGCTCGGGAGTAGGAATACTGGTTATCACACCACAAAGAGACTCCATCCCCATGTGCTTCCACATTACTTTTCCTTGTACAAATAATATCGTAGAATATGAGGCATTTGTCATAGGTCTCAAAATGGTCATAAAATGGAAAATAAAAAACCTGCATGTCCTTAGAGATTCTCAGTTGGTCATCAACCAAGTCAACAATGACTATGACACTAAGGAAAGGAAGTTAATGCCTTACAAATGAAAGGTGGATAGTTTTCAATCATACTTGCACCTGCTTTCTTTTGAATAGATTCCTAGGGCACAAAACAAGGCGGCAGAGACAATGGCTACAATTGGATCTCTCCTAGAAATTCCAAGTAACTTGCCTCAATTTGAGTTCTTGGTGGAACAACTTTTGGTTATGGCATATGGCATTCCAGAATCAAATATGGTTTGTGAGCATGTTGGTGCCAAATCACCATGGTATCAAGACATTTATGACTACCTCCAGTCGCAAACCTTTCCCCCCAAACTATCCAACAACCAATAAAAGTCCTTTATCCATAAGGTCGCTCACTACACCATCATCAGTGACACCCTATACCGTCGTAGCTTTGAGAATACCCTTCTTTGATGTCTCAACACTGACAAAGCACAAACAACCTTGTGCAAGGTACATGAGGGTGTATGCAGATCTCATTCGAGTAGTCCTACTTTAGCCAAGAAGATCATGAGACTCAAGGTTATTACTGGCTAACAATGGAAAAATATGCACTTGAATTTTTCATATCATGTTGCCAATGTCAGATACATAGTGATTTGATTCATGCACCAACATAGGAACTTCTATTGATCACTTCTCCTTGGCCCTTCATACAATGGCGACTCAACCTCATGGGAAAAATCCATCCTACCTCTTCCAATGACCACAAATTCATTATCATTGCCATTGAGCACTTCGCTAAGTGGATTGAAGCCATCCACCTCACATACATAACCGACAATTTTTTTTTCAAATTTATCGTCAATTACATCATCTGTCGATATGGTGTTTGCAGTCCATCATCATAGACAATGGTCATCCCTTCAAAAATCAAGATTTCTGTGAGTTTTGTGAACGCTTTCACATCCAACATCATTTCTCCATGTCATACTACCCACAAGGAAATGGTCAAGATGAGGTGTCCAATAACATAATCATCAAAATTCTTAAGAAGACAGTCAATGACGCTGGTCATGACTGGCACATCCAACTTAACCCTGCTTTGTGGGCTTACCACACTAGCACCCACACACCTAAAGGAGCCACCTAATTTTCCTTGGTCTTTGGAGCCGAATCCATCCTACTCATCGAGGTTGAAATTCCATCCTTAAGAGTCTCCATGAAGGGTTTGATCAATGATCAAGAATATAGATAGTCATGACAACATGAATTGGAAATGTTAGAGGAATGCAGACACAATGCCTTAAATCATTTACAAGCATATCAAAATTGTCTCCATCGTAGTAACAACAAGAGAGTCATGGTCGGAAAGTTTGACATTGGTGACCCAGTCCTCATGCAAAATCCTTTCAATTAGTCTGACAGAGAAAAACCTGACAAGTTCAGGCCCAATTGGTTGGGTCCTTACATCATCAAATCCTCTTTTGGTTCTGGAGCATACAAGCTAGCTACTCCAGATGGTGAACAATTGACAGAGCCTATCAATAGTCTACATCTTTGAAAGTTCTATGCATAGCATTAGAGAGCTAAGCTAAAAACCATCAAAAATACCCAAAAAATGAAAAATATAAAAAATCATCACCTTGATGAAAACCTAGCAAACAGGCGTCTTGGTGACAACAAAAAAATGGAAAAAATGAAAAAATGACAAAAATAGTAAAGAGAAATAATTCATCCAATAGTGAAAACTTGGTAAACAGGCGCTTTGGATAAGTACCATGGTGAAAACCTGGCAAACAAGTGCCATGTGTAGTTGGTTTTGCTTCGCCATCTACTGTCACTCTATTTTCCTTAGTCCATAATAAATACTGACTTTTCTGACATCATGGGTATGTGGAGTATCATGATGGAAAAAATAGGCACTTAAGTGGCAAAAAATTCAGAAAAATCAGAGTTAGGAAACTTGACGTAAAAATTTGAATAAGTTATCTATATTATTTCAAAAATATGTAAGAATAGAATTTGTGGCAAATTGAATGTAGTTTCTAAACTACTAGGTTTATTTAAAAAGAAAACTATTTGGTGAAAATTCAAAATTTCAATGTAGTAGTACTTAAATTTCAGGGCAAAAATAAGTAGGTATTTGTCTGACCACCCTAACCACAATAAAATGATAATATTTTTTTATAATATTTTAGATATAAGTAGAGGACTCATGTCTCGATGTGATGCACATTCTTTTGTAACTTTTTTTTAAGTAAATAATTAAATATCAATTTTTTATTACAACTTTTAAAAAATAAAAAAAACTTGTATGTCTAACCACCTTAACTTGGTCAAAAATTCACAAAATTCATTTCTTTTTTTTAATCGTATAGTATGCAAAGCATAGAATGTGGCGAATGTTTCAGATTCAAAAAATGTGATACTGTTTGAAAGCTATAGATGTTTTTCAATCAACCTATCAATCAGGACTTTAGTTGTAATTCAAATAGAAAATAAATAATAATAATTTACTAAATTCAAAGTAAGGCATAATTTATATTGCTGGAAAGTTGAGAATCTCCTTTAAAAACCCTTTTCATTTCATCAATTTTGGGTAAAAAAAGTCATCAGCCACATACCCTACAAAAAACCCATCATAATCCTGCACATACCCTCATCATGACACCCATCACAAAACCTTGCCATTCTTTTCATGGCTGACAATGGTTGACATCAAGTCTTCAATACCATCCATCTATCACCCCATGCACATCCTTTTCACATCCTTCAAAGATGGTTATTCTTGGACTTGACTGGGGGAAATATTTTATCATCCAAATGCAGTGGGTATCACACATGGTCCTGAAAATCATAAAATTTCCTAAAAAAAGACCTAAAAATCATAAACTGTCCTAAAAAAAGACCTAAAAATAAAAAAATGTCCTAAATAAATACAATTTTTTTTTTTCAAAATATGGCAAAAACACAAAAATAGAGTCATATCTCATCAAGTTAGTTAGTCCATGTCATTGTTGAACTACGTTGTCTCTATGCATTTTCTACGTAGGCAAGGCTCATTTTGGGCTCCCAAGACATTAGGTCAGTCCTTTTAGGTTTGTCGAAATAAAATCATGACTCAATCTTTGGTCATCAAGATAAAGTCATTGGTCGTGTCAAACTATGAGGTCTCTGAGTGTATGATGTAGGCAAGTCCATCAATCGATGAGCCCCTAAGGCTGCACTAGATCATTCCATTAGGGTCCATGACACTACATTGGCACACACGTCAAATGTTTTCAAGTCAAACAAGTCATTCCAAAACAGAAAAACTCCTAGAACAAAATTGTGACAAAAATTTATTCATGTCAAATACATCAGCATGTCCACCTCAACATGTAGTCAATTTTGTCAGCATAGGTCAATCTTGTCAAAACAAGTCAAACTTAGTCAAAACCAACCAAACCATCAACTTTCATTTATTCTTCAAATGTTTCCTTCTAAAGGATCACCCTTCTCATTTAATTATACCTTAACATGTGTCCTTCCTAGGTATCATCATTGTCACCTGACATTTTTGAGGGATTCCCTTGGCCTTTGAAGATCGATTCTTTTGACATTGGCATTATTCAGGATGTATCCTTCCTGAATTTGACATCACCTAGAATTCATCAATCTTGACATCATCAAAATCTGACATCTTGACATCAAATCTCTTGGCATTTTGAAATCTAAAACACTTGACATTTAGACACACTTGGAAAACACTTGGAAAATATTATCTTGGCATTTTTTCCTTTGATATTTCGTCATGCTACAAGTTTCTTGAGGATGTCCTAACAACAAGATTTAGAGAAGCAATGATGTATCATGATGATTGGCTTGTCTTGTCTTTTTTTTTTTTTTACATATATCATTTGCATTCATCATTTTGCATTCACATAACATGTAAGTGCATACATCATCCAAACACATACATCACATATCACAATATCCATACCTATATAGTCATACATTAATGCATCTATAATCATAGACATGGAATCCATTAGAACTAGAACATTATGCATCCATATAGAACATCATAATAATCATTACATAATATCATCATGGCATATAAGCATAAATAACCATCATAATTGCATACATCACATGACATTTAACATGCATCATTATAATCATAATCATAAAAGCATATATCATAAACATAATCAACACATAATGCATCATCAAACAACATATAGCATATAGGCCGTATCAAAACTACATCATATATAAACTCAAAAAAATCATGTCACCAAAATAGAGTTCACAAGCTTGATGATCAAAATATAAAGTGCCATAACATAATGTCTATAACATGATGTCAAGATAACAATGTCAAATGCCTCTAAGTTGAACTCTCCTCATCCCTTCAAGGAGAAGACTGAGTTGACTGATGCTCGGTGATAGGAACTGATACTGCTGGCATAGTGGATATGGCAGCATGAGTCTATGAGGCTACTATGGCATGAGTCTGAGAGGAAAATGGATCTGTAACTAGCAACTAACTGTGCTCTAACTTGTGCCCTAAACCAGATGACCCATGACTGTAGCTCAACCAGTGGCTCAAGGAATGTATATGACTATGATGAGACCAGTGACCGAATGAATGCGTTGAGGATGTAGAGCCACCCACACTACTCTAGTTGTGGTTGTTGTGTGTGCGGTTACTACTCCCTGATCCTATCCCTATCTTACTCTGTGACCTAGATAATCTAGGTTCTCTCTAATCAGCTAGCACTGCTCTCTCATACAGCATGTGATACTGACCTTTGCTGGTACTAACCCTGGCTAGCTCCCTGGAAACATATCCAACTGGCCCTATACCCATCTGTACAAACTAAGTGTACCAGCTCTCGGTCTCCCATCATTGAATCTCTACCTAATCTCTCTCAACTCGAGTAACCTCTAGCTCTTCCTGTAGGGCTATGATCTCTATTGTGGCCTCACCTAGTCTACGATGCATATCAGCTAGATGTTGGTCCACTATGGAATCTCACGGCAATGATGGCACCCTGGATATATATGGCTCCCCATCTATCATCCTCTCTCGAAGCTGCCTCTTTTCCTCATCCATGTCCTCATATCCACCGATGTATAGCTCGCCATCATCACCCACATCCTCCTCACTCCCAATGACCTCCTCCTCTCTGGAAACATCCAATTCCTCCTCCCTTAGCACTTCCACCTCTAGATATCTCTCATCCCTCGACATCTCTACCTCCTGTCTCCCCTCCACTATTGGCTACTCCTCCATCTCTCCCTCCTACCTGACCTCTGCCTTCAGCTATCTCTCCTCCCTCGACATCTCTGCCTCCTATCTCCCCTCCACTGTTAGCTTCTCCTCCTCTCTCTCCTCCTCAGCCACCTTGGGGATCACCTCTAGCGGTAATCTCTCAACACACTTCTTGACTCTTATCACCTGCCTCCCTTTGTCCCCTCCTCTCCTCCATCATCTCCTCCTCCATCTCTGCCACCTCTCCCTCCATCTCCTCAACTTTTTTCCCTCCCTCTCCCCTTGCCTCATCAACATCCTTGTTGCACATGTGGAATAATTGATCAACAATCAATTGGTACTGAACCATCTAAATTTGTCAATGGTTGTGGCCTATGTGTCTTCCACCACAAATCATAATCTATGGATTTCCCTTGATTTGTCAGACCTCCACTCCAACCCCATGGTTGTGCTATCAATCCATCTATCTATTACTCGGCCATAGGAACAGATATTGCTAGCCCCCACGTCATCTCTTGCAATGACCACACATACTCTGTTGTCCCAATAGGTACACCCTGCTACTCACCAAAATGACATAGTACCCGTTGGGGTAGGTACATCTCAATGATCAACTGTGACTGCACAGTCCCCCAATCATATATTAGAACTTCTGACAGAATTCCAAGTGATCTCCCTCTCCAGCCCACTGTGAACAATCCCTATAAGGCCTCTAGACAAATGTTGTCATCGTATCAATCCTGTGCCACTAGAATCTCGTCTCCCCCACTCTTGTCTGTTGTAGGGAACCCACATATAAGAAAACATAAGGCATCCCATCTGCTAACTGTGGCCTCTAAAATCGGTGGACGAAAGATGAGAATATTCTCCCAATCCTAGATCATTAACAGTGTCATCCCACAACTAATGCTATGTACACCCCTGTAGGCTACCTCATGTAACTAGTGATACAACATACCAAGCAAATAGGGACCCCATGTAAAAATTGTTCTATCCTATCGCATATGTACTAGCACATCCCCCCATATGATCGAGAATCCATGTCCTTAATAATCTGGAATAAGAACTCCAACAATCAAGGTGCATAACATGGCATCCCACTATAGATAGCGCTTAGCCTGGAAGTACTCCCATCGAATTTCATACCCCTCAACGCTAAGGCTCGTGCCATCATCTACCTTGTATAGCTTAGTCATGGCTTGCACTCCTCGGTGAGGATCATACACCACTCGTGTTCCTTTGATCGGAATGTGCAAAATCTAGTACACATCCTCTAGAGTAATAGTGGCCTCCCCCATCATCAAGTGGAAGGAGCAGGTCTCTAAATGCCATCTCTCGGCTAGTGCTATAAAAAAGCCCCCTATTAGCCCGGATAATGGGCATATAGGTGACATAATATAATCCCAGCTGAATCAATCGCCTCTACTCCTGGTCCGTTAGCTAATCCGAAAATACATAATTTGATGGCCTAAACTTGTACATGTAGATCAGTGGTAATCATTTTTGCACATGCATAAATGAGAGTTAGCACATTGTTGAAAATCATTATTACCATCTATCTAATTAAACATACGCAGAAAGTGAACCTAAAACTAAGTCAACTATGGTCAACCATGGTCAAAGTCAAATGTGTCATGTTGACTTTATTTGCATCGTACCCTATTATTTGCATCGTTTCATCTAGCATTTGCATCGTGTTTTAGCACTTGCATCATTTTGACTCACAAATGTGTCATCTTCAATCACTTGTGTCAATCCATCCCTCAAATGTGTCACTTACAATTGAATGTGTCACGTGCCTCCACTATGCATTGCAATCTCATGAATGTGTTGCTACACCTATCAATTACAGTGCAAGATGGTGAATGCATCTCACTAGACTTTAAATGCAGGTATGTGCAGGATCATGATGGGCCAAAAAGTGGCAATATGATGGGTATGTGGCTGACGACTTTTTTTTTACCCAAAATTGATCAAACAAAAAGGGTTTTTAAAGGAGATTCTCAACTTTCCAACAATATAAATTTTTTTTTACTTTGAATTTAATAAATTATTATTATTTATTTTCTATTCAAATTACGACTAAAGTCCTAATTGATAGGGTGATCAAAAAACATTTATAGCTTTCAAACAGCATCACATTTTTTGAATCCAAAACATGTGTCACATTCTATGCCTCACATACTATAGGATTAAAAAAATAAAAAATTGAATTTCATGAAGTTTTGACCAAGTTAAGGTGGTCAGACATACGAGTTTTTTATATTTTTTAAAAGTTGTAATAAAAAATTCATAATTAATTATTTACTTGGAAAAAATTACAAAAATATGCATCACATCGGACATGATTCCTCTACTTATATCTAAAATATTATAAAAATATT
This sequence comes from Sequoia sempervirens, assembly GCA_007258455.2. Taxonomy (NCBI): domain Eukaryota; kingdom Viridiplantae; phylum Streptophyta; class Pinopsida; order Cupressales; family Cupressaceae; genus Sequoia; species Sequoia sempervirens. The sequence goes on along the minus strand of VDFB02058242.1, from coordinate 764,275,591 downwards.
ATCATTTTATTGTGGTTAGGTGGTCGATAGACACCTTTTTTTTCCCTAAAATTTAAGTACTATTGCATTGAAATTTCAAATTTTCACCAAATAGATTTTTTTTTTAAACAAACCTAGTAGTTTAGAAACTACATTCAATTTTCTATAGATTCTATTCTTACATATTTTTGAAATAATATAGATAACTTATTCAAATTTTTATGTCAATTTTCCTAACTCTGATTTTTCTAAAAATTTTGCCACTTAAAGGCCTATTTTTTCTATGATGATCCTGCACATACCCATGCGTCACACCTAATTGAAACCTAATGTTTCTATTGCATTTGTGTCGCACACAAACTTGAATGCGGCTTACACGAACGCATATGCATCCGGCACATTCGTTGACCTACCTAAAAACCTTTAAAATGCACGTAAAACGATAAAATGACAAGGCAAGTATGAGGTACTTACCGATGGCTCTGCACCCTCTGGCCTTCTGAAGGTCCGGATGATGTATCTACGATGCTTAGTCACGGGAATCACCATCTTTGTGTGAGGTATCCTAGCTCTGAGCTCTTCAAATTTACAAGTGTGAAAGTGAAAATGAATTGAGTTTTACCCATTTTCAACCTATTTATAGCATCAAAGTGGGATTTTCTTCAAAATTTTATTACTTGAGGCTCTTTTGACCAACGTTGATCGGCTTGTTGACTACTTTAAACATGTCAAAATCTGAATCCGCTTGCGCCATTGCTTTTTTGGTCATCAAATTAGCTTGTCGGGACACCTTCCAACTTTTTCTGTCACCATGCCAAAATTTGCAAATTTTCTCGAGGGGCATAGATACTTCGTACATTTGTTGGGGCATGTTTTTGACTGATTTTTTCTTTGTCACAATGTGACATGCTAAATTACAACAAAGAGGGGAAAAATGTAAACACATAAAAATGACCTAGGCCTACAAGCTCTATTTTTGCCACATTCTTCTCAACATAATTAAAATATTCAATTATGTCCTATTATCCACTTTCAACTATTAATTAAATAATTTTTAATTATTTAATTAATTCATGTCTTTTATTCCTCTTGACTATTTAAAGAGATAAATTATATTTATTTATTTAAATGTGTCACTAATTCTCTAATGTCTTTCCATAATTAAATAAATTTTTAAATTTATTTAATTATCTTTGTCCATTAATTCTTCTTGATTATTTAAATAAATAAATTCTATTTATTTATTTAAATACGTCATTAATTTCTAAATGTCTTCTCATAATTAAATAAATTCTTTAATTTATTTAATTATTGTCTACCTTGGCATTTTCCCAATTTTAAATAAAATTATTTATTTAAAATGGTCCCACTTTCTAATTTTCCCTCTTTTAGTAAATAATTCAAATTAATTAATTACTGTCACATGACCCCACCTTTTTGAATTAAATTAATTTTTAATTAAAAATAGATTTTTTCCTCCATAAATCAAGTAATTTCTAATATTATTTTATTTTCTAGCCCTTTATTTTTCTGTGCCATTCTTATCTCCTTGTCACACACATTTTCAACACTTGATTTGATTTTCTAAAATCAAATCTTGTCTACTCATTTCAAATTCACCCTAATGTTACCCTAACCATAATTTTGGGTTGTCACATTGAATCTTGTCCATTGATTCTAGGGCATTTGTCAATCTTCAGTCTTGGCCATTCATCCAAAATTGCATTTTCTATAAAATGGCAATTTTGGTCTCATTTGCATATCTCTCATGCTCTTGACTTCATACATCTTGGAATTTTGGCATTTTAGGCATACTTTAGTATTTCTTACTAGTTGCATAGTTGCATAGCATAGCTTTTGTGATCAAATCCTTCAACGTTTGCTTTGGTCTTGGCATAGTCATAGTTTGATCACACAAAATCTAAGGGAAAACTACATATTGTAGCAAATAGAGGTGTAATGGAGGTCAATCATGGAGGTTGAAGACACTAGGTAATATATTTCTTTGTTTTCATGTTATTTCCTCCTTTTTACTTCATTTTTTACTTTGAGCTTTGTTTATTTATGCACTAATTTGCTAACCTAATTATTTCCCTTAGTTACAACTCCAATTCTTGCTCAACTTGATCTTCAACCTATAAATTTGCAATCACATACTCAAGGGCAAGAAAACTGGTTGATTTTTCAGTGAATGGGGGTTTGCCTCAATCAAACCCCTTGTAGGTAAATAAACCAAATGACAAAATGAATTAAATGAAACATGAAACATAAAATATGCAAATGATATCACCTTGGATGATGTCTTGTGAAGCAAATATGCAAACTAACATGTAGTGGCCATGAAGAATGTAGATCTTGGATGTAAAATGATGCTTATAAATGGATCCTTAATGCAACATTAACTTCTTAACTCAACACACTTGGATGCATTAAGCCCTTGACATGATGATATGAACTTGAATTACTGCAAAAAACCTTTGAAATTTTCCTTGAAATGCCTTATGAATTCTCTTGAAGTGCTCTAATGCTCAAGTGCTTTTGATCTCATGAAATCACACAAAATTTCTAGGAGAAACAATATGAATTAACCCCTTATTTATACTAAATTAGGGGATTAAACTCAAAATTCAAAGAACTAAGGCCGACACCAAATTTTGAAAGAAAGAATTAAATTCCCACAAAACTAAAATTCAAAAATTAGGGTATCATTAAGGGAGGACCCATTCGCCACCAAAATCAAATGGGTCATGGCTAAGTTTCTAGGACCAAGCTTCGAGGAGCTAAAAGAAGGCCAAAAACACATTCTAGATCAACTGAGAAAGGTGGGTCCTGTTAAGGGAGGACCCATTCACCATCAAGGGTGAATGGATCCTAGCTCAACTTACCAGGACCAAAATTTTCCCAATGAAATAATTTGATATTTAATTTATAATTATTGGGAGAGATCCTCAGGAAGCGTCAAAATTAAGACCTAAAAGGGGGGTTGATAACTCCACTTAACCACAATGAATTAATGCTACCTAGATAAGTGTGAAATTTATTTCAAAAACTTTACAACACTTAAACAAGGTACAAATTATGCTTATTTTATTTACAAAGGGGTCCATAAGGTTTAATTAAGAAAATAAGTCCTAGAAAAGTGTGAAAGTGTGTTACAACACTTCACAAAACCATTTCAAAGGACCAAGTAAGGCATGTTTTAGTCAAATAAAGGTCCTAAAATTATGTGAATGTATACAAGACATTACAACAACACTCCAAGACACCACTAGTTCAATTTTTACATCAATTATCAAATCAAGCAAGAAAAAGGAAACTTTTTCCATTACTACAATGGGTATCCTAGACCTTTGAGGGCACCCCTGACTAGCATGGACACCCTTGACTGGGGATAGAGTTCTAAAACCTATACTTTGATACCTTTTTATTTATCTTTGAATGCATTGCTAATAGATAATCATGCTTCTTCTAAAAGTGTCATGCATGCTTGTCGGAACACCTAGAACTCCACTTGTTCACACTTCTCCATGATCACACCATACTGCTCTTAGTTCCAAAGAAATTCCACCTATATGTGATTGGATTATTTTGGGTGTACACCATGACTTCCATAAGGTACCATCATGCTATGTTTATGGAACTCATGGAGTGCCAAGATAATGATACCTATACCCTCCATCTATCAATGGTAGAGATGATGACCACTTTGGAAGATGTATACCACACTTTAAATACCCATATTGGGTAGGATTGTGAGGCATGACAAGGAGAGGACCTAAAAAGAGATTAGGTATTTAATTAGAATTATTGCACCAGCCATGATCTTCTATAGGATGGCAATGGTTGGATCCATCTATGATGGTTATTATATGTAGGTACCGATGTTCATGTTCTTTGTGGAATCACATGATAACTAGTTTAGCACATTAGTTTTACAAAATGGACTAGGCACAAATCTACACATGGACATTTTTCATATGATACAATCAATGGAGGAGTGATAGATCATGTTCACCTGGGGGTGAAGCATGATGACACACTTATACTTTGATCATTGATGATACACTCATTATGAGATATAGAGTCTTAGGAATCACACCCTTTGTCAATTATGGGCGTTTTAACATATGACTTCCATGTGGCTTGTGGGTATCCCATGGAGGCACCATGGACATATCCTCAAGTCTTTTATTACCCACTTAAGAGACCAAGGTAATATGGCAATCTAATATACTAGTACATCATATTCAATAAATTAGATGTTGTGGATGTTGTTTATAAAATTTATAGGACTTTGCAACCCTCATCAATCTTGCCATGACAACTAGCAAGGATGTAACATGATTGATTCTTTATCAATTTCTATGAGTGTCTTGTGATTCCTTTCTATTATGATTGAGTGATGAGATAGTTTAGTCACACTTAGAGGATTCCCATCCCTTGACTGACCTATCTAAGGTCAAATCACAATAGCATCAGGCCATAGGAAATAACTCATCCTACCATTGCATACATCCCATTTAGTGACTCAGTTGATGTGGAGCAAGAAAAATATCCCATGTATGATGTAAATAGTGTTGGATCCACCACCACATATATTAGATGATGGGACACCACATGTCTGGATCTTATATTTCCTTTGGACCTTGCTATTGGAAATCTCAAGCCATGGCCATTAAATTGAGAGGAGGAGGAACATCCAACTACAACAATAGTGAGAGGTATATAGGTGAGAAGGCTAGGGATGCCCCTAAGGAGAGAGATAGATCTCATCTTCATGTATCATGAGAAGATCCTTCTAACCTAAGAGACCACCTATGCACAAGCATGGGAAGACTAGTGGAGAAAAAAATAGAGAGAGGGAGGTGAGATAGAGAGAAGTAGAGAGGGAAGGAGAGAAAGAGAGACAAGAGAGATAAAGAGAATTAGAAATGGAAGGAGGGACGAAGGGGGAGGGGGATAGAGGTAAAGAGAGGTAATATTGAAATAATTGGAGAGGGTAGGAGAGAGAGTGAGAGAGATATAGAGGGAGAAATACAGTAGAGCTTTTTTATTACTAAAATTAGACTTACTGATTACTAAATTTTGAGTAAGTCTAAAAAATTATAATATTTTATAAAACTAAGAATTTGTATTATAACTCCTAAAATCTAAAACTATTCTCAAATATCCTAAAACTATATACATGAAATATAACTTAAATTCTAAGAAATTAAATGACCATATATAATGTCACATATAATGTCAAAGAGAAAGAGAAATATCTAAAGGAAACAATAACATGCTTAATTTTCGCTTTTATGGGACCAAATAGTGGGGTGGCCACTTTTTCTCCCCCATCTTGGTGCACATGTCTACCCATACTTGTTACGAGCTATTGTTCACAGATGTACATCATGTACCCTCCTAGTATATAGTGGACACACTAGTTATCTTTTTGTACATAAGCCTAGAATAAATCCTTGTGGTCATTAGTTAGTGTGCTATAGGAGATTCATATGATTCCCAAAATTCACTCACAATGTACTTATGTACATTTAGATAGAAATTATCGATGTATCGCCATTTTTTCACCATTGGTAAGAGATCCTTCATATTTTCAATTCATAATCTCTTACTATCCAAACATAGGTAGATATTATTAGCTTCAACTCATGGGCCTAAAGTAATTGGAAATCCTTCATGATTAATCATACTTGTATTTTTTTCTATAATGTCTTATTTTGATAGACCTATGCATAACTTCAACCAATATAGTTTGTGGAATCTATATTTTCTTTGTGTTTCTTATCTCCAATCCTTTTTCTCTCTATCTAATCCAGCCAGACAAGAAAATATTCCCTATCTTAGGGAAAATACACCTTAGTAATAAGTGAATCCACTTTATCTCTAGGAAAATATGTTTCCTTGGGTTTAACCTATTTTATTCGTCAAAATAATGCTTATCCTTACTTAGGATTTTTTTTGTCACTTGAGTGAATCCACTCCAAGAAGATCCATTTCAAATTGAATCCTTTACCTTTTAAGAAAATTTGCTACATGTTGAAGAAAAATTGTTCCCCATATAAAATGTAGAAATAAAACCCTTAGGTCCACATGATAGCTAGTCGTTCCCTTTTCCCAAATATACAAAAGAAATAACTTTTCCACTTCATATCTAGCTTGCACCAACCATTTTTGTCACAAAAACCAACATCAACTTAGTCAAAACATCATCCTTTTAGAACAAGGAGTTAGAAAAATACCTCTAATTGTTATCTAAGTTGCCTAGCATCACATATCCAACCTCAAAAACTCAATTGAGATCCTACATCCTAAATAAAATCAACCATCGAAATAATTTAATGGGAACTTATCCTATCCCAAGTTTATAATCCCTTGTTCAAACTATCTCACCTCAAGCTAGAGGTATATTTTACATCAATATCCCCTCTTTCTTGAGAATTTAACCTATCTCAAGTAGGAAATCCACTCAATTGAACTTTGACAATGGATCTCGAGAAAATTCGAGAGGATAATATCAATCATCCATCAAATATCCCATTGGTTTAACTGTGTCCCTAAAATTAGGAGGAACTCCATCAAATATTTCATCCACCCTCTCACATTCATGTAGTCCATCTTCATGCCAACTTGAGCTTTAGTAAATCCATCTAATTTTTTTTATATCAAAACAAATCTTAAGATACATTCTTTTGTGTTCTTGTAATCCATTCCATTTACCTTCTAATCATCTCTTCCTATCTCTTTCATCCTTTCCCATCCAATCCAAAAGCATGATTCCTTACCCTCTCCCAACAAGACCAATACTAGTAATCAAAGAAAATTTAATTAAGTTAATGTTGATAATTAAATTCGTGTTTACCAAGATGAGTATGATACTAGTCCACCCACTTCAATAATGATGAATGTATCTTTGACCAAGATGAGTACAAAATTGATCACCTTTTTTCCATCATCACTAGTCAACTTTTCAAAAGCATCCACCACTCATCCATTCCTTTTGACCAAGCAATAGATAGCTCAGGATATCTTATCACACTTCCATGCATGTCTATTAGTCCTCCTTATGCTACCTTTAACAAGGGATCTCCATTTTATCATTCATTCATATCTCCCCCTTATATCTCACCCGCCTATCCTCCTCATCCAATATCCATACCTCCATCTTATTAAGTCATATCCCAATCTCTATCTATACACAATGAAATCATCACCTTCAACCCTAATTGAGAATAATTATACAATTATTCTCTAATACATCCTCCACTCCAAAATCACAATCCTCATCCATTCATAATCCTTCATCTAATTCCAATTCTCTACCTTAATCCTAATCCTTCCACTTCACATCCCTCCCTAACCAACCAATACAAATCTGCATCCTATCCTAGTTCCTTCCCATTCTTTCCATCTAATCTCAATCCTCCAATCCATAATCCTAATCCCCCCACCACTCATAATCCTCCATCAAATCCTAAAAGAAACACATTTCCCTCCATAATTATTCGAAGGACTCCCAACAAAGAATCCATCACAAAATACATTAGCTAAATTTTTGGAGGCATGTCACCTCACTCAACCATCTAAGGTAATTATTGATGAGGCGCTTACCCATCCCACACATATCATTTTTGTAGTGTAGATAAATGTATCCCTTTACATTTTCTCACTTGTTTGGGCCCTTTTAGTTAAAATGGACTTAATTATGTCTTAATTTAGTGTTATAAAATGTATTTATTTACAATTTCACACTTATTTAGGGATCCCTTAATTAATTTAGCTTAATTAGGCCTTATTAAGTCCTATAAATCATTTACAAGCCCATTAAATTACATTTTTCAAAGGGGAAGCCTGACATTAATTAATGCCAATACATAACACTTCACATTGAGTAATGTGTGTTCCAAGAATTAGGGCCTGGGACCCATTTTCCCATGGGAGAATGGGTCCTCCCTAAGCCTTGGAACCCATTTTCAAATACGTTTTTGGTGGTCTATTTATGATCCTAAATTCAAATTTCAAAGGTTGGCTTGTAATTTTTGAATTTTGGGAAATCAAGGATAAATGTCTATAAATACAAGGTTATTTGATCAAATTAACATTAGATTTCAATTAGATTTTAAGAGAAAAATTGAGAGAAATTTCAAAAGAGTCAAGATTATTGTCAAGAGCATTGAAGAAAATAATTTTTAATCCTTTGTTGTAGCATTCAAAATCTCAAGCATCATGTCAAAGTCTTTTGAAATCATGCATGCTTTTGGAGCTAACATTGTGATGTAGGTTTCTAACATTCAAGTCAACGATCCCAAGCAAGATTCAAGTATCAAGATCCACATCCATTGAGGAAATTTCATACAAGATCAATATTAATATTCTAAATTTCCTAAAGTTTATCCAAAGGTTTGGTGAGTTTCAACATTGCATTTATTCATTCATCATTCCTTCATGTTTCATTGTTTCCATTCAATGTTTAATTACCTAAACAATATTTGACCAAGGAAAATCCCCATTCACCCATAAACAAAAATTTTCTCTCTTTGTGTGTTGCAGATTTGCAAGTTCATAGGTTGAAGAAAAGTTGAAGATCTCAAAAGTGTTAAATTGTAAAGTTGCATTTGTTGTCATCTCGTAGAAACTCAGATCCCATATTTATTTTCAACTACCCAATTGTGAAACCTAGAGAATCTAGAAATCCAAAAATCAGAGTAGAGGACCCAAAAAAAAAATTAGAAAGCTCAACCAGGACCCATTCACCAATGGGAAAATGATTCCTTAGACAACTTCTAGAAACATCATTTTGTAACAAGTACACGAAATTTTCCCTTTATCCAATCTGCATGAAATAAACTATTTCTATTAGTCTTATGTTTCATCTGCAAAATCAAATTTTTACCTTTCATGAATAAACACATTTGGTATTTTTAATCTTTCTCCCAAAACCCCTATTCATTCATTTTAGTTTGAAAATTATCTCACTACACTTTGCAACCAACATGGACACTTTGCAACTATTTTTGAGATAAGTTTTAAGTGTCTTCTACTCATCTGATTTGCATGAAAAAAATTGTGTCTATTAGTTCTATGTTTAATCTAATTAGATATGTTTTGAATTTTAGTTTTGAGTTGATTTTCTATTTTATTTTCATCTCCCAAAAATATTGTTTAGTCCACACACACACAAAAAGGAAATTGCAAGATTCCTTAAAGAATTCACTCACCTAAGGGTTGAAAGTGGATTTTAACTTGATGGATCTTATTTCATAAATGAAATAGAAGAATAGGTGGGTTTATTACACCCATTTTCCCCTTTCCATTTATAGTAAGCTTGGTAAAACATTCAAAATTTAGTATAAAACCCTATGTGTTTTGAAACCTACACCATTTTTATTTGTTTCATTTTGGTGAACCCGAGTTTTGAACATTCTAATTTCTAATTTGAAGTTTATTCAAACCATAGATATAGGATTTACATTAATTCATTGCATTTAGGGTTTCTAAATTTGGCTTAAAGTTTCCTTGTATTTAGGTGTAAACTTGAATTTTGAATTCATTTTAAATCTGAAAATTAAAAAAAAATTGCATAATTTTAGATTGATTTTGCATAGTATTTACATAATAGCATAATTTCAGTCATTTAAATAAATAAAAATAGATCAAAATTCCATTTCAAAAAGTTTCATATAGTTCATTATTTGTCATTAATTTTACTTTCATTAGGTCATCAAATTCTAGAAAATTTTGTTATAGAAGTACCAGTTTGAGACTTGGAACAGAGAAAACACCGAATCACTCAAAAATTGCATTCTTCATTTAAAAAAAAACTTGTATAGGGACCCATTTTCCCATCAATGAATGAGTCCTTCAAGGCCTATAAAAACTAACTTTTCTAAGCTTTTTTATGGTTTTCTACACTTCCTAGGTCTACTGGTAATCTGATGTATCTGTCTACCAAGTTTCAGGAATTTTTTATTTATGCATTAAGGTCTAATCATCTATTCAATTTAGGCATTTAAAATTGAAAAAAAATGTTGCATTTCATATTTATAGAGCAATTATTGCATCATGTTTTCGTTACAAAAGTCTCTTGTTATCATACTTCATGTTCTATTTTCATATTTTATTGAATACTCTAAGAAATTGTTGTTACAAGCATATGAATGTGAAGTAATTTCTCCTCTTTCTTGTTCTTCATTGATCCATCTCCCATGTGTGAAAATAACTTAGTGAAAGTGCATACAATCTTGGACAATCATGAAAATCAAGTTTTTTCTTCTCCCAATATCTCTCATATTTGTGAAGAAGATATTTTTGTGTTAGAAGATCCAATCAATGAGAGTCATGAGAATATTATTTGTTTCTCTTCTCCTACCCCTCCTACTTGGGAAAATTTTGTTAGACAAGAGGATGCCATGATTGATAAGAAAAAAATCCAACTATTGATAACTCCCTTACTCATGATGAAATAATTTTAGAAGAACCAACCATTGAATGTCATTAGCACCTAGTTCGTTGCTCTCCTAAAAGCTCTCCTACTAGGGAAGATATCATGGTGGAAGAAAATGAAAAAAATGAAAAATGTCTTTCAAACAATAGTAATGCAGCTTCCTTAGATGAAGATGATGAAGTGACATTAGACTCCCCTTCACTAAGAGATCATAAAAATAAGGATAATTTTGTTGAGGTTATGAACATTAGAAATCCCTTGAGTCCTCTAATTCTTAGACCTGCTACAAATCCTTTAATTTTTGGAGTACATAAGCCTCAACTTATCATCTATCCACCCTCACAATAACCACAAGTTTAAAAAAAACTTGTGCTTATCCTTGAACCACCTAAAAAGAAACCATTATCCCCTAGAAATATCTTGAACTTTACAAGGAAAATAGATGGCAACATTGTTTCGCATCAACTAAGTTACAATACTGTTCCTCACACATACAATACAAGGAACAATAGGAAACCAAAAACCATTCCTACTTCATTACCATTTCCTCAACCTATCTTGCCTAGTGCTCCACGTTTGCCTTTACATAGTGGAAAGGAGTATTATCTTATTAAAAAACTTTAAAACACTCCTCCTTAGATATCCTTATGGAATCTTATTCAAGCCCCGCCTAGTTATCATAGTGTATACACCTAAAAATGGTCACATCTTAATAGTCTGGTAATTAATTAAATATTTAAAATATTTAATCTTTGAATTCAATCTACATATAAATAAATCTAAATAATTTATTTATATTGTTCATTCTTTCATTTTGATTAAATAAATAAGTTTATTTAATCACTTTTCTTATCCATTTCTTAATTAATTAAATAAACATTATGATTTATTTATATTAATTATCATATATTCTTGGCTTGAATATTTTTTTTAAATAAAGATTAAATATTCTTCTATTCTAAAAAAACCTCTAAATTTCATTCACAATTAAATATTCTAAAATATTTAATTAATTCTTCTAAAGTCTATTCGCAATTAAATATTCCAAATATTTAATTAAATCTTCTAAATGTCCATTCACATCAAATATCTCAAAAATGTTTTAAATCCTCAAACTCACATAAAATTAAATAAATTTATTTATTTAATTTGGATTATCTACAACAATCGTGAAATAACTTCAAAACATAAAATTAATAAATTTCTCTATTTTTGAGCAAAGTTGTTCCCATGGGTTGAAGACAAACCTCCATTCTTCTCTCCAACCTCCCAACATCTTCCATATTCCTCTCAACCTCTCAATCTCTCACCATTCAAATCTACTAGACAATCTCATAGCCATTGATCTTTGCCAGCCAGGCTCTTGCCTATAAAAATCTATAAAAAGGACTGTCGGGTCTCTAAAAAAGGGAAGCTTTTGTACGGGAAAACTATAGTCAATCAGCCTTCTAGCATCCATAGCCTCTAGAATCATAGCATAGCATAGCTTAGCATATTAGCAATCCATATCATGGCCTATCATCCTCATATCATAGCTTCAATAGCATTCATAATCCACAGCCCCTGTGCATATCCACAAACCAACATTTCACTCCACCAGCATATAGGATAGAGAAGTATTCTCTGTCTTTGCATACTCATTCTGCGGGTTTCCATTCTAAGAAGCTTTGCTTATACAATGTGAGAGCAGCAGCTTCAAGAAAATCACTGGAGATAGAGGACAATGGAACGATTCTGAAGAAGCTCTGTTTGATTTCTTTGATTTCATTCTACTTAGCTTTCTTTAGTTTAATGTTACATTGGTGTGTTTTTTTCATCTCATTTTGATACTAACATTTCCCACACACATTTTTGGCGCCCATCATGGGGCTACTACCCCAATTTTAACATCTTTGCACAGATTTTTCTGACAGGTTACGGCTGGAAAGAGTGTATTAGCACATCAAACATGCTTCAGCTCATATCACACCCAGTTTAGCGCTCTTTAACTCTATTTTAACGCTCATTGCAGGTTCTTCAGTGCCAACGGAGGATTCTCTAGCACTCTTTAATGATTCCTTAGCACTCTTTAAGGATTCTCTAGTGCTCTTTAATGGTTCCTTAATGCTCTTTAAGGATTCTCTAGCGCTCTTTAATAATTCCATAGTGCTATTTACTGTTTCCGTAGAGCATTTATGTTTTAGAACTCTTGATGTCTATTTTGGCACATTTATTTTCTTAGCATAGAATTTGTAAGTCTACAACTGTAATCTATGACTTAAGTAAAATTTGACTAGATCTGATGTGACCGTGGCCAGTAAGAGCTTTAAAAGAAAATGAATCAATCCTAGGATAGTCACTTAATTCAAAAATGAAGCAATCCTAGGATATTCACCTCATTTTCTATTTTGGACTAAAAAGAACTCCATGTCTTTGTGAAGCAATATCTTCACCTAGCATAGAAAACTATTTATTTGGGCTTAAAATTGAGCTCTTGCTTGCTATGATTAAATGGTGATAGGCCTATGCTCTCCCCTTAATTGGGTGATCAAAATGCCAGACTCATCTATTCTATTTCATGCAATTTTAAGCTTTGTTAAAACCTTTTAGAAGGCCTGCCGTAGTGGGAAAAAGTACTCACCCTACGGGAACGACCTAAGTGGGAACAAACTAAAGCCAAGTTTTCTAGCCCACTTTAATCAAATGTGGATGGTTGATGAAAATCCCATTCGACGGTAGTGTGCAAGATAACCATCCCCAAAGCCTTTGTTCTAAAGGTTGGGAGGTCTCCTGAGGGAGTTTATTATTTCCGCACCGAATAGAAACCCTTACTACAAACTTAGTGTAGTATCCAACTGAACTCAGTTTCCAAACATCATAATAATCACAGTGCAGGGGAGGGAAGAATCTACCCCCAAGATACTCACCATATAACTGCCAAGGACCATTTGCTCAGGGGATCCAATATCCACTTTCGTCACTCTGAGTACGCGCCTGGAAAAGACAAAAATACGGGTGCCCCTTCGAGAGTGACACATCTGTGTGAGTCGACACAATTCTAAGATGTAGGCTATTGATTATTATGGTGACCTACTTGAGTACTAAGAGTGAGTCTACTTGAACTATCTGTCATGTGTAAAACCTGTGAAAACAATTTTTGAAAAAAATTTTGATCATACACTTAATGTTTAGTATAGGACCTAAAAACAATTGTTTTGAAGGTGTTTGTTGTGTTTTCAGTCACTAATTTAGATAAAAGATCATCCAAAACTCATAATTACATTGATTACTCTCATGTTAAGAGATTGGAAATCCACAACCTTTGTTAAGAAATCCATTCTCAAACGAATCAAAAAGCCAAAGAAACCACTTAGCTAAAAGAAACTATTGAAGAAAAGATGATTCTTGTACCAAAGTTGAAAGGTTTTACTTAAACATAGAACCTTTATCCATTGATATCATGACTGTGTTAGAGGTTTCACTAATGATTATTTTGTAGAACCATTATACTCACGAGCTTTCTTTCAAAGAAGAGCCCTTTCTCAAAGGCACAACCACAGTCAGCGTATTCATTCTTCTTATATTCCCCAACCTGCAATTGAATATTCTACTCGTCTGAATCAATTTCTGCAATAGGGAACTCAATCACATTAGGCATTTATCACAAATCCATCTTTTTACGAAGCTACGATCAAACTTCATAAAGTGCAAAATCATTTTTTTTCTTGATCTTTTGCTTAAAATTCCCACCAACAGGATTTTCATCCTTTCAATCAGGGAAAACACGAGCTAAAGACTAGAAATCTTTTAAGTCATAGAATCTTCATTCTATCCTGACTTTCAAAACCATCAAAAATTGCACTATTTCATTCTTTTGATCAAAAGTTAGTAGAATTTGGGGCAAAGCTTATGCCTATTGTCACAAGATCTCGAAAGCACATAGAAAAAGATGAAAGAGAAAGTACCACAAGAAAAATGGGTGATAATAGGGAGAAGGAAGAGAATACATTTCATATTGAAGAGATAACAGAAGAAAAGCTTCAAGAAGTAGAGCAAGATCCACAATTCCATACTTTTATGGAAAGGATTTTAGAACATAACAAAGAAAGATATTTCCTTTCATTAGCTAATCAAGGAGATAAGTTACCTGTCGATTTTGATATAGAAGGGATTAAAGAGAATCATGAAACTCCTCCTAATGATTTTAGTGCCCTTACTCAACAAATAAAAGAATTACAAGGGCAAATAAAGGAAATGCAAGGGGGTGCAACAAAGAAGTATGTTTTGGATGACATATTTCCTTATCCATTTGATAGGAATCTTCAAATGATCCCTTTTCCAAAACATTGTGAAATCCCTAAATTTGATAGGTACAATGGGAAAATTGACCCCATTGAACATGTGAGGGATTTCTGAAATATGAGTATAGAATTCACTTATGAAGATACCTACTTAATGCGATTGTTTCCACGAAGTCTGGGTGGAAAATACATGGAGTGGCTTTCAAAGATCACTCCCCCCATCAAAACCTTTGAGGATTTAATAAATAACTTTATATCACAGTACTCCTACAACATCCAACACTAGATAACCATGCTTGATCTTTGTAAAGTGAAACAAAAAGTAGGGGAATCTTTCACTACATTTTTGCAAAGGTGGAGAAGGGTGTTTGCACGATATTCATGTCCTATTCTTGAAAAGGAAAAGATGGATATATCTTCATCAATAGCCTAGATCAAGAATTAAGCTACAGGCTTAATCTTCATTTTCCTCCTAACTTTGAAAAATTGATTGAAAACACAATTACCATTGAAGGGGCCTTGGTCAAAAGAGAAGTGATAAAACTTGATAATCCAAGTTCATCCAATCATAACAACAATGATAAAACAAGGTTTTGGAATAGAAATAAAAATGTTGTCAATGATGGTATAGTGGATGCAAACAATCTACAAACAAGGTCATCTATCTTCAACCTATCAAGTGCTCCACGAAACAACCAACAAGGAAATACCAACCAACAAGGAAACAAAAATCAACAAGGACAAAACTCCAATCAAGAAAGCATGACCAATCAAAACAACAAGGATAATCGTGGTAATTTCAATAACAATCTTGGCAATACCCAAACATCAAATCTACCAAGACCTCCATTCTTTTCAAATCGATGGAATTTTACCACTTTGGGTCAATCTCTTGAGTCTGCTCTCAAGGAGCTTCTCAATAATAAGGTTATCACCTTACCACCACAAAGAGATTATGAGCCACAAGTCAAACCACCATCATGAAATGACTCATATTATTGCAATTATCATCAATGTAAAGGTCATAGAACAAATAACTGTCAAGCCTTGTGAAATCTAGTACAAGATTTAATTGGCAATGGCACCATCACAATTGAAGGACATCATACCAACGATGATAATCAAGCATTCAAAAATCCTTTACCAAACTATCAAAAGGGGGAAACATCATATACCAAAGCGAAAAACATAAATAATATTGAAGACAACATAATCCACCACATCTATGTAGATGATCAGCGGGTTAATGTTATCAAAATCAAGGAAAAACAAGAATATCAATAGATTAATGTGACTACGAGAGGACAAGAAAAAGTTGTCTTAAAAGGAAGTTCATCTAAGGCAGCTATTCCTCCTCCAAGTCATTATAATCTAGTTGATCAATTGAGAAAAACATCAGCTCAAATCTCCATCCTTGAACTTCTAAAAATATCTCTCGTACACAAGAATATTTTAGAAGAAGCTCTTGTAAACACATCCGTCAACACTGATCTGGATATAAACAAATTTCAAACCATGGTGGGACATTTGTCTTCCCCAACTTGTCTTTCATTCTCTGAAAAAGATGATGCCTCCATGACACATCCACATAATTCAATGCTTTATCTTGAAGTCATGATCCATAAACACTAAATCAGACGTGTCTTGATAGATGGAGGAGCCGGTTTAAACATCTGTACCCTAAAGCCGATACATGCCTTAGGAATGTCAGAAAATTCCATTGATCCATGAAGAAAAATAACTATCAAGGCATATGATGATGAAGAAAGAGCTTCTAAAGGACTAATAATGCTACCTATCAGAGTGGGACCTGTTGTGAAAAATACCTTTTCTCAGGTTCTAGGTCATGATCTTTCCTATAACATACTTTTGGGTCATCCATGGATTCATGATATGTAGGTGGTACAATCAATGTACCATCAATGCCTCAAGTTTCCGTATGATGGAAAAGAAATAACTATACAAGCTAACTACAATAGCACCCAAACTTGTTCAAATCTCCAAGCAACTCAAGATGCCTTTGTGATGCACAATAGGGAGGCTCTTACTGCCTCTTCTTCCAATCTACAAGGCCAATTGCAAGAATTGACAAAGAATCTTGACACCAAGCTACATTTATAAGACAAAGGAGTAAGCCAATATTCGCTATCCCTTTCTAGCTTACCTCCTTCTCTGAGGTCATATGGTCAGCCAACCCTATCAAATCAAAAGATCACAATAGCCTCTACATCCCCAGCTTCTGTGCCAATCACAAAGTTTGATGGTCAATTCATTAAAGCTAACACCATCGAGGAAGAAGCCGAAGATAGGGACATCCTAAGTTGGCTATACAAAGATGAAGATGAATATGTCTTGCACATCAAGTTACCTACCGACCAATATGGAAAAGGCTATACCATCATGCAAAGAATGGGCTATGAAGGAAATGGTCCTATAGGAAAAAGAAAAGAAGGAATCATTGAGCCAATTCAACCTATTTCAATACATCCAAAAGATAAACAGGACTTGGATATGGTAAAAATATGGAAGAGTCACCTTCATAGCGAGTACAACAAACTCATGAAGGAGAATCAATTTTAGATAAACCCCATGAAGGTGTCACTCTAAAAAAAAATTATGAATCAATTTTCCAATTACAAAATGGTTTAGACACTAATTCTAATGAATATGAATGGGACACCATCTATAACGATGAATTTTGGAGAGACAAACAAGTTGATACCATACATAAATATGCACCCGTTCTCATACAAGGAGAAATTTTGGGAACACAATCACTTGAATTTGAACCACGATATGATGATGACTCAAGTGAGGACGATTTAGATTTTAACGAGATTCATAATCGATAGGAGAATACCATTATAGACCTTGTCCATAATGAAAATGGCAACCATGTCATGACTTTGACAGCTCAAGACTTTATCCAACCTAATGATCCCATACCTTTAGTCTATCCAGAACTTATTGATTGGGACAATGTTGCACCTATCCATATCCCTACATTCTACGATGATGAGGCTATTGTAAATTTCCTTTGTTCATCTAATCAAGAAAACAATTTTTCCATCAAAGAATATCATACTCAAGATTTTGATAGGGAGGGTGTCAAGTCTCTTAGCTGCAAAATAAATGAAATAAAAGATGGATCTATCGGTGAAAACCAAAAAATGGAATTGGTAGATCACAACAAGAGAAAAATAAAGAGTGAATCCGACGGTGAAAACCTTTTTAAGGCACTGAAGGATGAGAAAATTGACACTCTTCCCAAACATTATCAAGAAAGATCTTCTATTTTGATTGAGCCAACTGAATCAACCAACATAGGTACAACAGAGCAACCAAAAATCTTGCAACTTGTAGCATCATTAATAGTGGGAGAAGTACTAAAATTCACAAAGTTCTTGAAGGAGAATCAAATCAACTTCGCTTGGTCATATGCTGATATGCCAGGGTTAGATCCTAATCTAATAATGCATCATCTATCTATAAACACAAGGGCAAAACATGTGAAGCAAAAACTTAGAAAAATGCATCCACATGTTGCATTATTGGTTAAAGAAGAGTTAAAGAAGCTTTTAGATGTTGGATTCATTCGGTCTATTGACTATGCAGAATGGATCTCCAATATCATACATGTTTCAAAGCTAGATGGAAGGATTAGAATTTGTATAGATTTTAGAGATTTGAACAAAGCATGTCCCAAAGATGACTTCCCTTTGCCAAACATAGATATGATTGTTAATTTAATTGCTGGCCATGAAATGTATTCATTAATGGATGGATTTTCAAGATACAACCAGATAAAGATTGCACCAGAGGATCAAGATAAAACAATGTTCATGTGCCCTTGGGGTACCTATTGTTGGAATGTCATGCCATTTGGGCTTAAGAATGCAAGGGCGACTTATCAAAGAGCAATGACCACCATTTTCCATGACATGATGCACACCTTCATGGAAGAATATGTGGATGAATTATTGGCCAAATCCAACACAAGAGAAGGACATCTAGAAATATTGTTAAAGATCTTTATCAGAATGGAGAAGTTCAATGTTTGACTCAATCCAAAGAAATGTGTCTTCGGCGTTAAATCTGGAAAACTCCTGGGATACATTGTTTCAGAAAAGGGCATAGAGGTTGATCCAGGAAAAGTACAAGCTATAATGGACATGCCGCCACCATGAAATATCAGTCAACTCCGATCATTGCAAGGACGACTACAATCCATCATGAGGTTTATAGCTCAACTGGCAGAAAAAAGCTTACCATTTACACATCTATTGCATAAAAATGTCCCATTCAAATGGGAGGAAAAGTGTGAAGCAACATTTAATCAGATCAAGCAATATCTCATGAATCCACCAGTCCTAATTCCACCAGTTCTAGGAAAGCCGCTCATACTCTATATTTCAGCAACAGAAGTATCTTTGGGGGCATTACTAGCACAGGAGGATTCTACAAGCAAAGAAAGGGCCATATACTATATCAACAGAACTTTAACAAGTCATGAACTAAACTACACTTTCATTGAAAAAGCTTGCCTAGCAGCAGTGTTTGCTTCTCAGAAGTTGCGCCACTATATGTTGGCTCATACAGTTAAGCTGATAACCAAAATCGATCCACTAAAATACCTCTTAAGCAAAGCTACCTTAACAGGAAGACTTGAAAAATGGGTAATTATTTTAAGTGAGTTTGACATTCATTATGTAGATTGAAGAGCTATAAAAGGATAGATCATAGTAGATCAGTTGGCCAAAGCACCTTTACAAGAAGAAAACCCAATGCACATTGAATTTCCTGATGCAGATGTCTTCACAACAACAATTAAGAAATCATGGACATTGTACTTTGATGGATTTTACACACAACATGGCTCGGGGGCAGGGATTCTTTTTGTCACACCTGAAGGACATATCATTCCAAAATCATATCGGTTGATGTTTCCCTACACAAATAGCATAGCTGAATATGAAGCATTGCTCACAGGAATGAAGATAGCATTGGACTGGCGGATTACAGAGTTACAAGTCTATGGTGATTCACAACTTGTCATTAATCAAATCAATGATGATTATCATACTAAATATGATAAGCTACTATCTTACAAGAACATGGTGGACGATTTTAAAAAGTATTTTGTGGCAATCAAGTTTTCACAAATCCCAAGGATTGATAATAAAGCTACAGATGCAATGGCTACAATTGCTTCCTTGTTACAATTATCAGAAAATCAAAAATGGTATGAATTATTGGTGGAACAATTGTTTTCTCCCACCTATGATAATCCTGAGACCCAAGTCATATGCCATTTAACCGGTTCTAATTCACCTTTATATGGCAAGATTTATACCTACTTGAAAAATAACATCTTACCTCTGGACTTATCCCGAAACCAAAAATGGAATTTCATACGCCAATCATCCCGCTATACCTTGATCGCCGATATCCTTTACCGACGTGGTCTTGATGGTACGCTCCTTCGATGTCTTGAACGTGATGAATCTAAACAAGCCTTACAAGAGGTTCATGGTGGTATTTGTGGAACTCATTCAAGTGGTTTAACCTTAGCCAAGAAAACTTGTTAGAATGGGATATTATTGGCCTACCATGGAGAGAGAATCTTTTACTTTTTTCAAGAAGTGTTCTAAACGCCAGATCCATGGGAATCTTATTCATGCACCTGCAGAGGAAATGCAGCCTTTCACTCCGACATGGCCTTTTTCTCAGTGGGGACTAGATCTTGTTGGAAAAATTCATCCTTCATCATCAAATGGGCATAAACTCATCATCACGGCTACAGATTATTTTACAAAATGGATTGAAGTTGTTCCTTTGACGACCGTGACCGGTAAAAAAATCTCTTCATTTATCCTGAATTACATCATCTGCGGATATGGAATTCCTAATTCTATCATCACTAATAATGGGAGGCCTTTCAAAAATTAGGATGTTGATGAACTTTGTGAAATATTTCACATCCAACACAGGTTCTCTACACCTTACTATCTACAAGGAAATGGTCAAGAAGAAGCTTCAAATAAAACAATCTTGAAGATCTTGAAGAAGATGGTAAATGATGCCAGTCGTGATTGGCATGTCCAGTTAAATCCAGCTTTGTGGGCATATAGAACCAGCATTCACACACCAATAGGGACTACCCCATATGCCTTGGTATATTGAGCAGAAGTGATCTTACCATTAGAGGTTGAAATACCTTCGCTTAGGGTTTCACTCAAAGGATTGATAAATGATGAAGATTACCAAGTATCTTGTCTGCAAGAGTTGGAATTGTTAGATGAAAGACGTCAACATGCAACTGATCATTTGAAGGGTTATCAACAAGTTATGTCCCGTAGCTACAATCATAGAGTTAAACCACAGACATTTCAAGTAGGTGATTTAGTCTTGAAAGAAAATCCACGCAATCAGCAAGATAGAGAAAAGAAAGGAAAATTTGAACCAAATTGGCTTGGTCCATTTATCATCATTGCAGTATATGGTTTTGGAGCATATCAGCTATCTACGTTAGAAGGGGACCTGTTTGAAGAACCGATCAACAACATTCATTTGAAGAAGTTTTATGTCTAAATCATAAAAAACTGAAAAAGTCCTGAAAAAATACATAAAAATCAGAAAAGAAGAAAAAATAAAATAAAATAAAAAATTCACATGATCTAAAAAAGTGCAATAAAAACAAGTGGTGAAAACCTGGCAAACAAGCACTACTTGTGATCAAAATTAGCTCCTCTATCTATTAGCTTATGTCTTCCATTTGCTTTACGACATCATCTATCTATATCTA
Source organism: Sequoia sempervirens (assembly GCA_007258455.2). Taxonomy (NCBI): domain Eukaryota; kingdom Viridiplantae; phylum Streptophyta; class Pinopsida; order Cupressales; family Cupressaceae; genus Sequoia; species Sequoia sempervirens. Next base: position 764,254,080 of record VDFB02058242.1, on the reverse strand, counting down.
TCATCTGTACATATCTATCATATCCATATCATGCAACGAGAATCATTGTGTTTCATCATGGCTTGATAAAAATTTTACATATCCATAATATTTAGATTGTGTTTACACTAGGGGCAGAAACACAAACTAAACAGGAGAGGGGCAATGAGCTTTTAGAACATCACAAATGGACAAATGATGATTTGACAAAGCACAACATACATTGATGCATCAAATCAACCACAACACCAAAATGATCACTCAATGCTAATGAAATCAAACAACATGGTCAAAACAATGTTAATCAAAACAAAAACATCAATGTTGATAACCAAGTTGGATGATCTTAATCTGAATAATGTTTGGAATACTTTAGGCAAAATTTGAATTGTTGGTTGATTTTCTATCATATATCTAGAGCAATTTGATGATGTACTGAACTAGAAAAGCAAGGAAGGAGTATGATTTTTCTTTGTTTTTTGTTTGTGAGTGAATCATTAGTACTATGCAAATTGGTCGTGAGACATGCTCTACTAAGTATCATTGATGAAATTTTAGAATTTGCATGGGAAACAGGTTAACTCTTGTCTATTTATGCAAGCGATACTCATGTCATCTCGGTTCAATTATACCTAGATGCTTGTATTATCTTGCTATACCAAAAATCATGAAAGCAATACTCGGGTCATCACTGGTGCTAACATACCCTTTGATTCTTGTATTAACTTTCAACATTTCAATGCTCTATGATGACACAAAAAGCAAAAATAAGCTCTCAGAATGGCAATATTTTACAGATACCTTGCATGATTAGTATTGATTACATTCATTTTAGAATCTACATTTTGCACTTATAAGAAATCTGGCAAAGTATCAAAGTTTCATATCTTTCCAATAAATGATTGAGTACATTTTGACATTCATAAAAAAATAAAGCATACATCATAATCAAAGCATTCATGGGAATTCATAAATTGTACCATCCATCATTTCACATTCATATTCATAAAATCATTCATCAATAGATTGCAATCATATCACAACATTGCACTTTCATTTTCATATCTAAAAATCATGCATATATATACATCATGAGCATTAACATCGTGAAACCATCACATAAAACATCATGCATATAGAAAATAAATGTACTCATCGCATGAACAAATCATCACTGCATATCATATTATCTCAAAAATGAATGTCAAAATATACAAAGATGTCAGCTATGCATGACATAACATCATCCAAAATGGGATCATATCAGTGTGTATATAGACGTCTCAACAAAAAATTGATAACACATCATATAAAAAGCACTACAAAGTGCTATCCTCCGATGGTGCTAGTCTAGAACCTATCCCACCTGCACCTAATAAAACTGTCCCACCTGCACCTAATAAACCTACTCCACCTATACCTAATGGACCTGCTCCACCTGCCCCTGATGATCCTCCTGGAGGTAATGGCTGCGATACACCCCTGCTAGTAGCCCGAGAGCGACTATGTGTAGACCGAGATTGTGTATAACTCACTCTCTGCTCGGGTGGCACTGCATCATGGTATCTGATCCTATAAAACTCTGCCTCCTGAACGGCTCTGGTCAGCTCTCTCACCATGCCACCTCTTGCTGCTCTCTGCAGACTATCAGCTAAGGCCATGGCCTCCTCACCCTGTCGTCTGGTTGTATCTCTCTTAGCCGTCACTGTTGTCAATTGTCCCTATAGTTGTGTAACCAAGGCCTATGCCTGTGCTAACTAGCCCTATAAGCTCTACACTCTACTCTGCAAGGTAGCTATCTGACTCGGCACCACTGGATCTACTGAAGATGATGGAGCTGAATGTCTCATCTGCGGTCCACCTTTGCCACCTCCTCCACCACTATCATCCCCACTCTCCTCATCACTGCTATCTCCATCCCCATCTGACTCATAATCATCTTCCTCCTCAGAGTCATCACTCTCTGAAGCAGCCTCTTGTTGTTGCCTATGTCCTCCTATATGTGGTCTCTTCTCTGCAACTGGAGCGGTAGGCTCATCAGGATCAAATAATCATGGCGTAGGATGTTCCAACACATACTAACCATACTGTAGAGTCATCCCCTCGTCAAGAATATCAACTTTGTAGTCCCACATTTGTACTCCCAAACTGGTGAACTCTGCCACTGCTACATCATATGCAATCCGCGGACCCCACACTGTAAGCTCCTGATGCCAATGCACATAAATAGAAGAACCCTGTGGCATACCCTGAGGCCAACCATACTGTCACCACACCCGACCAAGAAGAAACCTCTCAATAATCCCAGGAGTACAACCAATCAGATATCTGTAGGTAAATACATAGAGCATCTCCCTAGCATCCTTTGGCCATGTATCACAATCTACATAGGGCCACCAGCATACTGTATCGAGATCATCCAGAAGATGCTGCCAATGATCCAATTTTCCCAACCTCGGTTGAGCAATGGCATCAGTATATCTAAATTTATACGATCGACCGACAGGTCGTCGACCACGAGTCAATGGTCGCATAATGTCAAAATGCTCCCATGCCCATATTTGTAAAGCGAACAACCAATAACTAGACTCTGACCTTGACCGTACACAACATGGTGTAGCTCATCATATAAATGTGCAAGCATGCATGATCCCCAAGCATATCATGTACCCTGCATCACCATACTCTTAAGTACACAACCCCACCCGACTGTAAAACCCTTTGACCTATGGTCAGGGCACAAAACACCTCCAATGAAGCCTACAAGTATGGAAGGCAAGGGTGCATATGAATCTGTCATCTCCACCCATGAGATATAATATCTGCCTCAAGGCATCAGTACCTCCCGCCTCCCAGCCATCAAATCTCACTATCTCACCCATCACTGGAATCTTCAAGATGTGATACACATCCTCAGGAGTCATGGTAATCTCTCCTGTCAGAAAATGAAAGGTGTTCGTGTCACTGTGCCACCTCTCTACAAGTGCTATCAATAAGGCTCTATTGAGACGCACCTCAGGCATCTCAAGTAACAAGGTCAGTCTACATGCCTTGATCACATCTCTATCCACTTGTCCAAGCTGTGGAATCAATCTCCATGTCTTCGGGAATTTTTCTCGTAACTGCAAGACACTCAATCTCTCTTGTTGAATAGGAAGAATCATCAAGTCAAAGCAACATCAATATCAAATCATCAAGACAAATCAATCAAATCTGAAAACAAATTTATCAAAATCTTGTTTGTTTTTAACAACTTTAGAAGCAAACTTATCACCAAATTATTTGTTTTGCATCATCATGGAAAACAAATTTATCAAAATCTTGTTTGTTTTTAACAACTTTAAGAAGCAAACTTATCACCAAACTATTTGTTTTTCATCATCATGGAAAACAAATTTATCAAAATCCTATTTTTTTTAACAACCTTAGAAGCAAACTTATCAACAAATTATTTGTTTTTCATCATCATGAAAAGCACATTTATCAAAATCCTATTTGTTTTTAACAACCTTAGAAGCAAACTTATCAAATAACTATTTGTTTTTCATTAACTTGAAAGAAAATTTATCAGCTATTATTTGTTTTCCAACAACCTTGGGAACAAATTAATCACACAAAACATCATCAAATCAAGACAATGCAATACACAAATAATCAATACAAGGTCATGCATTGTAAAATTGGTAATGGGTGCTGCAAAAACCTTAAAGGGCGCTAAGAAATCAAGAGCGCTACAAAAATCCTAAATAGCACTACAAAAACCTTAAAGGGCACTAAGAAATCAAGAGCGCTACAAAAACCATAAAGAGCACTACAAAAGGAATAAAAGGTGCTAAAAGAGTGCATGAACATACTAACATGTTGGAAAACATGCCCTAAACAGAAAATTTTCAAACAGTGAAAGTTTAACGAGGCACATACCGCAGGTCCATAGTGTCTCAGCCACTGATGTCATCAGATGCGCTCGAAACAGTGCTGGTGGGTAGGAAGTGCCATCTTTCTCACTCCAGAGCTCAAAAATTTCAATTTTTACTAGGTTAAAATGGGAAAATGACATGGAAAATGACATTTTTAACCTATATAAAGGCAAAATTGGGGCATTTTATCACATTTTATCACAGCAGGGGCAATTTAGTTTATCAAATTTTCATCTCATGTATTTCCATGTAAATTTCTTCCAATCATCATTTTCGAACGATGAATCAACATTTTAAAAATCATAAAGATTGAAAAATTCCACCAAATCTAAAAATTCAAAAAAATTCACAAAAATCAAAATCTTATCGATTCATCGTCCGAGGGGGTATATACCTATCAACATTCGACAATCAGCATCTGTGGAAAAATTCAAAATTCTTTGAAGCAATGCATAAAACACATCACTTCAAAGAGGGGAAAAATGTATACACCTAAAAATGGTCACATCTCAATAGTCTAGTAATTAATTAAATATTTAGAATATTTAATCTCTGAATTCAATCTGCTTATAAATAAATCTAAATAATTTATTTATATTGTTCATTCTTTCATTTCGATTAAATAAATAAGTTTATTTAATCACTTTTCTTATCCATTTCTTAATTAATTAAATAAACATTATGATTTATTTATATTAATTATCATATAATCTTGGGTTGAATATTTTATTCAAATAAAGATTAAATATTCTTCTATTCTAAAAAAACCTCTAAATTTCATTCACAATTAAATATTCTAAAATATTTAATTAATTCTTCTAAAGTCTATTCGCAATTAAATATTCCAAATATTTAATTAAATCTTCTAAATGTCCATTCACATCAAATATCTCAAAAATGTTTTAAATCCCAAAACTCACATAAAATTAAATAAATTTATTTATTTAATTTGGATTATCTACAACAACCATAAAATAACTTCAAAACAGAAAATTAACAAATTTCTCTATTTCTGAGCAAAGTTGTTCCTGTGAGTTGAAGACAAACCTCCATTCTTCTCTCCAACCTCCCAACATCTTCCATCTTCCTCTCAACCTCTCAATCTCTCACCATTCAAATTTACCAGACAATCTCATAGCCATTGATCTTTGCCAGCTAGGCTCTTGCCTGTAAAAATCTATAAAAAGGACTACCGGGTCTTTGAAAAAGGGAATCTTTTGTATGGGAAAACTATAGTCAATCAGCCTTCCAGCATCCATAGCCTCTAGAATCATAGCATAGCATAGCTTAGCATATTAGCAATCCATATCATGGCCTATCATCCTCATATCATAGCTTCAATAGTATTCATAATCCATAGCCCCTTTGCATAATCTACATCCCCTGTGCATATCCACAAACCAACATTTCACTCCACCAGCATATAGGATAGAGAAGTATTCTCTCTCTTTACATACTTGTTCTGCAGGTTTCCATTCTGAGAAGCTTTGCTTATACAATCTGAGAGCAATAGCTTCAAGCAAATCACTGGAGATAGAGGACAATGGAATGATTTTGAAGAAGCTCTGTTTGATTTCTTTGATTTCATTCTATTTAGCTTTCTTTAGTTTACTGTTACATTGGTGTGTTTTTCTCATCTCGTTTTGATACTAACATTTCCCACAAACACATAGTATACCTCAAAATGCATTGCAACAAGTTGTGGCTCCCCCTAGTATTTAAATCCAAATGATATAGCAGCCCTAATTCAAAAAATGAATGCAGACATTGTTTTTCACCAAAGTGAATTACCTCCTTTGGAAGTGCAGAAAAATAATGAAGCTTTCATGATAATAGCCATACATAATCGAGTAAGGATAAAGAGAACCCTTTTTGACAATGGCTTTACCCTTAACGTTTGTAGCATAAACCTTTTGGATAATATTGGAGTAGAAAAAAGCCAATTACAACCAAACTCTTTATCTATCTGCAGATTTGATAACGTAGGAAAGTAATTGTTTGGTGTGATCACATCACCTATTATAGTTGGAAACGCTACATTGCAAACTCCTATTCATGTTGTTCTCAATAATATTTCATATAATCTTCTCTTGGGTAGACCTTGCATTCATGCAATGAATGGGGTTCCTTCTACCCTTCATTGTAAAATGAAGTATGTCTACAACAACAAAGTGTATACAATCAAGGCTGACCCTAAACCAATTTTTTTTTTACACATTGATAAAGATAAAGAAAATACTTTGAAAATAATGACACCAACTACACAATTGGAACTTGTCCAAGAGAGAAAAAAAATGATATTGACGAAGTTACAAAGTTATCAAATGATGACTAGGGTTCCTTAGATTTCACACCTACATTCATGGGTGAATACAAGATCATCACAAAAATTTATAAAAAGGAAGAACTAGCAATAATGACAACACAAAACTTGGAAGAACCTTTGAAAGCATCCACTTCAACCACTTTAGGAGAAGAAACAAATTCTACAACACACTTTGACGAATTTGATTATGAACAACCATAGAATATAAACGAAATGAAAAATCATTATGATAAAGGTTATGAACTTATATGAAACAACTTCGTTATAGTGGAAAAGGATGTGGTACAAGAGAACAAGGTATTCATGTCCCTATAGAGCCTAACACACAAGAAACCACTAATGGTATTGGTTATTGTCCTTCAAAATAAACGAAAGCATAAAAAAATCCTTCACTCAATACCAACACTATTATAAAAGATTCTTCCAAGACAACTTTATTTTTGGTGCATCTTGCACTAATAGATACTGCATGTGGGAATATCTCATTTGATATGCATAAAATTGATACTTTTTCTACTCTTTATAATAAAAAACATTAGCCACTACTCCTTTTCATGTGGTAGTTGTAGTATCATAGTATATTCATTACCATACATGAAGGTATAAACTTGGCTTTATGCAATCATATTTTCTTTTTGCAAGAAGCAACATATCATCATCTATTTTCAGCTCACCTTTTTCCCTTGAGGGGAAAGGGGTTAGGTAGCTTTTTCCTAGTATGGAACTCATTATTTCCTCTTTTGGGCTAGTTTACTTCCTTGTTGGACTCAAGGAACACTGAGAGGGGGCGGGGGGTGAATCAGTGTTCAACAAGATTTAACAATTTCAATTCTAATCATAAACCATTTGCAACATTTAAACTAAGATAGACATACAAGCACATTAAAGAAAAAATCAAAACACCATAACACCATGATTTTTATGTGGAAATCATGTTAGGGGAAAAACCACAGTGGAGATTAATCCATAATTTATATACTTTGTTAAAAGTATGAAGAAAAGGGAATGCACATGAATTCAAGAACACTGCCTAGAGCTCACTACTCAAAATAAGGAAGGATCACTGCCTTACAAAATGTTTGGATTAAAAAAAATGTTGAACTGAGAAGATAGAATCTACAAATGTCTAGTTTCAGTTCTGGTGAAGATCATGTACCAAATTTTGGACATCTTGTTTGACTCTACACTTAGCTCTGCTCTACTCTACCTTAATTCACAAAAATCCTCTTCTGCTCAAGAAAAATTCACTCAACTGATCTTTCGATACTCACACACACATATGCTCTTCTCTATACACACACCAAAATGAATTGCTCGAACTCGCATATATATCCGCTAGCAATAATTCAATCGCTATATGTCAGCTTCAAATAAAATACAAAATATTCTTCACATGTCAGCTCAAATCATGAACAGTCTTTAATGCACACCCACACAAGTTAGCTAGACTATAGCTACGACCCAAAAAAAATGCTCTAATATAGAAACATTTAAATAATTACTCCTTATACATCCATGACACACTATATTCACTAAGTCCGCCACAATAAATAGAAAAGCATCTTGACAGATCTCCAAGCTCGTACACCGATTAATGCAACATCAAAAAACTTACCAATAAGGTAACATATATGCTTAAAAAACTATCTTGGGGATCCACAATACAAAATGATAATATGGTGAATCATACAGATCGACAAATTACCTGGATACCCTGTTATTCATGCTTTCTACTAGTAATACTCTATTCTCTACTTTGCCTACCAGTATGAGAAAATTTTGATCTATGGACTAGAATAATGACTTCAGTTGTCATCAATGACAACACTAGAAGCCATATTCCAACAATTTCCCCCTTTGGTATTGATGGCAACACTTAGTAAAAAATGACTAAGTGTCAAAACCAAGAGATTATGCTACCAAAATTCAAAATTTCAAAACACTACTCCCCCTTGGAATGAAAAGGAATTTTGCACAACACTCTCTCCCCCTTTGACATCAATGAAAAAGTTTCACTGCTTTCTCTCTTCCCCTTTGCTAATTAGAAATAGGATCAAAATTTGAAGAACTACAACTGCTACACAAGTCAAAAAATGATTTTGTACTTATCTTTCATTTTTGGAAGAAATTTCTTCCAAGCATCTACTGCAATCCCAATGATTAAGATCAAGTTGTTGTTTTCTAATGTCTGGTCGATGATCTGGATGAGGGATTCCGGAATTGTAATCGCTTCTTCTAGCTTTTCTCCTTTCCTCAGAACCTCAATTAGCTGCTCAATCTACATTTAGTTAAATCCTTCACTTTCTAGAAAGTGTCCACAAGCGTTTTTTCTGGAAAAGTGAACTTTTTCATGCTCAGTTTGCAACTCATGACTCCTTTTCTTTATTGTACCTTCCTGGTCCTGAAACATGTTATAATCTTGACCAATTTTTTTCAACTCACTTTCAATCTAGTCCAGCTTGTCCTTGTATTTCCCAACTACATGAGGCCAACGAAGACAATAATTGTAGATTTTATTTGTTGAGCCAATGCATTGCCTCAACAAATTCATTTTACTTTTCAATTTGGTAAGGGATAGCCTGAACTGCTCCTTCAAATGTAGAATTATTTCTTCCTCTTTCTTGTCTTAAGACTCAGAGGCCATAGTTTCCCTAATACATTCAATCAACTAATCAGGAAGTACATTAAGCAAACTTTCCAATCCAATGTTATTATGCACAAAGTAACTACCTAGAGTGCTCTCAATTAGGTCCTACTCATATGAGGATCTATCTAACCATATATTAGCAATCTTATGCATCCCATCTTTTTCTTGAACAATTTGTAGTATCTTTTTTTTTAATAAAGCACCTTCTTCTTCACTTCCTTCTGCGATTTCTACATTTGGTTCAACTAAGTATGGGTCATCCCTTGGAGTGTACTCATCAGAATCTTCATCTCGTATATCCACAATTATTTGTTGTTTACCTTTTCCTTTGGAGACTTGTGTGCCAGAGAAGTGTCATCAGTAAATTCTAGTGCCCCTTTTTGCTTCCTTTCGATTTTACCGGAAGATGATCCAACTTCAAGTTCTTTTACCGGAATGGAAATGCTAACTACTCCAAAATTTCTAAAAAATTCTCTAAAGAAATTTGTATAACTACTGCACAAGTCAAAAAATGATTTTGTACTTATATTTCATTTTCAGAAGAAATTTCTTCCAAGCATCTACTGCAATCCCAATGATTAAGATCAATTTGTTGTTTTCTAATGTCTGGTTGATGATCTAGATGAGGGATTCCAGAATTGTAATCACTTCTTCTAGCTTTTCTCCTTTCCTCAGAACCTTAATTAGCTGCTCCAATCTGCATTTAGTTAAATCCTTCACTTTCTAGAAAGTGTCCACAAGCGTTTTTCTGGAAAAGTGAACTTTTTCATGCTTAGTTTGCAACTCATGAATCCTTTTCTTTATTGTACCTTCTTGGTCCTGAAACATGTTATAATCTTGACCAATTTTTTTCAACTCACTTTCAATCTAGTCCAGCTTGTCCTTGTATTTCCCAACTACATGAGGCCAACGAAGACAATAATTGTAGATTTTATTTGTTGAGTCAATGCATTGCCTCAACAAATTCATTTTACTTTTCAATTTGGTAAGGGATAGCCTGAACTGCTCCTTCAAATGTAGAATTATTTCTTCCTCTTTCTTGTCTTAAGACTCAGAGGCCATAGTTTCCCTAATACATTCAATCAACTAATCAGGAAGTACATTATGCAAACTTTCCAATCCAATGTTATTATGCACAAAGTAACTGCCTAGAGTGCTCTCAATTAGGTCCTACTCATATGAGGATCTATCTAACCATATATCAGCAATCTTTTGCATCCCATCTTTTTCTTGAACAATTTGTAGTATCTTTTTTTTTAATAAAGCACCTTCTTCTTCACTTCCTTCTGCCATTTCTACATTTGGTTCAACTAAGTATGGGTCATCCCTTGGAGTGTACTCATCAGAATCTCCATCTCTTATATCCACAATTATTTGTTCTTTACCTTTTCCTTTGGAGACTTGTGTGCTAGAGAAGTGTCATCAGTAAATTCTAGTGCCCCTTTTTGCTTCCTTTCTATTTTACCGGAAGATGATCCAACTTCAAGTGCTTTTACCAGAATGGAAATGCTAACTACTCCAAAATTTCTAAACAATTCTCTAAAGAAATTTGTATAACTATTGCACAAGTCAAAAAATGATTTTGTACTTATATTTCATTTTCAGAAGAAATTTCTTCCAAGCATCTACTGCAATCCCAATGATTAAGATCAAGTTGTTGTTTTCTAATGTCTGGTTGATGATCTGGATGAGGGATTCCAGAATTGTAATCACTTCTTCTAGCTTTTCTCCTTTCCTCAGAACCTTAATTAGCTGCTCCAATCTGTATTTAGTTAAATCCTTCACTTTCTAGAAAGTTTCCACAAGCATTTTTCTGGAAAAGTGAACTTTTTCATCCTCAGTTTGCAACTCATGAATCCTTTTCTTTATTGTACCTTCTTGGTCCTGAAACATGTTATAATCTTGACCAATTTTGTTCAACTCACTTTCAATCTAGTCCAGCTTGTCCTTGTATTTCCCAACTACATGAGGCCAACGAAGACAATAATTGTATATTTTATTTGCTGAGTCAATGCATTGCCTCAACAAATTCATTTTCTTTTTCAATTTGGTAAGGGATAGCCTGAACTGCTCCTTCAAATGTAGAATTATTTCTTCCTCTTTCTTGTCTTGAGACTTAGAGGCCATAGCTTCCCTAATACATTCAATCAACTAATTAGGAAGTACATTCTGCAAACTTTCCAATCCAATGTTATTATGCACAAAGTAACTGCCTAGAGTGCTCTCAATTAGGTCCTACTCATATGAGGATCTATCTAACCATATATCAGCAATCTTCTGCATCCCATCTTTTTCTTGAACAATTTGTAGTATCTTTGTTTTGAATAAAGCACCTTCTTCTTCACTTCCTTCTGCCATTTCTACATTTGGTTCAACTAATTATGGGTCATCCCTTGGAGTGTACTCATCAGAATCTTCATCTGGTATATCCATAATTATATGTTCTTTACCTTTTCCTTTGGAGACTTGTGTGCCAGAGAAGTGTCATCAGCAAACTCTAGTGCCCTTTTTTGCTTCCTTTCTATTTTACCAGAAGATGATCCAACTTCAAGTGCTTTTACCGGAATGGAAATGCTAACTACTCCAAAATTTCCCAACAATTCTCTAAAGAAATTTGTATAAACTTGCTCACAATTTTCCAAAGTATTAGAATGTTCAAAAATTTGCTTACAAACCGGTTCATTTTCCTTCCATACCACATTATCATTTTGAGGCAAGCAATTCAAAAAATACATCATGATACCTATGATCAAAGTACCAAACCTAAAGGGGTAATCTACATCCTTTGTTAGTTGTACATTTTCCATCAATTGATCTTTTAGCAAACTACACAGGTCAGAGTCTTGATCCTCCATTATCATTTTATGAGATATGTAAACTACGCCTGCTGAGGTTGTGCCTTCCCTATTTTTGAAGAAAATTTTGTATGAAATCCCATGTGCAATGTACCTTGTTATCGAATCTTTGATTGTCAAAATTACTAGAGCCCTTTGATCTCCTATCACTCTGGTTAGGGTTTTGACTTCCTTGTTCTGAATTGACTTCTTTTTTAGAATATCCCCAACATTGCATAATCTAGTTAAATTCCTAATCACTTCTTTCGAAATTAGATAGGGTTTATCAAAAATAATAATATCCTCATTCAATCTATTCAGGATAAACCTAATAACTTCTGCATTGTCAAAATAAGGAAACTCATTCCAAATGTCCAAACTTTTATGTTTCGCACCTTCAAGCCACTTCAATTCATCAACCATAAACATATTTCTCACATACTTGATCTTTCTACTACTATATTCATCCATATTCACAATTCCTTTGATTTGCTTCATCTTTCTTTTCATACCAAACAAGTTTTTCTACTAAGCACAAAATTCAAAATTCTACAAGCAATTGAAATACCTAATGAATTCACCGCCAAATTTACTTGACTCCTTCAAAATTATGCTGCAAAGGCTCTCCTTCTATTCTTCTTCAATACAAGGTGACAAATGAGGGTTCCAAATACCCTTTTATAACTTCATGCACCTAACTTTTTTACCACATTAATTTTTTTTCCCTAGGAGTTCTGGTAACTCTGTTTTCTCAAACAGCAAGAGAAGAATTCATCTGCAGACCTTCCAGATCTCAGTTTTTTGCATAAGTGATCACGAACATATTTTTAGATTGATAGCACAACTACTAAAAATTTCCTACATTCCAGTGCCAACTACTGACAGGGGGATAAAATATTTTTCTTGAAATACTACCCCTAGGAAAATGGCCTAAGATCAATTTTTAGAGGAATTATCGGAGGTTGCTTCTGGTATGGGCTTATTTCCTCCATCAGATTCACTCTCCTTTATCCATGTTTTCTTCATCTGATCTCTTATTTCTTCCACAATCACTTTCCCTTTTCCTTTATCATCTTTCTGTGAAATTCTTCTTTTGTATACCGAACCTCTTCTATCCATGTTTTTGTTCCTACAGAATATTGCAATGTGACCAAATCTGTTGCAAATGTAGCACACCGGATTTCATTTTCTAGACCATTCATTCCATTGATTTCCTCTTGATCTACATTGATTAGTAACATGCCCAAATCTTCCATAGGTGTAGCATTTGGCATTCCTTACATGGATAGACATACTTCTGCATTCAATTGACTTATGACCAAACTTATTACAACTAAAACACTGATTGGGAAATAATGGACTGCTTGAATTTATTTTACTTCTACACTGAGAAGCCATATGACCAAAATTATTACAAGCAAAGCAATAACCATTAAAATTCTGAGCCTTGGGTTGTCTTACCGGGTATCTTCTTCCTTTGTTGATCTGAATTTTCTATATGGAATCCTTATGTTCAAATCTGGAGCTTTCAAAAATAAGAATTGGGTGTCTATCTGACCACCCTAACCACAATAAAATTTTAATTTTTTTTGTAATATTTTAGATATAAGTAGAGGATTCATCTCTTGATGTGATGCATATTTATTTGTAATTTTTTTCCAATTAAATAATTAGTTATGATTTTTTTATTAAAAAATTTTAAAAAAATAAAAACTCATATGTCTAACCACCTTAACTTGGTCAAAACTTCATGAAATTCAATTTTTTTAATCATATAGTATGTGAAGCATAGAATGTGACACATGTTTTGAATTCAAAATTTTTTATACCATTTGAAAGCTATAGATGTTTTTCAATCAGCCTATCAATGAGGAATTTAGTCGAATTCAAATAGAAAATGAATAATAATTATTTATTAAATTCAAAGTAAAGCATAATTTATATTGGTGGAAAGTTGAGAATCTCCTTTAAAAACCCTTTTTGTTTCATCAATTTTTGGGTAAACAAAAATTCATCAACCACATGGCCTACACATACCCATCATATCACCGCTTTTTGGCCTATCATGATCCTGCACATACCCTTGTCTGACTCTACACTTAGCTTTGCTCTACTTTGCCTTAATTCACAACAATCCTCTTCTGCTCAAGAAAAATTCACTGAACTGATCTTCTGATATTCACACACACATCTGCTCTGCTCTATACACAATCACACACACACACACACACACACACACACACACACACACACACACATACCAAAATGAATTACTCGAACTTGCATATATATCTGCTAGCAAGAATTCAATCGCTATATGCCAGCTTCAAATAAAATACATAATATTCTTCACATGTCGGCTTAGATCATGAGCAATCTTCAATGCGCATCCACACAAGTTGGCTAGACTATAGCTACTACCCAAAACAAAATGCTCTAACATAGAAACATCTAAATAATTACTCCTTATACATCCACAACATGCTATATTCACTAAGTCAGCCACAATAAATAGAAAAACATCCTGTCGTATCTCTGAGCTCGTACACTGATTAATGCAACAACACAAAACATACCAATAAGGTAACATATATGCTTAACAAACTATCCTAGGGATCCACAACACAAAATGATGATCTGGTGAAGCATACAGATTGACAAACTACCTGGATACCCCGTTCTTCATGCTTTCTGCTGGTAATACTTTGTTCATTACTTTTCCTACCGATATGAGAAAATTATGATATGCGGACCAGAATAATGACTTGAGTTGACATCAATGACAACACTAGAAGCCATATGCCAACATTCCTTCCCTATATATATAAGAGCAAGCTTGGGATAGAGATGACATGCCTTAAGTTGGATCGTGTGTGACATACTTTCTTTCTATGTTATCTTTAGCATTGCATTTTTGTGGAAACCCTTTATTCATGATGTAGCTTCATTTGGAAATATATGACTTGGTGTAGGGATTTCCAAATAAGCTCTCATTTCTCCTTTATTGTTACCATTGATCATTTTCTACTTTAAAGTAATTGCTCACAACATGGTGTTTAGAAATTTATTTAAAGTGAGGGCATTCATTGGCATTATCATTTTGAAATTCTTGACTATATCTTATCTTTTCTTATCCTATTTTCATTTTATTCATAGGTGCTTGGCATAACACAACTTGTTAGGCCTTATGAAGCACAAAGTTCATGCTTTTTGGTGGTGCCTTATTCAAGTTATTAGAGGTATAGCTTCGCTATGGTATGGGAGCCTAATAATATTCTCTCATTTTCCACACTTCAGGGCTCACCTAGTGGACAACCAAAGTTCCATTATGCTCTGTAAGTGTGCGTGATTTTTGCATAGTAGATAGTAAGTTCCACTTGTGAACATTTTTGGACAAATAGTTGAGGCCTGATCCACATTGAGTTGGATAGACAATTGAGGCTTGATTCACCCCCTTTTCTATTTTTTTTTTCATTTTCTTTCTTTTAGTCTTTGACATTGTATGTTTTTGTATCTTTTCTTGCTATTGTATATCATACACCTTGTGTGTGTCCTTTTGTGCTTATGTTAGTTTGGCATAGGATCTTGATCCTAGGGGCTTGGCCACCACCTTTATCTTTGTCATCCTATCTCACTAACATTGGTGCACTTGGACCCCTCTTGACACATATTTGTCTACTTTAGTATGAGTTTTCACTTGTTCTCATCATCTCACTAAAGTGGAGGTGAAATGTAGTATAGAAGAATGTATCCCTTTACATTTTCTCACTTGTTTGGGCCCTCCTAATTAAAATGGAATTAATTATGCCTTAATTTAGTGTTGTAAAATGTATTTATTTACACTTTCACACTAATTTAGGAATCCCTTAATTAATCAAGCTTAATTAGGCCTTAATAAGCCCTATAAATTACATTTTCCGAAGGGGAAACCTGACATTAATTAGTTAATGCCAATAGATAACACTTCACATTGAGCAATGTGTCTTCCAAGAATTAGGGCTTGGGACCCATTCACCCATGGGCGAATGGGCCCTCCCTAAGCATTGGAACTCATTTTTAAATATGTTCTTGGTGGTATTTTTATGATCCTAAATTCAAATTTCAAAGGTTGGCTTGTAATGTTTGAACTTCGGGAAATTAAGGATAAATGTCTATAAATACAAGGTTATTTGATCAAATTAACATTATATTTCAATTATATTTCAAGAGCACAATTGAGAGAAATTTCACAAGAGTTAAGATTATTGTCAAGAGAATTCAAGAGAATATTTCTTCATCATTTTTTGCAACATTCAAAATCTCAAGCATCATGTCAATGTCTTTTTCCATCATGCATGTTTTTGGAGCTAACATTGTGATACAGGTTTCAAACATTCAAGTCAAAGATCCATAGCAAGATTCAAGTATCAATATCGACATCGATTGAGGTCATTTCATGCAAGATCAAAATCAATATTTCAAAGTCCCAAGGTTTATCCAAGGGTTTTGTGAGTTGTAAGATTACATTTGTTCATTCATCATTCCTTCATGTTTCATTGTTTTAATTCAAGGTTTAATTACCAATACAGGGTTTCACAAAGGAAAACCCCATTCACCTATAAACAAACATTTTCCCTCTCTCTTTGTATATTGTAGATTTGAAATTTCATAGGTTGAAGAAAAGTTGAAGATCTCAAAAGTGCAAAATTGAAAAGTTGCATTTTTTGTCACCTTTGTTGTCATCTCATAGAAACTTAGATCTCAAATTTATTTTAGACTACCTGACTGTGAAACTAGAAGAATATCGAAGTGCAGAAACTAGAGTAGAGAACCCATAAACCAATTTTAAAAATCTCAAAAAGGGCCCATTTTCCAATGGGTGAATGAGTCCTTAGACATCTTCCAGAAACATCATTTTGTAATAGGTGCACAACATTTCCCCTTTACCTGATCTACATGAAATAAAATGTTTCTATTAGTATTATGTTTCATCTACAAAATCCTCTTTTTACATGTCATGAATTAATGCATTTGGTATTTTTAATCTTTCTCCCAAAAACCTTGTTCAATCATTTGTGTCAGAAAATTATCTCAGGACACTTTGCAACTAGTTTTGAGATAAGTTTTAAGTGTCTTCCACTCATTTGATTTACATGAAATAAATTGTGTTTGTTTGTTCTATGTTTAATCTACTCGGATCTGGTCATGCATTTCAATTTTTAGTTGATTTTCTATTTTATTTTCATCTCCCAAAAGTTTTATTTAGTCCACATACACACATAAAGGAAATTGCAAGAATCCTCAAAGAATTCACTCACCTAAGGATTGAAAGTGGATTTTAACTTGAAGGATCTCATTTCCTGAATGAAACAAAAGAATAGGTTGGTTTGAACATTACACTCATTTTTCCATTTCTATTTATAGTAAGTTTGGTGAAACATTACAAATTTAGTATAAAAACCTATGTGTTTTGAACCCTTCCCTATCTTTCTATGTTGGGTATGTGTTGGATCATGATGGGCCAAAAAGTGGTGATATGAAAAAATAAGCATTTTGCATTCACCAAAAAACACAAAAATCTCGAGTTGACTTCTTTTTGGGTTGGGTGTTAGTACATTGCCCCAAAGCAATGCCCAAGCAAAAGTGGCGCAAATCGGTAATCCAATTATCCAATTTGTATCAGATATCCTATTTGTGTCGGGTAATATATACCCATTCACAACCATTTCAAACCATTTTAAATCTTTTAAACCATTTCAAGCCATAGTGACAGCGACATGAGGCGTATCTGAAATCGGATTTGAGCTGATATCCGATTTGTGAGGTAATTTTTTATTTTTTGTTTTTTTTAATCAATTTTTGTATTAGTTTTGTATAATTTTAACTAGTTTTTTATGGTTTTTTATTAAAAACTAGGTTTTTTAATGGTTTTTTTATTAAAAACTAGGGTTTTTTATGATTTTTATTAAAAACTAGGGTGTTTTACAATAATTTCATTTATATTGTGTAATTTCAATTAGGTATTATGGTTGAGAATCAAAACCCGCAAATGCCAAACTCTCCACCACCTCCTAACCCATCAATTGAAGAGTTAATTGGTGAAAAAATGGAGCAATTGAGGGGAATTTGTGATGTTTATAAGACAATCCCTTAATTATCCCAGATGACAAACACATTTTAAGAGATAATTAAAAACATGGAAACCCTCTCCACCCAACATAATGCCATTCTTTCGTGCTGAGAAACCACGAGGGAATATTACTCATGTGGATTGTCTTACGAAGAGGAGAAAGATCTCAAAATAACAAAATCCCAAATAGCCTCTTTATTTATTAACCCCCATACCAGTCTACCAGTTAATGTTAATAAATTTTGTCATATAGTTTTGTAGAAGTACTAGTAGAGGAACTCATTCCCTTCTCAAATCCAAAGCCAACCTTCTCCTTAGGTTTTGATGGAATTTTTTACTTAACCAGTTCATCAAGAATATCAGTACCTCCTTTTAGTTTCAGACCCTTATTGATCTGATCCTTAGCTTTCTCCAATTCTTTTCTTAAGGAAACTATTTTTCCCTCAAGTTTCGAGCATCTATCCATCTTAGATTGCACTTTAGATTTCATAACATCTTCAACTCTTTTGAGCTCTTCTACTTAAATTTTTAGACCAACTATCACATTATTGTATTCCTCAAGTTCTTGAGTTCATCTGTTTGTCTCCTTTTGAGCATTATTTTTTAGTTTCTTTTTCTTTCTTAAGATCATCATATTTATCTCTTAGTTTGAACATCAAGATCTTCAAGAGCACTGATTAGTTCTCCTTCAAGATCAACAACTGCCTGCTCTTCTTCTTCATGTGAGTCCTCAATTCGTGCATCTTTCTAATCCTTAGTTTCTTTAGCCATATATAGAAGTTCTTTTCTATCTTCTCTCATTACAAGGGCACTATCATGATTCTCTTCTGAACTATCACTAGCATCAGATATTTCACATTCTTCACTAATGTATAGACTCTTCTTCTTTCCAAAATTCTTCCTTTTTGGATAAACTATTTTCTTCTTCTTACCATCTTCTTCTTACATAGAGGTGTCCTCTTTACCATATAAATTTTTTGAAGCTAAATGACCTATTATCCCACAGTTACAACACTTGAAAGGGATCTTACCTTTATACTTTCTAGATCCTCTCCTTAGCCTTCTTATGAAGTTTTCTTCTTCCTCGTCAGTTTCTTCATGATTAGATGTAATAACAATAGCTTTGTCTTTCTTATCTTCATCTTTTTATTTCTTGACAATCTTAAATGCAACTTCTCTCCTAGACGATTCAACACTTGGCATTCTCATCTCATATGCAGTAATTATGCCATGCACCTCATCAAGAGTAAGTTTATGAATTTCTCTTCCTTCTTCGATAGAAAAAATATTGGCATCATATTTAGTTGTCATAGACCTAAGAACTTTCAGCACATCCTCTTTTTTTAGATCTATGCCACATCCCTTAATAGAATTCACTATATCATCAACTCTCAAAAGATAATCAACAATTTTTTATTCTTCAGTCATCTGCAAGCTTTCAAATTTAGCTCTCAATATTTGTAGCTTTGTCAGCTTCACCTTGGAATCTCCTTCATATATCTTATTCATTTTTTCCCAAACATCATAAGCAGTTTCACAATGCATAACCTTGCTATGCATAGAATTAGACATGTTGTTCATAATGGAAAACTAGGCTTTCTCATTATTCTCATAGTCCTTCGCTAAAACATCATTAGGAGGAGTAGTAGGAGGAACATATTTTTTCTCAACTAGTCACATCCAAACATAAAGTCCAAGAGAACCTAAGTATCCTTTCATCTAAGAGCTCCATTTAGCATAGTTTGTTCCATTGAACCTAGGTGGCTTATTTGAACCTTCCTAAAATGCCATTGTGTTCACTTATCCAAGATCTACCTAAGTTGATTAAGCTTCTCCTAGGGAACCTAGGGATCTAATACCAATTTTTGGAACACAATGATCTATTGAGAAGGGGGTGAGGGTGAAGCCACAATAGTGGTTTACAATTCAAGTGAGGAAGGAAAACTCACAAAAAATGAATACATGGAAAAAAACTTGATTTTAGGGGTACGTAGGAACTTACTAGTTCAAGTGAACCCTTTCAATTCTTTCCCACCCAAAAACCCAACAAAATCCCTTATGGAAGGGTGGTTCACTTGAGCTAGGGTTCGAGAAAACCCTGGTTCGAGTGAACCCCTAGGGGTTCACTTGAACCCTTAGGGGTTCGTATGAACCCCCCTTATTCCTCATCCCCCCCTAAGACACAAAAACAACCTAAATTTTGGTACTTTGGAGCTCGGGTTGAGGATGAAAATGGAGGAATCTTCACAAACTCAACTAGAATCAAGTAGTCCTCGGAACGAGCTATCCAACGAACATAATTTTAATATGTTTTGGTTTTATTATGTTTTTTTTTAGTTTTATTAAGCATAGGTTTTTCATCAAAAATGAAGGTCTCTGTTCTGCACGTGGAAAAATAGCAGATTATCAAAAAAAAAAATTGAAAAATATGAGTGCACCAGATATAAGGAAGAGATGCTCACAGTATAGATGAAAATGAATAAATCAATCTCTAAAACATTGAGGAAGAAGCAGCATACAAAGGAAGCTTATGTAGATAGGCTTACTAGGATGAGATATGCCAAAATTTCAAAGCAAAGAAGACCACCTCATCCTACTCAAAGGAATTCTATGACCAAGTACTCTTCAATTTTGTATGATTATTGTTTTACTTGTAATCAATTTGGTCATAGAGCATGTGAGTACACTACAACAAAACCTAGTAGGAGAATAAGAAATGGGTATTTGCAGGATCATGATGGGCCAAAAAGTGGCGATATGATGGGTATGTGTAGGGTATGTGGCTAACAACTTCTTCTTTTTTACCCAAAATTGATGAAATGAAAAGGGTTTTTAAAGGAGATTCTCATCTTTCCACCAATATAAATTATTCTTTACTTTGAATTTAATAAATAATTATTATTCATTTTCTATTTGAATTATGACTAAAGTCCCAATTGTTAGGTTGATTGAAAAACATCTATAGCTTTCAAATGGCATCACATTTTTTGAATCCAAAACATGTGTCACATTCTATGCTTTCCATACTATAGGATTAAAAAACAAGATGAATTTCATGAAGTTTTGACCAAGTTAAGGCGGTCAGACATACGAGTTTTTATATAAAAATTCATAACTAATTATTTAATTGGAAAAAAATACAAAAAAATATGCATCACATTAGGACATGAGTCCTCTACTTATATCTAAAATCTTATAAAAAAATATTATCATTTTATTATGGTTAGGGTGGTCAGACAGACACCTACTTCTTATTTTTTCCCTGAAATTTAAGTACTACTACATTGAAATTTCAAATTTTCACCAAATAGATTTTTTTTTTCTAAATAAACCTAGTAGTTTAGAAACTACATTCAATTTTCTACAAATTCTATTCTTACATATTTTTTAAATAATATAGATAAATTTAACAAATTTTTACGTCAAGTTGCCTAACTCTGATTTTTCTAAATTTTTTGCCACTTAAGGGCTTGTGTTTTCCATGATGATCCTGTACATACCCACGTGAGCATACAAATTCATTTGCTCCTATTGTAGACATGGGTGTGATGTATTTTAACTGCCACAATATTCATCACTTTGTGAAACATTGTAAAATGAATCTTGTAAGACCAAAAGAACATAGTAAGAAAAGGAGTATGTTCCCCAAGGTGAACAATGGTTCACATATTCTTGAGAAGAAGGCTTATCAGAAAGATAAAATGGCAAAGAAGTTTTAGAGAGAGAAAGACTGGCAGGAAGCACTCCATTAGGTTGTTTCTACCTCACATCACTAAGTGTTAGTGATAGGGCATGGATCCAGGGGGGGCTAAATTGATATTTCATCCATCCCTAGAAATGAAGAAGGAGATCAACTTAGGTAAAAAATGTTTTAAAATTTTCTAACAACTTGATGGTTGCAGATTTATGGTCACATTCTTTCTCTTTGAAGTGCTTGTCAAAGGGTAAGAACATCATCAGATAGTGGATAGTTAGTTGTAGAAAATGATATCAACCATTGGTATTAGATTTTGAAGAAAAAGTGGTGTAAATTATCTATTAAGAGAAATGCTTCTTGCCTACAAGAAGAAGAGTTATGGCTAAGAGGAAACTATTCTATATATATTTTTTAAATTGGTATCAGACTAGTGCAGGTTGATTCATAACAGGTTAGTTGGTACAGAGCCCTTGAAATGAAGCTAGTGAAGAATGGAGCAAGTTATAAGGGGGAGCTGCTATTGGTATCAAATCAATGTTATACTTGATATAGTGTAGTCCTGGATATCAATTGGTACATAGCATAAAGTGAACACATTCACAATTGGTATCAGAATGATAATTGGTATCAAGGCCTAATATCATCAATTGGTGTCAAGTATATGATTCAATTGGCATAGAGCATTAATCAAAATATTTATAATTGATATCTAACCTACTTGGAACTAAGTATGCAATGGAACTTCAACTAGCATTAGATATTTTTAATTGGTATAGAGCAGTTGAAGCATATGGGATTACCATTGTAGTAAAAAGGTTGAATGTAGTAGTTGGTATGACAGAAAAAAATGTTTTCAATTCATATCAGTCAAAGGGGGAGAAAAGTCCATTTTCCATTGATAAGGAGAAGTGAAGGCTCAACAGTATGGTGACCTGAGATAAAGAAGAGGAGAAAGGATGAACAAGTGCTCAGAAGAATTGAGCACGAGGAAGAAAAAGTGAGTAAATGCTCATAAGAATGAGCAAAGGAGAAGGAATGTCAAAGGAGTAGAATACTTTCAAAGGGAGTGATCCCTTTGGAATTGATTTCAAAGGGAGAGAAAGTATACAAATTCTCAAGTATCTGAGCAAGAGAGATAAAGTCATGCAAATGCTCAAGAGGAGCATTGGAGAAAGCAACAATAAAATACTTAGAAGGTAAAGATGATACTGGTACAAATGTTGAATTGGTTAATTAGTATCATTGAGCATTTAAGTTTTTTCCATCAATGAAAAAGGGGGAGGTTGTTGGAATATATTATCATTGATTTCAAAAGGGGATCAAAGGAGAAGTGTATTGATCCTGTGAAGAAGTGCATATAGTTTTCATTGATGTCAAAAGTGAAAATCATGCAAAGGAGTTTATTGGCATGATGACAGAAGATGGATGTGAGAGTAGTGGAACTAATGGAAAAATGAGTGGAAGATTCATGATGGGTTTTACAAGAGCATACTAGTGATGTGCTCTACACTTTGAGAGAGTGAAGGATGTTCCCAAAAATGTATTATTTCTACTCTTGGTTATTTTAAGGTTTATCAATTAAACCATAGGTCATTTGTAGTCATGGCATCATGAATAGATCTTTTATTTTCATGTTGACTGTCAATAGTAGGTTACAGGTTACTTAAGTGATAACTTAAGTAATTCATCTAATAGAGGTGACTAGACCCATCATCTAGGTTGGTGGTGTTCTTAAGGGTTATCAGCATGACAAGAGAATGTCAGTAGGAGTCGGGTCAGTGTCTCTCTGATGGCTCGATGGTCACTTTGTTGGTGTGACCATGCGTGATCGGTGAGAGAATGGGAGAAGTCTCTATGATGGGACAATAAGAAGGAAGGAATCACTCCATGTGGGACCCAAAGAGGTTGATATGGATGATGATGGTGCAAACACAAGGGTGATAGGTGGAATGTGGACCCTAGGTGGAGTATGGATGCTTTATTAGTGTGATTTTATGTCATCAACGAGACCTAAGATCTTGTCCCCACGACGCAGTGATGAGAAGGTAGAGCTCTGAGTGGTACCCAATCATAATGATGTGGGAAAGAGTTTTGGTGAAGACAACCCATGGAATGTAGCTTGATGTAACAATAGCTTGCTACTAAAGTTAGCATGACAAGAAAACCCTGACAGTAAGCTGGTGAGATCAGGAACCGTTGGGAGGTTCTCAAGGTAGAGATTGTAGGTTAGTAGAGATAGAAGAAAATTGTATATTTTCAATGTTAGATGCAGTAGAAAGTGTCCACGAATAGAGAACAACCTGTAGTTGTAAGTAGTGTTGAATAGTGTAACATCTTGCAAAAGATTGTTACTGAGATAGGAAGTGTTTGTTGTGTGTCTGTGAGAAAGAGAGAGATGTGCAGTAGACAAAGAATGAATTGGTAATGTCCTAGACTATAAAAAAGAACATCATCTAGGTTGGAATTTAGGAGAGTACAGATGTGCAAGATGTTGTAGAAAGGGAAGAAAGTGTTACAATGCAGAGCAGAGCAGAGTGTAGAGTAGAGGTATGTGCTACTAAGTGTGCAACTTCAAGCAGCAAAGTGTGTTGCAGTGAAAGCAACAATGTACTAAATGTAATAATGCATTATAGGTTGTGTAGAACCAAATTGTATGCATATATGAATTTGTAATGTTGTACTAAGTTGTTTCTCAGATTAGGGGACTGTAGTCTCCTTGAAGTTGTGGCTTCTAAATTAAGATGTTGTTGCATCCTTGGGGTTGTAGCTCCTAAAATAGGGTGTTGTTGCATCCTTGAAGTGGTTGCTTCTAAATTAGGTAGTTGATGCTTCCTTGGGTTTCTGCCCTAAAACATTGTAATAGTGATTTGGATTGTGATGTTGGATTTGACCAGTAGACTCAAGAAGCCTTAGTCACTGTGGTTTTTCCCATATCGGGGTTTCCACATATATCTAGTGTAATGTGATTTTTTGCATGCGTACATATTTCAGTATCACATGATTAATATCTGCACAAGGTATTTAGATTTAAGGAAGTAATATGCATAAGGTTTCTAAGGGAAAAAGTTTTAAGGGATAAATTTTGGTATCTACTAATTCACCCCCTCTCAGTAGATCATTGTGTTCCAACAGGAACTGTAAATCCAACACAACAAAAAATTTGAAAATGAAGTTCTCTAGCCCCCATTTTGGTAATTTGAGTGAAATGTGTTATTAAGAAACATTACTATATGTTAGTGTAAAATCATATTTTGACTATCATTTTGACATTTACTATTTAGAGATAACCTTTTCGCAAAGGAGTGAAGATGTTGAGTCGATGACCAGCCCTCGAGACTAGAGGTTCTATGATCTAGGATTGTAGATGATAACATCCCACATGATTAGGTGAGTTTGATGTACCTTATCCTAGTGATTTTCCTTATATTTTGTTTTCTTTGCATGCTTTTCCAAAAATTTAGAGGACCCCCCATCCCAAAATGGTGACCCTGTCCCATTTTGGTGATCCCATCTTGAAATGGCAAGCTTGTCCCAATTTGGCAATCCCATCCTGAAATGGCGACCTTGTCCTAGACCCCCATCCAAAAGTCATTCAACCTTGTCCTATTTTGAATAGAACATCAAAGGGAAATTTTACTTTCTTGTTATTTGTTTGGTTGAAATTTTTTCAATGTTATTGATTATTTTCATTTGCTTCTTTCAAGTTTCTCCATGTGCTCGTAAGAGACTAGGAGGATGACAATTCTCTTTTCTCTGAGAGCAGGTTACCCGACTTACTAAGGTGGAGGTGGAGACTCTTTCTATTATAGGATTATTTTGGATATATCTCATGCCACCCATGACATATCATGAAGCTATTTTTATTGCGCTATTGGAGAGGTGAGATTCAAATACCTATACCTTTAATCTCCCAACCAAGGAGATGATAGTGACACTAGAGGATGTTCATCAAATCTTCAAGATACTCATCTAGGGCGAGACTATCCATATGGAGGAGGATCACACATGTTGCTAGATTAGGCATGACATTAAGTACTATACCAATCATTTTGTTGCACCTAAGGACATTGGGGCTTGCATCGAGCTCAAATGGATTTTATACGCTCTCTTTATGTTACTTTAATGGATTATCTTGGTGATCATAGTGCTAGAACTTGTTCTTGATAGATGAGGTGAACACCTTGAGGGAGGCCTCATTCATACCATTTGTACTATGGTGCAACATCACATGGTATATGCATGGGGTCACATTATGCTAGCTCATTTGTATTACGATCTCGGTCGATTTGTGTATCATGAGCTTGAAAATATAGTGAATTGTACACTCCTAAGTTAGGTGTGGGCCTTTAAGAATATTAGATGCACTAGACCTACCATTTTTCCTACCATTATGACTATTGGTTATCCAAGAGCATATAGCTATACTTTGAGGTGAGTCTGGTAGTGGGGAGATATTTTATACTGGAGATTTTGGTTCAATCACCTAGAGGAGAATGATATCTCATGGAGACCTTATAGGACCATACCTCAATAGGTGGATCATACAAAACAACTAACTAAGAAATGCAATAGGATAGATTGTTTCTTGGATTCCATGACTACATTATTATGAAATTTTACTATGATTAAGTCATGCATCATTTTAGGTAGGATAAGGTGGAACCTAGGCCATGACTTACATATTTGAGATCTACATAGAGTGGTGCCAAGCTAGGAGTCATCCCCTATCCTACCATCAATGACATCTATTTCAGTGAATCAGATGATAAGACCAAGATGCACCCCAATTTTTTGATGAAGATGATGTGGGCACCACTATAGGATATGATAGATGGTCGATGAGAGAATAACCTCCACATGTCTTCCCTTATGATCATCCCACAAGTGATGATAGACCTCTTTCAATTTCTATAGATGTGAGATAAGATGCAACCATGGATGGAGATACTACAGATGAGGATGAGGTGTTAGAGGATACAAAGGAGGATCAACAAACTATTGGAGAGGAGCCAATAAATGCCATGGATGCCCCTGAGGAGAGACTAACATCTTGTCCTCATGTCACCTGAGAACAAATAGTAGCTACAACTGGAATTTTAGCCCGTGAGCATGAAGAGTGAATCCATGTTGCACCCACCACCCTTCCTACACATGTGAGAACTCCCGACAGGGCAATTACTATATCCCATCAAGATTTTGACTAGCGAACTAGTGATCTAGGTGATGATATTTGATTATCTTTTAAGTTTTAGTTATGCATTTATTATGATGTAAAGTATTCTGACTGGTGTTGTTTTTTCATTACTGTAGTGGGTATGCAAGAGTGGTAAGACTTCTTCAATCGAGTTACTACAAAAATGACACCACCTATGCCCCCACACAATAGGCCACCACCTAGCGCAGGGCACCGTGATGACCTTTTTGAGCCCTTAGTGAGGTAGAGGATAGCTTACAAGGATGCTATGAGGACCGTAAAGAAATTCAAAGCTAGGCATGAGGATTATAGAGCTATGTAGGAGGAGTTGAAGACCATCTATGAGGAGCTTCGAGCTACTTGAGTTCCTTCTGAGAGAGAGGCATAGGCTTTCATGCAGTCAAAAATAATATGGTGTAGATGAAGCTTGTTGTAGTATGCACAGATATGGATTAGATAGATCAAAATCATGTTTTCACTTTTTTTCATGAGGGTATAGCTTTAGGCCAAGTTCAGGGTTTACAAATGAGATCTATGAGCTGCTCACAATCCACCATCTCTCGATGAGCACCACCAACACCAAGCCTTGAGGAGTCTAGTATCTATAGGCCTCCCTAGATGTACTATGTTGTATTATGTCACATTTTCTTACTGTGGTGACCATGTATGTAAACCTTATGATTTTTTATCTATATGAGCATGCTTTCATGTTGTTTTGAATTGGATGTCAATGTGATCTATTAAATAATCTATGTAAGATTATGCAATAAATATCTTCATGATCTAATGTTTGTTAGAGTAAAGGTTTTAATTTAATTATGTTGATTAAATTACCTTTATTCCTCTCTTAAGATTTCACTTTAGTTTGCATTTTGTGACATTTAATAATTATATTAATTATTAAATGTCTACCTATTAGGGCTTCTTTTAGGGTTGCACAATATCCTTTTATAAGGATTCATCATTGTAATTTATCTCTCTCGGATGAATACATTTTTCAGCTTTCAGAGCACCCTTGCTTGTTTGTCTCCATCTCTTCTTTCTGTGACAGGTTATTTGCATGCAGGTGATCTTCGGGGTCTGTGAAGTTGGCTTTATCAACTTCTACAATGTTATGTGATCTAACCTAAATAGTTACGTTTCTTTAGATACTACATTTTGATTAAGTGTATTTGTGTTAAGCTAAATTCCCTTATGATCTAATTTTGGAAATTAAATTCATGTAATGATCTCATTAAACCTCTCCCTCCATTCCTTTATACTCTTCTAGGTATCTTGCACTCTTCTCTCTCCCCTCTATAGGTCTTTATGTAGGGTTGAAGACTTCACACAAAAATTCTCTATAGAACACATTTGGCACTCACCAAAGTGTAAAAGCTCTATACAACACATTTGGTACTCACCAAATTTTTCAAGCATCAAATTTGGCTAGTGTTGAATGGCCTTGGACAAAAATAGTAAAAAAATAGTTGACTTGTGATACAGACCTGCAATTCCCTGCTTTTGTCCAATTTTGCACTTTGTTTGACAATGAAATGCCTTTTCATGCAGTTGAATTCATGTAGTACCATATTGCACTTGCTCTATCACGTTTTGAGCACCAATTTATTTGTTGGAAAACATATAAGGAGATAACTTGAAGTTTTTACATCAAATTCGATTATCTTAGGTAATATTTTTTTATTTTTGTTCAATTCAAATGTTTATTATGAGTTTATTTTAATTTTGACAATATAGACAATTATTTTCATAATTAGAGTTTATACAATCATAATAGTTTTACATAGAATTCAAGATTGAATTAAATGGAAGTTGCATAAAAAGTTAGTTTTCTTAGAAGTTTGAATAAAAAAAATGGAAAAAATGACATGATATAGATGAATCCTTATAAAATTATATAGAGGATTTCAACTCAACACGGAAATTCTTATGTATTAAATTTGCATTTCTTAAAGTAATCTATTTCCATCATGGTTAGTCGAATTCACTCTTTTTCATTGTAGCTATATGGATTTTATATAAAAGTTGTAGTAATATAGCATTGATTTCTATGGGTTTTGTGATAGAGGGTTAGACAAGATCTTGACATGTGTCTTAATCCTATAAAATGAGACAGCTACCTCAACAAATATTAAATGGCATATGACACAACCATTAAATGCCAAAAGATATGATAAGATATAGTGACAACTAACACTATCTAGAAATATTCCCTCCTAGGACCTAAGTGGACCTAACATTTAAATAGGAATTAGATAGGTAAAACACCTATTTACACTAGCAGACAGGGCCTAGTCCCCTAGGGCCCTTCAAATTTAAATTATTTTGCTACAATTTATTTCTAAAAGAAACAATTATTGTGTCACCTTGCACATCAAATGATTCAAATTATGCAATTATGAAAATGCATTTCAGGACATCTCCTACATCATTAGGATTCATCAAATGGAAGAAAGAACCACATAATTATACATTTAATTTCAGAGCATCTAATATTTAATCACTTAAATAATCCACTAGAATTACATATAAATGGCTTGTTTGACATGTTTCTAATATCATGTTAGTGTATTTTAATATTTAATATATATTTTAGTTTTAGTTTATCATACCACTTCAAATAAGTTTTCATACATAAGGGTGATCCCACAATAGTGCACATCCCACTTTTTGGCCTATGTGAGAAACTCAAATCAATATTTGAAAGTAAAATTTCACTTTCTATCACTTATAGCAAGTAAAATATTAAGAAATTAAAAATGATGTCAACTATTGATTTTTGACATTTTCTGTGTAGATTTTAGAGATATATATTTTTTAAATAAAACAATCTCATTTTACAAATATTTGTTAGTTATTTTCTATAACATTATTTTTAATGATTGATATTAGGTCAAAATGCATAATATTTTAGAAATAATATAAATTCATAATTTCTTAAATATGGATCATTAACAATGATATATAGAGGGTGCATATGGGTATGTGCAGGATCATAATGGAAAAAATAGGCCCTTAAGTGGCAAAAAAGTTAGAAAAATCAGAGTTAGGCAACCGATGTAAAAAATTGAATAAGTTATCTATATTATTTTAAAAATATGTAAGAATAGAATATGTAGCAAATTGAATGCAGTTTCTAAACTACTAGGTTTGTTTTTAAAAAAAAAATCTATTTGGTGAAAATTTCAAATTCCAATGCGATAGTACTTAAATTTCAAGGAAAAAATAAGTAGATGTCTGTCTGACCACCCTAACCACAATAAAATGATAATATTTTTTATAATATTTTAGATATAAGTAGAGGAATCATGTCCCGATGTGATGCCTATTTTTTTGTAATTTTTTTCCAAGTAAATAATTAATTATGAATTTTTATTGCAACTTTTAAAAAATATAAAAAACTCGTATGTCTGACCACCTTAACTTGGTCAAAACTTCGTGAAATTCAATTTTTCTTTTTTTAATACTATATTATGCAAATCATAGAATGTGACATATGTTTTGGATTCAAAAATTGTGATACTGTTTGAAAGCTATAGATGTTTTTCAATCAGTCTAACAATCAGGACTTTAGTCATAATTTGAATAGAAAATGAATAATAATTACTTATTAAATTCAAAGTAAAGAATAATTTATATTGGTGCAAAGCTAATAATATCCTTTAAAAACCCTTTTCGTTTCATCAATTTTGGGTAAAAAAAAGTCGTCAGCCACATACCCATTATATTGCCACTTTTTGGCCCATCATGATCCTGCACATACCCATATTACACATTTTATTTATTAATTTCAATTCAATATAATTATAATTTATAATAATATTATGTTATAATGCATAACTTATTTTTGTATTTATCTATTCTTTTTGAAACAAGGAGATCAATACAAAGGTTGCACATTTTTTTTATAAAATCTATTTTATACTTTTCTACATGCATCAAACAAAGATCTTTATATTTGGTAAAAGTTTATTTTAATAGAAAATATAAAATAATATTTAATTAAATAAAACATATTGTAATTACACTTTTGGAATACATACTTTAAGGGATTTTGTTTTACAAAAATTCATGTCATGATGACTTTATTTGACAATCTAGCCCTTGCTTCGAAATAAAAATATCTTCTAAGCACTAGGTGAACAAAGACAAAGGGTTTATCCAAGGACCTCCATATGAAAAGGGTGTTTAATAAAAATGAAATAAAATAATCACAGATATTAACAAACTAACATTAAATTTTAAATTTTAAAAAAATAAAAATTGGTTGCAACATTTTAAAAAATATATATTTTTTCTTTACTTACACTTTTGAAGAGGAAAATATTTTTTTGGTTAATTTTCTCATTGAACTGTTTTTTGTCACCCTTTTTAAAGAAGAATATTGTTACACATTATTCCAAAGAAGAAGTGGAAAATAAAAATACTTGGTAAAATAATGCTATGCATGTATATTCAATAGAAGAAGACAAGCAAACTTAAAAGAATGACGGAATAAAAAATATTCAAAAAAGAGCTAGAAGGTATATTATGAATTTTTTTTTTTTAGTTTAAATATCAAATATATTAATTAGGATATAAATTTTAATTATTTTGTATTTATTTATTTTCATGTGTGTGTGTGTGTTGAGATTTTCTTGATTTTTTTCCCTTTGCAAGTAGTTTTTTATAACTTTTAGGCTAGAAACCTTGTGTTGGGGGTTTTAAAATATTAAAAATATGATTTCTTAATTTTGGATAAGATATATTCTCCATAAAAATTCTATTGAAGTGAATATTGATTAAACTCCAATACTTAAGCATTAGACAATGTGTGTACATAACCTTCATCTCCCCCATACCTTTAGGTATGTTGGAAGACCCTACAAAAATATTTGTCAAGCTCCTCTAGCCCTAGGTAGACTTTATCCATGTGAAACCTATGATGCATTGGTAAGTGGTTGATGTTGAAGTTACTCAACATACCTCAAAAAAAGGATATTGGGACACAAGAATAGTTTATCCTCCATAGTCACATTATTATAGAAAGGATTAGTATATTTATGAACTCATAGACTAGACATAACCTATGGAAGTATTCCCTCTTGTTTTCATTTGCATTTTTCCATCTCTTGTATGCATTAGCATAATTTATTATTGAGCTATGTTTCTTTAGCATTGAATATTTATTTTCTTTCCTCTTTTGATTCAACCTCTATTATTTTTACAAAGTTTAAATTTCATAAAAGCCTTTTATTTTCCATCAAACTCTACCCATTTCATTCATTCTACTTCACTACTTCATCCCTTTCTCCTTCATCTTTCCATCCAACCTTCTATTCATCATCTTTCTTCCTCTTCCAATTTTATCTTGCAACATATCATTCATTTTGAGAGCATGCCTATGTTCTCCCAAATTGACATATCCTCTTGAGAGGAAATCCTCAATCCTAATCTCCATCTTCACTCCCATAATCTTTCTTCCTAGTCCCTTCTTTGAATGACTAGGGTTTCTTCCCAAATCTAACCATTTTATTTCAAGTGTTATGTTTTAATTTCTTTCAAAGGATGCTACATTGTACCATAACCTCAAAGAGGGGTAAATTACAAACACCTAAAATTGACCATTATATTTGGTAAAATTACCTTGACTCATCTTATCCTTGATCATTATATTAATTAAATGATATTTTTATTATTTAATTAATATTCACCATCCTAATATTCATCTGAAATAATTCCCTCTAGTTTCTATGAAATCCAAAGTAGGGTAAAAAAATTATTCCTAATTATTTATTCATCCTTATTCCCTTTCTTTTAATAATTAAATAAATAATATTTTATTTATTTAATTCCTCTCACATGTCACATAATCCATCACATTTTTTAGGCCTTAATCTCCACCTAATCCACCTCCCTAATAATGTGCACACACCTAATCCTTGATTAAGTGGGGTCAAATATTCCCTCACCCACCTTACATACTCTTTCTCATCAATTTTCACCTTTTGGAAAAGACCTCGTGTCCTTGGGCACATGAGTGTTTCTTTCAAAAGTACCCAAAATGAATTAAAATTCCTTTATTCATATCACTCTCTCCCTTTGGAGTATGTAACATATATTTTTGGGAATGAGGTTTATAGGCTACTCTTACACTCATAGGATGTTTTTCACCTAAAAGAAGATAAAGGCTATAAAATCAAGGTGGTTCTCCAAGATGGGAGAGATTAGGTTGCATGACTAAATGCAAATGATCTCGATACAACTAGGTGGTAGGTGATTGATTAAATTATGCAAAACCTAAGAAATGTAACTTGTTTGAAAGGCACATGTGTGCAAGTCACTGAAAGGAGATATAGAATTACAACAAGGCACCAGCTAAAACGTGAAAATGTGCACTGAGAATATGGATGGAGACTGGAAATGACTTTGGATATGGGTATGGGTTTTTACAAGGCTGGTTGGGACTCGTTTTTATTTGAAAATTAAATTACAAATTCACCACAAAAGCCCCATGGAACATGTTTGGAACAAAAGAGGTGTGTCTCAAAATGTAGAAAACAAAAACTAACCCTAAAGTGGCATGTTCTCCACCCTGGGTGGGTTCCACTTTTGAGTTTTAGAATATTTAGAAATTAGAATCAAGACTTTAGATTCTGCGCTGCGGGTGTCCTCAACAAACTTCAGTTACAGGGCAGAAGTGGGTTTTGAATGTTTTTGATGAGAGGCCTGAAATTTTACAGCTTGGAACTGGCACCAATGATTTCCAATCCACCAAGATGCCTAAATCTGTAAACGCATAAGAAGAGAAAGAGAAATGTTGGATATTAGGGCATGGGGTTTGCCTTGGTCAAACCCCTTTTAGGTAATTAAACCAAAATGATGAAAGAATATAATGAAGCATGTAATAATGGAGTTGATTACCTTTCCATGAAGATTGATCTTAAATATCTATAGCAAAACATGAAGAATATTCCCTTGAATGTCTGAAAATTGCTATCTTAGTGACTTCAAATGAAAAAAAATCCCTTACTTCCTTGGCTTGAGATGGAAGAAAGATGGATGAATAATGAATAATGGTTATTATTTAGGGTTTAGAGAGTTGATTTTATAGGGAATTCACCTTGTTAGCCTAAAAATTGGATCCCTAAGGATGAAATGTGAATAATAAACTTAAATTTCACTTTTTCCAGTTCAAAGGTCAAAATTGGGCCAAATGGGACTCATTCGCCACCCATGGAGAATGGGTCCCACCTAGTTGGGAATGATTCACATGGATGGAAAATTGGTCCCACAGGGGCCATTTGACAGCTAAGATGCCAGGAGATAAGGAAATAAGGTTTATATTGTGACTTTGTTGGTTATTTGATCAATTTATGCCTCGAGATGCACAATATGGAGTAATAGGGGCCTATTAGTGATGATGTAAAGGCCAATTAGGGCTTGGGACACAAAATTCAATGTGAAAGTGTGATTAAATACACTTTAGAACACTAAAATGAGGTCCACACATCCTAGGAAGGCACAAGAACCAATGTGAATGTGTGAAACACATCAAAACATTAGTTTAACATTAAGTTTATTTTACAAGCCTTCTAGATTAATGTGAGGATGTATTTAAATACATTTTATAATGTTGAATTAGGGGAAAATGGGTTCATTAAGTCCAGAAAAGCATGAAAGTCCATTACAAGACTTTACAACACCTTTACAAGACATCGTTAAAAGCATGCGGGTATGTGCAGGATCATGATGGGCCAAAAAGTGGCAATATGATGGGTATTTGTAGGGTATGTGGCTGATGACTTTTTAAAATTAATGAAACAAAAGGGTTTTAAAGGATTTCTCAGCTTTCTAGTAGGTATGCTTTACTTTGAATTTAAGTGAAATTAATTGAAACTAATTCATTTCTAATTGGAATTATGAGCTAAGAGTCCCTAAAGTAATTTAAGAGGTTGAATTCAAAGAAACCATATCCTATAAACTTTCAAATGAAGTACATCAAATTTACTTTAAGTCTAAAGAAACAGCCATCACATTCTATACTTCATATACTGCAGGATTAAAAAAATGAATTTCATGAGTTTGACCAAGTTAAAGGTGGTTGGGCATCAGGTTTTATATTTTTAAAATTTAAGGCTAAAAAATCATAATTAATTATTTATGGAAAAAATTACAAAAATATATACATCCACATCAAGAAGACATGAGTCCTCTACTTATATCTAAAATCTTATAAAAAAATATTATCATTTTTATTGTGGTTGGGGTGCTTTCAGGGCCAGGACACTATTTTTTCATGGGAGTACAAAGTACTACTCCATTGAAATTTCAAATTTTCACCAAATAGATTTTTTAAAAATAAAAATAAACCTAGTAGTTTAGAAACTACATTCAATTTGCTACAAATTCTATTCTTACATGTTTTTGAAATAATATAGATAACTTATTCAAATTTTTATGTCAAGTTGCCTAACTCTAATTTTTCTGAATTTTTTGCCACTTAAGGTCTTGTTTTTTCCATGATGATCCTGCACATACCCATGTTATTCAATTTGCAAGGGTCCAAGACCTAGTGTCAATGCATAAAATTCCTCACAACACTTGAATCAAGGCCTCATTAAGTTCAATTTATCATGAATTATTCCCATGTCAAGCAAGTTTCCTTTTTTCTACAGTACATTTAGCCTCCACTTTAGTGAGAAGATTAACTTGCTTCAAACTCACACTAAAGTAGACATTCAAGAGAGATTCGAGTGTATAGATGCAGATGAAAAAGAATGTAAAAGATCAAAGGAGGTTGTACAAGCCGTCGGGATCTAAGATCCTAAGTCAAACCATCAAGATAAATAATCATGCAATGGCAAGAACTAGGAAGAAGAGAAAGATGTAAATGAAAAGGTGGATCAAGCTTCAATCATTTGTCTAGCTAGTTGTGGATTGAATATATTCTTGTTTCTTTCGGAAAGAAAATGCATACTCACTCTGGGGTGATGGAACTCTTGGTTGTCCACCGGGTGAGAAATCCCAAAAGTATACTCACTCTGGGGCCGCAAAACTTCTAGTTGTCTGTAGGGTGAGAAATCCCAAAAGATAAAACATACAGTAGTTGGTATGCACATAGGTGGCTATGGGGAAAGTCGTTCCTTGGAATGGTCTTCCCTTTCAACCATATCAAATTTATATCTCCCGATAACTTTAATAAGGCACCACAAAGGAGAATGATTTTCGAGCTCTATGAAGTAAGAAAAACTTTGTATGCTTGACACTCATAGAAATTGTTAATGCAAGGTAGTGTTAGGAAAGTTCAAAGGGATTTTTCTTAGTTCATGCAAGGTCTCATCTTAGGGAGCATCATTCCAAATGTCTACAAGAGAGGATAAGTGAAAAAGAAGTATCACGTTCTTGGAGGGAATCAAGCCCAATGACTCCACCAAGAAAAGGATGCATCGCAAGAAGAAAGAAATCGCACAATGAAATGTGAGTGGTGATGTATGCCCCCCACTTTAAAGCAGTTGTGAACACCAATACTATGAGAAATTCATTTAAAGTAGAAGAAGGAGAACATGAGAGCTTATTTGAAAATCCCTATTCCAAGTCATATGTTTCCAATAAGCTACGTCATGAAATAGGTAGTATGTCACATGTAGGCCAACTTAAGGCATGTCGTCCACATCTGAAGCTTGCTCTTATATGTTCATGAAAGGTTACAACTAGCCAAAAGAGTCAACGATAAGTGACATGCAAGGACAAGGCTACCTAACCCCTTGCCCCCACTTAGTGCAGGACAAGGGTGAGTCTAAATGATTGATGAAATGTAGGATAGAGTGAAAAGCGGTATCAATTAGAGGAATTCGGTGCCCCAACAGAGGGAAACATACCAAACTCCTAAAAATGTTGGACTTTATGACTCAAAGCTTTACATTCATTAGTGGAATGACCATAAAATCTATGATATGCACAAAAGCAAATATTATAATAGCATTTCTTACGAATTCTGGGAGGGAGGGTGATCAAGTGATCTTGGATGAGTCTCGACAAGATACCCTCTTGATCAATGGTAGAAGGTGGTCTTGTGGCTTGCGTCAAAGAGACATCTTGCTTAGTAGTAGATGTCATACTTACACAAGTTTCTCTAGATTTTGAGATTTTTTTTTCACTCTTACATGAGGAGGGAAAATATATTGAATGCAAATCATTTGTATCTTGTGAGATGACATTGACATTAAGCGAAGAGTTCATTGGTTATGTCATATTGTGTAAAGGATGATGTTCAAGACCACTAATGTCGAGGAGTTCAGGATGGAAAATTGTTGATATTGATTAAGGCTTGGCTATTTCTATCAAAGGGAAATAACCAAGACCATGAGTTGGTTGTTGTGTGTTAGGCTCTATAGGGTTGTGAATACCTTTTTCTCGAGCACCACATCCTTTTCCACTATATATCCAAGTTGTTTCATTAGTTCATAACATTTTCCATAAAGCTTCTTCACTACTTTCAAATCGAGTGGTGGTTGGTCATAAGTTCCATCAAAGGTGACTATGTAGTTTTCTTCTTTGTCTAAAGTGGTTGAGGTGAATGCTTTCGAAAGGATGTCTGAATTTTTTTTTGTCATTATTGTTGGTTCTTTTCCCTTATTTGAATCTTTGTGGATGATTTTTTACTCACCCCTGAAGTCATGTTCGAAATCCAAGGAACCCCAATCATCTGCTAATAACTTTGTGTGATGTGTAAGTGGTTGTTCATCATCATTTTGTTGAACGAGTTCCACTTGTGTAGGTGATGTTGATGTCTTTAAGGAATAAGCTTTGTTTGTTTCAAGTTGTAAGACATTATCAGGTTCAAGATCAGTGTCTAGTGTGTGGATTGTGTTATTGTAGATGTATTTCATTTTGCGATGAAGAGTGGAAGGCACACCTTTCATTGCATGAATCCACTATCTGCCTAAGATAATATTGCATGAAAGTTCATAAGGCATAACATGGATTGGTGTATTCAAGGTGACCACTCTAGCGGTAAGAGGCATAATGATTACCCCTAGCAATTTCTTTTCAACATCGTCAAATCCCTTAATAGAGAAATAATCAAGTCAAATGGTTGATTGATCAATGCCAAGCCTATCTAAAAGGGTCACATTGCACACATTAAGAGCATAACCAATACCTACAAGATTTCTCTTTATCCCTTTTGTTTTTCATTGCGCTATGATCATGAAAGCTTCATTTTGTTTTTGCACATCCAAAGAGGGGAGCTCACTTTGGTGAAAAATAATGTCAACATTTGGTCCTTGAATCATGGCTGCTATATCAATTGGTGGAACATTAGAAGGGACAGGAACTTGTTGTGATAGTGAGGAGAAGCTTGAATAAGGTCCCACAATGATATCTTAGTAGGAGTATTCTTAAGTTGCTCGATAAGATCATATTCCTTGCGACCTCGCAAGAAAGGGTTAAGTGGGATAGGATTAGGCAATGGTAAGGGTGTTGGTGTGGGTTGTTGTGGTTGTAGATTATTATGAGTGTTATTTGTATGAGCAATGGTATTATAACTCTATTGTTGCAACACATTAGTTTGAGGAGGGTAAAGGATAAGTTTAGATTAATTTTGATTTTGTTGTTTGTGTGAAGGTGGGTAGAGAATTAGAGGGTTGTTAGGATGTCCCGCGGGGTATGTATGAGGTCCATTGATCGAAGGGGATCTAATGGACACTCGTGCATTCATAACCTCATCGGTCTTGGTTTGATGGATCTCTAATGAAGGGAAATAAAGAATAACCATTTTATCTAAGGAAGATACATTATTATTGTTGTTGTTTTGTAGCACCATGATATTCTCCCTAGAAGGAGAGATTTTAGGAGAACAAGCCACATGTTCTTGATAAGTAAGGATTGGCTCTCTCAAAATGACTTCATCACCAATAAGGGAATGATCAATGATGGGATTTTCAAGAGGGGGATGATTAGGAGAAGATGTTAGTTGAATTCCTATTGTATTTAAGGTCTCATTCTCTTGTTCCATATTATCTACCCTACAAAGAGAGCTTGTAAGATGGTCATCCAAGGGTAAAGTAGCTTCATCAAAAGTGGGGGAGGCATCAAGAGAAGGACCACTATGAGTTTCAAATAGATTATCCCAAATGGTGGGAGCATGAGGGAAGGGAGGGTCACGAGTCTCATGAATCTTAATAGGTATATCTTCTAACATCAACCTATCCTCTTTGCATAGAGGAGGGATATTAGGAGATGGACAAGTGTAATTGTCATGATTATGAAGACTAGGTAAGGTGATATTTAGAAATGTGTCTATGATCTCATGTTCTTGTTGTTTGACATCTTCCAAAGGGGAATAAGGAGATGGAAAATCAAAACTCTCAATGCTTGTAGATTCCTTCACCAAGATACCTTCATCACTAATAGGAGAGGTATTGGGGGAAGAACAAGTATGATTGTTATAATTGTCTACACTACCATTCTCACCAATGGGAAATGTAAGATTAAGGATTGTACCAATGATTTGATCATGTTTCTTAAAGTCCTTATGGTTGTAATCAAAAGTGAGCTCATAAGAGGGAATGTTGTATCTATGCAATCCCTTTTGAACAAGATCAAAGCCACATCTTTTGAAAGAAAATATGCTATGGTGAAAAAGGAAAGAAAGTGCAATGCAATGACTTAAAAGGAAATGCAATTTTTAGTTTTTAAAAAAGTTAATTTTTTGTTTACACACTGCAACAATGTGAAAATAAAATGTTGTAAATGCAAAAGTACAATTAA
>VDFB02058242.1:764160335-764214524 GCA_007258455.2 Sequoia sempervirens | reverse complement strand
TTACAATTCAAGTGAGGAAGGAAAACTCACAAAAAATGAATACATGGAAAAAAACTTGATTTTAGGGGTACGTAGGAACTTACTAGTTCAAGTGAACCCTTTCAATTCTTTCCCACCCAAAAACCCAACAAAATCCCTTATGGAAGGGTGGTTCACTTGAGCTAGGGTTCGAGAAAACCCTGGTTCGAGTGAACCCCTAGGGGTTCACTTGAACCCTTAGGGGTTCGTATGAACCCCCCTTATTCCTCATCCCCCCCTAAGACACAAAAACAACCTAAATTTTGGTACTTTGGAGCTCGGGTTGAGGATGAAAATGGAGGAATCTTCACAAACTCAACTAGAATCAAGTAGTCCTCGGAACGAGCTATCCAACGAACATAATTTTAATATGTTTTGGTTTTATTATGTTTTTTTTTTAGTTTTATTAAGCATAGGTTTTTCATCAAAAATGAAGGTCTCTGTTCTGCACGTGGAAAAATAGCAGATTATCAAAAAAAAAAATTGAAAAATATGAGTGCACCAGATATAAGGAAGAGATGCTCACAGTATAGATGAAAATGAATAAATCAATCTCTAAAACATTGAGGAAGAAGCAGCATACAAAGGAAGCTTATGTAGATAGGCTTACTAGGATGAGATATGCCAAAATTTCTAAGCAAAGAAGACCACCTCATCCTACTCAAAGGACCCCATGACCAAGTACTCTTCAATTTTGTATGATTATTGTTTTACTTGTAATCAATTTGGTCATAGAGCATGTGAGTACACTACAACAAACCTAGTAGGAGAATAAGAAATGGGTATTTAGTGTGGATCATGATAACAAAAAGTGGCTTATATGATGGGTATGTGTAGGGTATGTGGCTAACAACTTCTTCTTTTTACCCAAAATTGATGAAATGAAAAAGGGCTTTTAAAGGAGATTCTCATCTCTTCCACCAATATAAATTATTCTTTACTTTGAATTTAATAAATAATTATTATTCATTTTCTATTTGAATTATGACTAAAGTCCCAATTGTTAGGTTGATTGAAAAACATCTATAGCTTTCAAATCGCATCACATTTTTTGAATCCAAAACATGTGTCACATTCTATGCTTTCCATACTATAGGATTAAAAAAAATAAAATTGAATTTTATGAAGTTTTGACCAAGCTACATACGTGACATACTTATAGGCTTTATATAAAAATTCATAACTAATTATTTAATTGGAAAAAAATACAAAAAGATATACATCACATTAGGACATGAGTCCTCTACTTATATCTAAAATCTTATTAAAAAAAATTTATCATTTTATTGCAGTTAGGGTGGTCAGATAGACACCTACTTCTTTATTTTTCCCTGAAATTTAATTACTACTACATTAAAATTTCAAATTTCACCAAATAGATTTTTTTTCTAAATAAACCTAGTAGTTTAGAAACTACATTCAATTTTCACAAATTCTATTCCCCATATTTTTAAATAATATAGATAAATTTAACAAATTTCTTTAATACGCCAAGTTGCCTTAACCCTGATTTTTCTAAATTTTTCACCACTTAAGGGCTTGTTTTTTCCATGATGATCCTGCACATACCCACATGAGCATACAAATTCATTTTCTCCTAGTGTAGACATGGGTGTGATGTATTTTAACTGCCACAATATTCGTCACTTTGTGAAACATTGTAAAATGAATCTTGTAAGACCAAAAGAACATAGTAAGAAAAGGAGTATGTTCCCCAAGGTGAACAATGGTTCACATATTCTTGAGAAGAAGGCTTATTAGAAAGAGAAAATGGAAAAGAAGTTTTGGAGAGAGAAAGACTGGCAGGCAACACTCCATGAGGTTGTTTTTACCTCACATCACTAAGTGTTAGTGATAGGGAATGGATCCAGGGGGCGATAAATTGATATTTCATCCATCTGTAGAAATGAAGAAAGAGATCAAATTAGGTAAAAAATGTTTTACAAATTTCTAACAGCTTGATGGTTGCAGATTTATGGTCACGTTCTTTCTCTTTGAAGTGCTTGTCAGAGGGTAAGAACATCATCAGATAGTGGATAGTTAGATGTAGAAAATGATATCAACCATTGGTATAAGATTTTGAAGAAAAAGTGGTGTAGATTCTCTATTAAGAGAAATGCTTCTTGTTTGCAAGAAGAAGAGTTATGGCTAAGAGGAAACTATTCTATATATATTTTTTAAATTGGTATCAGACTAGTGTAGGTTGATTCATAATAGGTTAGTTGGTACAAAGCCCTTGAAATGAAGCTAGTGAAGAATGGGGCAAGTTCTAAGGGGGGGCTTCTATTGGTATCAAATCAATGTTATACTTGATATAGTGTAGTCCTGGATATCAATTAGAACATAGCATAAAGTGAACACATTCACAATTGGTATTAGAATGATAATCGGTATCAATGCATGATATCATCAATTGGTGTCAAGTATATGATTCAATTGGCATAGAGCATGAATTAAAATATTTATAATTGATATATAACCTGATTGGAACTAAGTATGTAATGGAACTTCAACTAGCATTAGATATTTTTAATTGGTACAGAGTTGTTGAAGCATATGGGATTACCATTGTAGTAAAAAGGTTGAATGCAACAGTTGGTATGAGAGAGAAAAATATTTTCAATTGGTATCAGTCAAAGGGGGAGCAAAGTCCCTTTGCCATTGATAAGGAGAAGTGAAGGCTCAATAGTATGGTGACCTAAGATAAAGAAGAGGAGAAAGGATGAACAAGTGCTAAGAAGAATTGAGCACAAGGAAGAAAGAGTGAGTAAATGCTCAAAGTAGAGCATGAGAGGAAAAGTTGTGCAGATGATCATAAGAATGAGCAAAGGAGAAGGAATTTCAAAGGAGTAGAATACTTTCATAGGGAGTGATCCCTTTGGAATTGATTTCAAAGGGAGAGAAAGTATACAAATTCTCAAATATCTGAGCAAGAGAGATAAAGTCATGCAAATGATCAAGAGGAGCATTGGAGAAAGCAACAATAAAATACTTAGAAGGAAAAGATGATACTAGTACAAATGTTGAATTGGTTAATTGGTATCATTGAGCATTTAAGTTTTTTCCATCAATGAAAAAGGTAGAGGTTGTTGGAATATATTATCATTGATGTCAAAAGGGGATCAGAGGAGAAGTGTATTGATCCTGTGAAGAAGTGCATATAGTTGTCATTGATGTCAAAAGTGAAAATCATGCAAAGGAGTTTATTGGCATGATGATAGAAGATGGATGTGAGAGTAATGGAACTAATGGTGAAATGAGTGGAAGATTCATGATGGGTTTTTCAAGAGCATACTAGTGATGTGCTCTGTAGGTCGAGAGAGTGAAGGATGTGCCCAAAAATGTACTATTTCTACTCTCGGATATTTTAAGGTTTATCAATTAAACCATAGGTCATTTTTAGTCATGGCATCATGAATAGATCTTTTATTTTCATATTGACTCTCAATAGTAGGTTGCAGTTTAATTAAGTGATAACTTAAGTCATTCATCTAATAGAGGTGACCAGACCCATCATCTAGGTTGGTGGTGTTCTTAAGGGTTATCAGCATGACAAGAGCATGTTATCAAGAGTCAAGTCAGTGTCTCTCTGATGGCCGAATGGTCACTTTGTCGGTGTGACCATGATTGATCAGCGAGAGAATGGGAGAAGTCTCTGTGATGGGACAATAAGAAGGAAGGAAGCAATCCATGTGGGACCTAAAGAGGTTGATATGGATGATGATGGTGCAAACACAAGGGTGACAAGTGGAATGTGGACCCTAGGTGGAGTATGGATGCTTTATTAGCATGAGTGAATGTCATCAGCAGGACCTAAGATCTTCTCCCCTTGACGCAATGATGATAAGGTAGAGCTCTGAGTGGTACCCAGTCATAATGATGTGGGAAAGAGTTTTGGTGAAGACAACCCATGGTATGTAGCTTGCTACTAAAGTTAGCATGACAAGAAAACCCTGATAGTAAGCTGGTGAGATTACGAACCGTTGGGAGGTTTTCAAGGTAGAGATTGTAGGTCAGTAGAGATAGAAGATAATTGGATATTTTCAATGTTATAT
The DNA here is from genome assembly GCA_007258455.2 of Sequoia sempervirens. Classification (NCBI taxonomy): domain Eukaryota; kingdom Viridiplantae; phylum Streptophyta; class Pinopsida; order Cupressales; family Cupressaceae; genus Sequoia; species Sequoia sempervirens. The sequence goes on along the minus strand of VDFB02058242.1, from coordinate 764,210,451 downwards.
GCAGTAGAAAGTGTCCATGAATAGAGAACAAGTTGTAGTTGTAAGCAATGTTGAATAGTGTAACATCTTGCAGAAGATTGTTGCTGAGATAGGAAGTGTTTTTTGTGTGTCTGTGAGAAAGAGAGAGATGAACAGTAGACAAAGAATGCATTGGTAAAGTCCTAGACTATAAAATAGAACATCATCTAGGTTGGCATTTAGGAGAGTGTAGATGTGCAAGATGTTGTAGAAAGGGAAGAAAGTGTTACAATGCAGAGTAGAGTAGAGTGCAGAGTAGAGGTATGTGCTACTAAGTGTGCAACTTCAAGCAGTAGAGTGTGTTGCAGTGAAAGCAACAATGTATTGAATGTAATAATGCATTATAGGTTGTGTAGAACCAAATTGTATGCATATATGAATTTGTAATGTTGTACTGAGTTGTTTCTCAGATTAGGGGACTGTAGTCTCCTTGAAGTTGTGGCTTCTAAATTAAGGTGTTGTTGCATCCTTGGGGTTGTAGCTCCTAAAACAGGGTGTTGTTGCATCCTTCAAGTGGTTGCTTCTAAATTAGGTAGTTGATGATTCCTTGGGTTGATTCCCTAAAACAATGTAATAGTGATTTGGATGTGACGTTGGATTTGAGCAGTAGACTCAAGAAGCCTTAGTCATTGTGGTTTTTCCCATATCAGGGTTTCCACATATATCTAGTGTTATGTGATGTTTTTGTGTGCGTACATATTTCAGTATCACATGATTAATATCTGCACAAGGTATTTATATTTAAGGAAGTAATCTGCATAAGGTTTCTAAGGAAATTTTTTTAAGGGATAAATTTTGGTATCTACTGATTCACTCCCTCTCAGTAGATCATTGTGTTCCAACAGGAACTACAAATCCAACACAACAAGCAAATTGAAAATGAAGTTCTCTAGCCCCCATTTTGGTAATTTGAGTGAAATGTGTTATTAAGAAACATTACTATATGTTAGTGTAAAATCATATTTTGACTATCATTTCGACATTTACTATTTAGAGATAACCTTTTTGCAAAGGAGTGAAGATGATGAGTCGATGACCAGCCCCCGAGACTAGAGGTTCTACAATCCAGGATTGCAGATGGTAACATCCCACATGATCAGGTGAGTTTGATGTACCTTATCCTAGTGATTTTCCTTATGTTTTGTTTTCTTTGCATGCTTTTCCAAAAATTTAGAGGACCCCCCATCCCAAAATGGTGACCCTGTCCCATTTTGGTGATCCCATCTTGAAATGGAAAGCTTGTCCCAATTTCGCGATCCCATCCTAAAATGGCGACCCTGTCCTAGACCCCCATCCAAAAGTGATTCAACCCTATCCTATTTTTTATAGAACATCGAAAGGAAATTTTACTTTCTTTTTATTTGTTTGGTTGACATTTTTTCAATGTTATTGATTATTTTCATTTGCTTCTTTCAAGTTTCTCCATGTGCTCGTAAGAGACTAGGAGGATGGCAATTCTCTTTTCTCTAAGAGCAGGTTACCCGACATACTAAGGTGGAGGTGGAGACTCTTTCTATCATAGGATTATTTTGGATATATCTCATGCCACCCATGACATATCATGAAGCTATTTTTATTGCGCTATTGGAGAGGTGGAACTCAAATACCTATACCTTTAATCTCCCAACCAAGGAGATGACAGTGACACTAGAGGATGTTCATTAGATCTTCAAGATACTCATCTAGGGTGAGACTATCCATATGGAGGAGGATCACACATGTTGTTATATTAGGCATGACATTAAGTACTATACCAATCATTTTTCTGTACCTAAGGATGTTGGGGATTGCATCAAGCTCAAATGGCTTTTATACGCTCTCTTTATGTTACTTTAATGGATTATCTTGGTGATCATAGCGCTAGCACTTGTTCTTGATAGATGAGGTGAACACCTTGAGGGAGGCCTCATTCATACCATTTGTACTATGGTGCAACATCACATGGTATATGCATGGGGTCACATTATGCTAGCTCATTTGTATTACGATCTCGATCAATTTGTGTATCATGAGCTTGAAAATATAGTGCATTGTACACTCCTTTAGGTGTGGGCCTTTAAGAATATTAGATGCACTAGACCTACCATGTTTCCTACCATTACGACCATTGGTTATCCAAGAGCATATAGCTATACTTTGAGGTGAGTCTGGTAGTGGGGAGATCTTTTATACTAGAGATTTTGGTTCAATCACCTAGAGGAGAATGATATCTCATGGAGACCTTATAGGACCATACCTCAGTGGATGGATCATATAAAATAACCAAACAAGACATGCAATAGGATAGATTGTTGCTTGGATTCCATGACTATATTATTATGAAATTTTACTATGATTAAGTCATACATCATTTTAGGTAGGATAAGGTGGAACCTAGGCCATGACCTACATATTTGAGATCTACATAGAGTGGTGCCAGGCTAGGAGTCATCCCCTATCCTACCATCAATGACATCTATTTTAGTGAATCAGATGATGAGGACCAAGATGTAACCCAAGTGTTTGATGAAGATGATGCGGGCACCACTATAGGCTATGATAGATGGTGGATGAGAGAATGACCTCCACATGTCTTCCCTTACGATCATCCCACAAGTGATGATAGACCTCTTTCAAGTCCTATAGATGTGAAATAAGATGCAACCATGGATGGAGATACTACAAATGAGGATGGCGTGTTAGAGGATACAAAGGAGGATCAACAAAATATTGGAGAGGAGCTAGTAAATGCCATGGATGCCCCTGAGGAGAGACCAACATCTTGTCCTCATGTCACCTAAGCACAAATAGTAGCTGCAACTGGAATTTTAGCCCATGAGCATGAAGAGTGAATCCATGTTTCACCTACCACCCTTCCTACACATGCAAGAACTCCCAACAGGGATGTTACTATATCCCATCAAGATTTTGACTGGCGAACTAGTGATCTAGGTGATGATATTTGATTATCTTTTAAGTTATGCATTTATTATTATGTAAAGTATTATGATTGGTGTTATGTTTTCATTACTGTAGTGGGTATGCAAGAGTGGTGAGACTTCTTCAATTGAGTTACTACAAAAATGACACCACCTATGCCCCCACACAAGGTGATACAAGCGGAGCATAGGCCACCACCTAGCATAGGCCACCATGATGACCTTTTTGAGCCCTTAGCGAGGTAGAGGATAGCTTACAAGGATGCTATGAGGACCGTAGAGAAGTTCAAAGCTAGGCACGAGGATTCTAGAGCTATGTAGGAGGAGCTTAGGGCTTCCTACAAGGAGCTCAAGACCACCTATGAGGAGCTTCGAGCTACTCGAGTTCCTTCTAAGAGAGAGGCATAGGCTTTCATGTGGTCAAAACTCAATATGGTGTAGATGAAGCTTGTTGCAGTATGCACAGATATGGATTAGATAGATCAAAATCATGTTTTCACTTTTTTTCATGAGGGTATAGCTTTAGGCCAAGTTTAGGGTTTACAAATGAGATCTTTGAGCTGCTCACGATCCACCATCTCTCGATGAGCACCACCAGCACCAAGCCTTGAGGATTCTAGTATCCATAGGCCTCCCTAGATGTACTATGTTGTATTATGTCACATTTTCTTACCGTGTTGACCATGTATGTAAACCTTATGATTTGTTATCTATATGAGCATGCTTTCATGTTGTTTTGAATTAGATGTCAATGTGATCCATTAAACAATCTATGTAAGATTATGTAATAAATATCTTCATAATCTAATGTTATGTGATGTAACCTAAACAATTATGTTTATTTAAATACTACATTTTGATTAAGTGTATTTGTATTAAGCTAAATTGCCTTATGATCTAATTTTTGAAATTAAATGCATGTAATGATCTCATTAACCTCTCCCTCCATTCCTTTATACTCTTCTAGGTATCTCCCACTCTTCTCTCTCCCCTCTATAGGTCTCTATGTAGGGTTGAAGATTTCACACAAAAAATTCTCTATAGAACACATTTGGCACTCACCAAAGTGTAACAGCTCTATACAACACATTTGGTACTCAGCAAATTTTGCAAGCATAAAATTTGGCGAGTGTTGAATGGCCTTGGCCAAAAATAGTAAAAAAATAGTTGACTTGTGATACAGACCTGCAATTCCCTGCTTTTGTCCAATTTTGCACTTTGTTTGACAATGAAATGCCTTTTCATGTAGTTGACTTCATGTATTACCATATTGTGCTTTCTCTATCACCTTTTGAGCACCAATTTATTTATTGGACAACATATAAGGAGATAACTTGAAGTTTTTACATCAAATTTGATTATCTCAGGTAATATTTTTTATTTTTGTTGAATTCAAATGTTTATTATGAGTTTATTTTTATTTTGACAATATCAACAATTCTTTTCATAATTAGAGTAATCATAATAGTTTTACATAGAATTCAAGATTGAATTAAATGGAAGTTGCATAAAAAGTCAGTTTTCTTAGAAGTTTGAATTAAAAAAATTGAAAAAATGACATGATATAGATGAATCCTTGTAAAATTATATAGAGGATTTCAACTCAACACAAAAATTCTTATGTATTCCATTTTCATTTCTTAAAGTAGTCTATTTCCATCATGGTTAGTTGAATTCAATCTTTTTCGTTGTAGCTATATGGATTTTATATAAAATTTGTAGTAATATAGCATTGATTTCTATGGGTTTTGTGATATAGGGTTAGACAAGATCCTGACATGTGTCTTAATCCTATAAAATGAGACAACTACCTCAAAAAATATTAAATGACATAGGACACAACCATTAAATGCCAAAAGATATGATAAGATCTAGTGACAACTAACACTATATAGAAATATTCCCTCCTAGGACCTAAGTGGACCTAACATTTAAATAGGAATTAGATAGGTAAAACACTTATTTACACTAGCAGATAGGGCCTAGTCCCCTCCCTTCAAATTTAAATTGGTTTGCTACAATTTATTTATAAAAGAAACAATTACTGTGTCACCTTGCACATCAAATGATTCAAATTATGCAATTATGGAAATGCATTTCAGGACATCTCCTACATTATTAGGATTCATCAAATGGAAGAAAGAACCACATAATTATACATTTAATTTCAGAGCATCTAATATTTAATCACTTAAATAATCCACTAGAATTACATATAAATGGCTTGTTTGACATGTTTCTAATATCATGTTAGTGTATTTTAATATTTAATATATATATTAGTTTTAGTTTTTCGTACCACTTCAAATAAGTTTACATACATAAGGGTGATCCCACAATAGTGCACATCCCACTTTTTGGCCTATGTGAGAAACTCAAATCAATATTTGAAAGTAAAATTTCACTTTCTATGACTTATAGCAAGTAAAATATTAAGAAATTAAAAATGATGTCAACTATTGTTTTTTGACATTTTCTGTGTAGATTTTAGAGACATATTTTTTAAATAAAACAAACTCATTTTACAAATATTTGTTAATTATTTTCTATAACATTATTTTTAATGATTGATATTAGGTCAAAATGCATAATATTTTAGAAATAATATAAATTCATAATTTCTTAAATATGGATCATTAACAATGATATATAGAGGGTGCATATGGGTATGTGCAGGATCATAATGGAAAAAATAGGCCCTTAAGTGGCAAAAAAGTTAGAAAAATCAGAGTTAGGCAACTCGATGTAAAAAATTGAATAAGTTATCTATATTATTTTAAAAATATGTAAGAATAGAATATGTAGCAAATTGAATGCAGTTTCTAAACTACTAGGTTTGTTTTTAAAAAAAAAATCTATTTGGTGAAAATTTCAAATTCCAATGCGATAGTACTTAAATTTCAAGGAAAAAATAAGTAGATGTCTGTCTGACCACCCTAACCACAATAAAATGATAATATTTTTTATAATATTTTAGATATAAGTAGAGGAATCATGTCCCGATGTGATGCCTATTTTTTTGTAATTTTTTTCCAAGTAAATAATTAATTATGAATTTTTTATTGCAACTTTTAAAAAATATAAAAAACTCGTATGTCTGACCACCTTAACTTGGTCAAAACTTCGTGAAATTCAATTTTTCTTTTTTTAATACTATATTATGCAAATCATAGAATGTGACATATGTTTTGGATTCAAAAATTGTGATACTGTTTGAAAGCTATAGATGTTTTTCAATCAGTCTAACAATCAGGACTTTAGTCATAATTTGAATAGAAAATGAATAATAATTACTTATTAAATTCAAAGTAAAGAATAATTTATATTGGTGCAAAGCTAATAATATCCTTTAAAAACCCTTTTCGTTTCATCAATTTTGGGTAAAAAAAAGTCGTCAGCCACATACCCATTATATTGCCACTTTTTGGCCCATCATGATCCTGCACATACCCATATTACACATTTTATTTATTAATTTCAATTCAATATAATTATAATTTATAATAATATTATGTTATAATGCATAACTTATTTTTGTATTTATCTATTCTTTTTGAAACAAGGAGATCAATACAAAGGTTGCACATTTTTTTTATAAAATCTATTTTATACTTTTCTACATGCATCAAACAAAGATCTTTATATTTGGTAAAAGTTTATTTTAATAGAAAATATAAAATAATATTTAATTAAATAAAACATATTGTAATTACACTTTTGGAATACATACTTTAAGGGATTTTGTTTTACAAAAATTCATGTCATGATGACTTTATTTGACAATCTAGCCCTTGCTTCGAAATAAAAATATCTTCTAAGCACTAGGTGAACAAAGACAAAGGGTTTATCCAAGGACCTCCATATGAAAAGGGTGTTTAATAAAAATGAAATAAAATAATCACAGATATTAACAAACTAACATTAAATTTTAAATTTTAAAAAAATAAAAATTGGTTGCAACATTTTAAAAAATATATATTTTTTCTTTACTTACACTTTTGAAGAGGAAAATATTTTTTTGGTTAATTTTCTCATTGAACTGTTTTTTGTCACCCTTTTTAAAGAAGAATATTGTTACACATTATTCCAAAGAAGAAGTGGAAAATAAAAATACTTGGTAAAATAATGCTATGCATGTATATTCAATAGAAGAAGACAAGCAAACTTAAAAGAATGACGGAATAAAAAATATTCAAAAAAGAGCTAGAAGGTATATTATGAATTTTTTTTTTTTAGTTTAAATATCAAATATATTAATTAGGATATAAATTTTAATTATTTTGTATTTATTTATTTTCATGTGTGTGTGTGTGTTGAGATTTTCTTGATTTTTTTCCCTTTGCAAGTAGTTTTTTATAACTTTTAGGCTAGAAACCTTGTGTTGGGGGTTTTAAAATATTAAAAATATGATTTCTTAATTTTGGATAAGATATATTCTCCATAAAAATTCTATTGAAGTGAATATTGATTAAACTCCAATACTTAAGCATTAGACAATGTGTGTACATAACCTTCATCTCCCCCATACCTTTAGGTATGTTGGAAGACCCTACAAAAATATTTGTCAAGCTCCTCTAGCCCTAGGTAGACTTTATCCATGTGAAACCTATGATGCATTGGTAAGTGGTTGATGTTGAAGTTACTCAACATACCTCAAAAAAAGGATATTGGGACACAAGAATAGTTTATCCTCCATAGTCACATTATTATAGAAAGGATTAGTATATTTATGAACTCATAGACTAGACATAACCTATGGAAGTATTCCCTCTTGTTTTCATTTGCATTTTTCCATCTCTTGTATGCATTAGCATAATTTATTATTGAGCTATGTTTCTTTAGCATTGAATATTTATTTTCTTTCCTCTTTTGATTCAACCTCTATTATTTTTACAAAGTTTAAATTTCATAAAAGCCTTTTATTTTCCATCAAACTCTACCCATTTCATTCATTCTACTTCACTACTTCATCCCTTTCTCCTTCATCTTTCCATCCAACCTTCTATTCATCATCTTTCTTCCTCTTCCAATTTTATCTTGCAACATATCATTCATTTTGAGAGCATGCCTATGTTCTCCCAAATTGACATATCCTCTTGAGAGGAAATCCTCAATCCTAATCTCCATCTTCACTCCCATAATCTTTCTTCCTAGTCCCTTCTTTGAATGACTAGGGTTTCTTCCCAAATCTAACCATTTTATTTCAAGTGTTATGTTTTAATTTCTTTCAAAGGATGCTACATTGTACCATAACCTCAAAGAGGGGTAAATTACAAACACCTAAAATTGACCATTATATTTGGTAAAATTACCTTGACTCATCTTATCCTTGATCATTATATTAATTAAATGATATTTTTATTATTTAATTAATATTCACCATCCTAATATTCATCTGAAATAATTCCCTCTAGTTTCTATGAAATCCAAAGTAGGGTAAAAAAATTATTCCTAATTATTTATTCATCCTTATTCCCTTTCTTTTAATAATTCAATAAATAATATTTTATTTATTTAATTCCTCTCACATGTCACATAATCCATCACCTTTTTTAGGCCTTAATATCCACCTAATCCACCTCCCTAATAATGTGCACACACCTAATCCTTGATTAAGTGGGGTCAAATATTCCCTCACCCACCTTACATACTCTTTCTCATCAATTTTCACCTTTTGGAAAAGACCTCGTGTCCTTGGGCACATGAGTGTTTCTTTCAAAAGTACCCAAAACGAATTAAAATTCCTTTATTCATATCACTCCCTCCCCTTTGGAGTATGTAACATATATTTTTTGGAATGAGGTTTATAGGCTACTCTTGCACTCTTAGGATGTTTCACCTAAAAGAAGAGAGATAAACCCCATTAAAAATCAAGGTGGTTCACTCAAAGAAAGGAATGCAAGATGGAATTATGACTAAATTCAATGATCTCAATGCAACTAGATGATTAAATTGATTGATTAAGTATGCAAAACCTAAGAAATGTAACTTGTTGTAAAACACATTATGTAATGCAAAATCACCTAAAAATGAATGCAAATTGCAACAAAACTTGACAAAACTAAAAGTGTGCACCTGGAATATGGATGGAGACTAGAAATGACTTCTGGAATGCTATTGATGTTGATTCTTCAATTATTTCCAAGCCATCAAGATTCCCAAATCTGCAAACACACAAGAAGTGAAAGAGAAATGTTGGATGTTAGGGCATGGGGGTTTGCCTTGGTCAAACCCCTTTTAGATAATTAAACCAAAATGATGAAAGAATATAATGAGGCATGTAATAATGGATTTTATTACCTTCCCATGAAGATTGATCTTGAATTTTTGTAGCAAAACATGAAGAATATGCCCTTGAATGTCTGAAAATTGCTATCTTAATGACTTGAAATGAAAAAAAAACCCTAACTTGCTTGGATTGGGATGGAAGAAAGATGGATAAATAATGAATAATGGTTATGATTTAGGGTTTAGAGAGTTGATTTTATAGGAAATTCACCTTGTTATCCTGAAAAATTAAATCCCTAAGGTCGACATGTGAAAATAATAAACTTAAATTTCACTTTTTCTCACTAAAAGGTCAAAATTGGGCCAAATGGGACTCATTTGACACCCATGGAGAATGGGTCCCACCTGGATGCGACTAATTCACCATGGACGGTGAATGGGTCCCATAGGGGCCATTTTGACATCTACGATGTCAGGAGATAAGGAAATAAGGTTTATATTGTGACTTTGTCAGTTATTTGATCAATTTATGCCTCGAGATGCACAATATGGGGTAATAGAGGCCTATTAGTGATGATGTAAAGGTCAATTAGGGCTTGGGACATAGAATTCAATGTGAAAGTGTGATTAAATACACTTTACAACACTAAAATGAGGTCCACACATCCTAGGAAGGCATAAGAATCAATGTGAATGTGTGAGACACATTACAACATTAGTTTAACATTACATTTATTTTACAAGAATTCTAGATTAATGTGAGGATGTATTTAAATAAATTTTATAATGTTGAATTAGGGGAAAATGGGTTCATTAAGTCTAGAAAAGCATGAAATTCCATTACAATACTTTACAACACCTTTACAAGACATCGTTAAAAGCATGTTATTCAATTTGCAAGGGTCCAAGACCTAGTGTGGATGCATAAAATGCCTCACAACACTTTAATCAAGGCCTCATTAAGTTCAATTTATCATGAATTATTCCCATGTCAACAAAGTTGCCTTTTTTTATGGTATAGAGTGTTAGGGGAAAATAATTACCTTATAGAAATATCTCCTCTTACACTCCAAAGTACTATCTCCCCTATCAAATCATCTCATGGTGTCACTTCAAACCATCCTATGAATTGAGAGATCATCTCTCATCCTATCCATTGATCTCTTGATCAAAATTTTACCCTTGATGTGACATCTCCGCAACCTATATATCACAACACTCAAATATTTTTTTTAGAAACTCACTCATTCATCATTGAAACACCCTTACTATATCAAAATTTTGTGTTAGCAAAGATCATTACAAATATCATGGACAAATCTACACAACGAGAGGTTTAGTGTAGTTTAAAATGCCATTAAATTCTATGTATTTTTAGATATTCTTAGCCTAATCTAATTTTTTTAATGTCATTGTGTTTGTTTTGTTTTATTTCTTAAATCATTCACTTCAACACATTTTCATGCAAACAGTTAGTAAATAGGTTTATTTTAACCATTACTACTACAAAGACCATGGAAAACATGAGCATAGATATAATTATGGGGTTGTCAAGAACTCAACTAGATGATCACTCTATCTTCATTCAAATCATTAATTCTAAATTATCAAACAATGTTAATAATTAAATTAATATACTTACATTTCTAAATTATACTTATTGGAGACAAAGATTTTGGCACCCAAATGATTTATGCTCCTTCTACGGTTTTTCACCTAAAAGGAGATAAGATTGGAGCCAAAATGCAATGTTCACACTCAAAGAGGGATATGATATAAGTGAAATATGCCTAAATGAAGTAAACTAAATGCAAAGAACTAAAAAATAATATTGATTATATATGCAAAACTAAGAAATATGAAGTGTTTGAAAACATAGTGTTGTGTGCAAACATGAACTAGAAACATGCACAAATGAAAACATAACTTAATTAAATTGAATGAAGTGCACATGGAGATAGAATGCTAATGTTGGAAGGTTCTGGAATGTTTTAGAAATCATTTTTCATGGCCACTAGGACTCATTTACCACTAATGGTGAATTAGTCTAGGTTTTGGTAAATTCTGTTAAAATGGGTTTCGAAGTGTCAGGAACTGAAATCTATAAAAAGTATTTTTTCCAACCTAGCAATGGGACTCATTTGTCACTAATGGAAAATCAGTCCTCCAAAAATATACAAATTATGAAGTAAACTCTATGGGTCCAGATCTGCACTTGTCTTCTTCTCGGGTTCACGGAACTGAAACTGCAAAAATGGGATGAATGATGTCTCCAAGCTTGAATTAGGTATTTGTTTACTTGAATAGATTTTATGACTTTTTGACCACTTTTCAACACCTATCTCTTTGAAAAATCTACCTACAAGACCTACAAACACACATGCAAAGAGGGGGGAAATGGTTAACGGTTAGAGTAAAGGGATTTTCCTTGGTCAAATCCCACTTTGGTAATCAAAACCTTGATAAAGAAATGCAATGAAATAAGCAAGGAATGATGAAAAAATAACATGTGAATGTCATGAACTCACCAAACCCTTATTGTTGAAGTCTAAAGATATGTCAATGGTTGCTCCAAGATGCTTGATAATTGCTTGATTAAATGATGCTATGATGCTCAAGTGCTTAGATGGATGCAAGGATGATTAGATTGATGAATGGGGGTTAAAATGGATAGAAAAACACTTATGCCTTAATTTCCTAAAAATACTACATCACAAGCCAACCTAAGGTCTTAATGAATAAAAACCCAACAAAAATTTGAAATTATTTTGAATTTTGTGCCAAGAGGGACTCATTTGCCACCCGTGGAAAATGGGTCCCACTCAAGGAATGCAAGTGGGTGTTGAGAGATAAGTTGTATTTAATGTTGTTTGTTAGGTTTGTATTAAAAAACACACTTAATTAAGGCCTATAAGTGCATAAAGGGGCCAAATAAAGCATAAGAAAGGTGTATTTAGTGGTGAAAAGCCTAGAAAAGCATGAAAGTTGGTTACAAGACTTTACAACACTTTAGAATAAGACTTGGTAAGTGATAAAAAGGGAATATTTAGATGGATTATAATAAGAAGAGTCTAGAAAAGTGTAGAAATGTTTTACAACACTTCACAACACCTTCACAATACATCATAATGTCTTTATAGTTTGAATATTCAAGACCTAATGTGAATGTATAAGTCACATTACAACATTAAATCAAGGTGAAAATAAGCACAAGGAGGGGAAAAACAAGAAAAAGTAAAAGGGTTACTTTTTATGTGTCCACAGTTAGTCCCCACTTTAGTGAGAGGATGAACTTGCTTCAAAATCACACTAAAGTAGAGCAATGCATCTCGGGAGGGGTCTAAATGTACTAATACATGGTAAGATGGGACAACAACAATTAAGAGGGGTGATCAAGCCCCCAGGATGAAGATCCTATGGAAAATCAGTCATAAGCACAAAGGACCGCACATGAAAGTGATGAAGAATGAGGGAAAGTAAAGAAAGCTTTGATCGTCTGTCCACCTTGTTGTGGATTAGATCTAGGTTGTTTGTTTGGAAGAAGAGATGTGTACTCACTCTAGGGAAATGAAACTCATGGTTGTCTACCGAGTGAGAAAGCCCAAGTATACTCACTCTAGGGCCACAAAACTTTTGGTTGTCTATAGGGTGAGAAATCCACAAGGTGGCTATGAGGAAAAGTCATGCCTCATAATGGGCTTTCCCGCTCAACCATACTAAAGTCATACCTCCTGATAATTTTAATAAGGCACCAAAAAAGACAATTTCATTTCGTGCTTCATGAGATAAGCAAAGCTTTGTATGCTTAGTACTCATGAACAAATGTAATAGCACCACATGCATGCAAGTTGTGTTATGCAAGGTGGCCATGTAAATGAAAAATGAAACATGGAAAATATGTTCAAATGAGTCTTGTTTAGTTCATGTAAGGTCTTAACTTAGGGAACATTGTGTCTAATGTCTCCAAGAGAGGACCAATCAAAGAATAAAAGATTCACAACTTAGCAGATGTAGTGTGTCACATCAGGCCACTAAGAGGATCTAATATGCTAATATAGATCACGCTTATGAAGGACATCACACCCAATGTCATCCATTAAGTGACAAACACATCGTATAAAGTAACAAGGCTGCATTAAGAATCGAGAAAAAGAAAAATGCAAAATGAGTAATGCCAATGTATGCCCCCACTTTAAAGGAATTTCTACACACTGTTATGTGAGCAATTACTTTAAAGTAGAAAAATGAAAAATGTAAAAAGAAACAAGACATGAGAGCCAACTTGGGAAGCCCCTATTCCAAGCCATATGCTTCCAAGTAAGGTTGTGTCATGTAAGAGAAAAAGAAACTAAAGAAAGAGGGGTTGTCCTAAAAAAGGAACACACCAAACATATAAGGGATCTATGGATTTGGGGTCAGTATTTTCATTGCTGTAATTTTTTTATTAAGTAGCTCAAAACTGTCATCATTCCCCAAATACACATAGAACTAGAAGAATGGCACAAAGAAAGTGAAAACAAAAGAAAAAGAAAAGATCCTTTTAGGTAAACATGGAAGAGACATAGGATGTCTCAATGCATCATCCCCAAAAGGAAAACACAAGTGAAAAGAAAATGAAAAGGTGAAAGAAAAGGAAAATATTTTGGGTCAACATGAAGGAGACATTTTGGTCTCAATGCCTTGCGTCATCCCCAAAAGGAAAACACAAAACAAAAGCGAAAAAGGAAAAAGAAAGGAAGACTGTTTGGCTCAACATGGAAGAGACATAGGGCATCTATACACTTTGCATCATCCCCAAAAGGAAAACACAAAAAAAAGTGAAAAAGAAAGTAAAAGGACCTTTTGGGTCAACATGGAAGAGACATAGGATGTCTCAACACTTTGCGTCATCCCGCAAAAGGAAAACACAAAACAAAATCGAAAGGAAAAAAATCAATGGAAAACACAGAGAAGAGTGTTACAAAGAGAGTAGAACATTAAACACCACGTTATGGGGGAACATGATACGCACATGAAAGAAAAAGAAAAGAAAATGCAAAAGACTAGTAAGGAAGATGCAAGTCAACCAATGAGCAAGTCATCTGTATCCCAATCATGTTCAGTGTATTGCGAGGGAGGTTGACTATCCAAAGGGTTAATTGCAAGTGCCGAACTAGGAGAAGTACCAGGTTCTACACTTGTTGTAGGAGTTTTTTCATGTAGGTTCATGGAAGTAGAAAATAATGTATTCAAATCATTATGTAGCTATTCATCAATTTTAGAGATCTCAGCATCATCATCATCCAGATTAATAATGACAGGAGGATGGATGGTAATTTCTAATGAAAGGTGTACATCAGGAGTTGTGGTTGTTGTATCAGATCATTTTGTTGTGATTTGGGAGGAGGGTCATTATTTATTGCTTCTATCAAAGGTGTAGGTTGATTTTCTTTGTTTTTTTTAGCTTGTAATTGATGAGCAAGGAGACGACGTCAACACCTATGCTCCCTAGCACCTCAATTTCATTTGATTCTATTGTGAAGTTTTGTAGGTGTAAGAGTGGGTTAATCGACCATAGGCTTCTATTCTTCCTAAGTGGGAGGAACATAAGGGACCATGGGAGGTGTAATCAATCACTTTCTCTTTTTCTTTATAAACTTTTTTTATGCAAGGGGGCATGATGGGATTGGTTTCATTATCTCTTGGACGCTTGGATGAGGAAGGTGAAGTGTTCATGTTTGGTTGATCTAGAGTTGAGGGCTAAGGCTCAGATTGAAGCATTTTCTCATTGAGGATGGGGGTGTTGGAAGTGTATGGGGATTGACTGCGAAGGGACAATTCGACAATTTTCTTTGCTTTAAAATTTTTATAAGCAATGAAAAAATAATTTTTATGAGGTGTTACGCGTTCCATGGGCTCTAGCCAAAAGGCTTATAAGGAGAAGATTCCTTTAGAAGACAATGGGTTAAAGCCACTATGGTTAACAGTGAATATTTCATTGTCATGTGAAAACTTTAAAAAAATTGTATGACTGAAGGGACAACTTTCATCGAGACAAGCCATGGATAGCCTAGTCATAGACAAAACTGATCCAATTATGGAATGATGGAAAATGTTACATCCATTATTTTAGGTCCTATCTGTAATGGAAGGACGATTGATCCTATCATAGGGCATGCAAAACAATTATGTGTTATGATCCATGCTTGTAGTTTTTCATATATATCTTGATAAAGATCATGTAATACCAAAAATTCCTCAGTGATCACATTCTCGCCACAGGTGGGATCTATGAATATCCCATTAGTGGGATTATCATAAATACAATAGGCTATGTAAAGAGGACCATCAGGAAGATTTGGAAGAATATATTTAGAAGAGAAAGTAATATCAAGATTTTTCTTAGGTGGGACCTTAGGAGGGATAACATCTATTGCTCCTACCAAATCATGCATAGGAGTAATAGAAGTAGAATTTTGAATAGGATCAGGATTTTCAACAGTTTTATGAACAGTCATCACATCGTTGTTTTGAGTTTCACCAGCTTTGAAAAATGAAATGGTATGTTTGGGCATCAGATTGGTAAAAATTTGTAAATTTTGATTGGGTGGAGCAACAGATGGATTTCCTTTAACATTGGCATTTGAAACAGATAGATGGCTAGAATCAATGAGGTCTTGCATGATGTGTTTAAGATGCTTACACTATTATGTGTCATGTCCCTTTTTTCTATGATAATGGCAATAAGCATTGGGTTGAAAGTTTGGAGGAAAATATTTATTTGGATCTAATGGTTTAATAGTAGGTAAAGTAATGATATGTTGGTGCAATAACTAAGTCGTCATGTTTTGAAGACTATCTGGTAAAGGTGTAAACTATCTCTTTGGGTCTCCAAAAGTAAAAGGTATCACAGCTTTAACAACTCTTAGTTGGTTGTTGGTGGGTTGAGACGGTTGTTGAGGAGGGGGTTTGAATTGTAAGAAGCCTTTTTTTGGTTTTCGAAATGGTTGTGAGTTGTTTGAAGTGCTAGGTTTGGATTTTTTAATTTGGTTAGTAGTGGACTTGGCCTCAGGACTACTAATCGAATTGTGATAGTCACAAAGGGCTGTACATAAATGCAAGAAAGGAGGAAATTTCATCATGTTCAATTTATCCTGGATGTGAGTTTTTTTTCAATAAACATCTTTTGGAAATGTGGATCAAGAACCTTGACATCAATTTGGGCATAGAGTGACTAATAGCGTTAGATAAAATCAGTTACTTTTTCATCCACATTTTGTTTACATCTCATTAGATCAGCCAATGTCTTTTTGGGCTCAATCATGTGTACTTGAAAATAATTTATGAAAGCATCAACTAATTCATTGAATGACCAAATTGAATTATTTGGTAAGTTTGAAAACCACTCCAAGGAAGTGTACTTTAAGGTCCTAAGAAACAATTTGGCCAATAGTTTATCGTCAAGAACAAAGCCACTGCATAAGGTTGTGTAAGCATTGACATGATTAGTAGGATCACCCTTTCCTCCGTACTTCTCAAATCTAGGTATTTCAATTACTTGTGGCATCGGTGTTCTTAATATTTCTAAGGATAGTGGGCTGATATGGATATAATAGTTGGGTGGAGCATTTTGACTTTGGCTTATGGTGGATATTTGTTGTTGCATGGAGGAAACGGTTTGGAAAAGTTGGGTAATGAGAGGGTCAGTGTAAGTGGTATGAGGTGGAAGAGATAATGGTGATGGAGTGTATGTAGTAGTAGGGCAAGTGAATGGAATTTTAATTGGCGGTATGGTGGAAGAGTAGAAAAAAATTGATGCCACAGAAGAATTGGGAATACTAGCAAGAATAGATGAGGAAGGAATCACATTCTAAACCTGTTGCATTGCAGTTGTTACTTGTGGAATGGTGTAGGTAGGTATAGATACTACTGTGGAAGGAGGAGGAGTGTTAAGTCCTCCTTGACTAACCACAGTATGTGTTGGTTGGGAAGTGGAAGGAGCATGTTTGTTGTATATCTCAGTAATTTTTTTCATAACATTTAAGCCTCATCACTTTCAAGCAAGTGGTGTATGTTGTCTATAGCAAGAATCACAATGGTGGAAATATTTTCAAGAGATAAATCTTGTTGTAAATGTGCTAAATCCTCATGAATGCTAATGAATTTATCTTGTGAAATGTGATAATTTTGCGTGTCAACTTGCATTTTATAGGAAGGAAAAGTATTGCTAAAGGTGGTATCCATACCTAATGCACTATTTTCAATACCAGGAGTAGTAGCTTGGGACAACCTAAGGTCCACAACGAGTGTATTATTGTGGGATGCCATGAGTCGAAAACTTCTTCTCAATAAAGTATGATCAATAGGGCACCAAACACTCATACAAGGGGTACTAAAGGCAAGGTGGATGCAGATGTAATGAAAACTAGAATTAATAAAATGCTAATAACAAAAATGCTGGAAATTATAACATAGCTATAATAACATAAAACTATAATGCAGAGAATGGCTAGAAAATGCCAGAAAATGTAGGTCAGATTGTGCAACTGGACTGATTCACCCTGTGTGGCGAATGAGTCCAAGAATTATTTTTTTGAGTTTTTTCATAAATTTTATGTTTTTTAGATGCACAAATGAAAATACGGTATGAAAATGCAGAATTGCAGTGTGTTTAAATGAATTGAAATGCAAAAATGAAAGCTATATGATGTTTTCACTAATGCAATTTTGGAAAACCCTAGGATGTGTAAGCAATGCAAAACCTAATGCAATGATGATGCAAGAAAAACCTAGGATGCAAATTCACTTAGAATCAAAAGTAAAAATTCTCTAAAGTCAGGTTCACCAAAATGGAGACAAATATTTTGGCACTCGAATGCTTTATGCTCCTTTTAGGGTTTTTCACCTAAAAGGAGATAAGATTGGAGCCAAAATGCAATGTTCACACTAAAAGAGGGATATGATATAAGTGCAATATTCCTAAATGAAGTAAACTAAATCCAAATAACTGAAAAATACTATTGATTATGTATGCAAAACTAAGAAATATGAAGTGTTTGAAAACACAGTGTTGTATGCAAACATGAACTGGAAACATGCACAAATGAAACCAAAACTTAGTGAAATTGAATAGAGTGCACCTGGAAATAGAATGTTGATGCTGGAAGGTTTTGGAATTTTTTATAAATCACTATTGATGGCCATTGGGACTCATTTTCCACTGATGGCGAATTAGTACAGGTTCTAGTATTTTTTGCTAAAAAGGGTTTCAGAGTGTTAGGAACTGAAATTTGTAAAAATTAACTTTTTTAGCCTTGCAGTAGGACTCATTTTCCATTGATGGTGAATCAGTCCTCCAAAAATCTATAAATTTTGAAGTCAAATCTGTGGGTCTAGATCTGTACTTGTCTTCTTGTCGGGTTGATGGAACTGAAACTACAAAAACTGGGTTGAATGATGTCTCCAAGCTCGAATTAGGTCTTTGTTGACTTGAGTAGCTTTGATAACTTGTTGACCACTTTTCAACACCTATCTCTTTGAAAAATCTTCCTACAAGACTTGCAAAAAGAGGGGGAAAATGGTTAAGGGTTAGAGTATAGGGATTTTCTTTGGTCAAATCCCACTTTGGTAATCAAAACCTTGATAAAGAAATGGAATGAAATAAGCAAGGAATGGTGAACAAATAACATGCAAATGTCATGAACTCACCAAACCCTTGTTGAAGTCTGAAGATATGTCAATGGCTGCTCCAAGATGCTTCATAATTGCTTGATTAAATGATGATATGATGCTCAAGTGCTTAGATGGATGAATGGGGGTTTAAATGGATAGAAAAACACTTATTTATACACACTTATGCCCTAATTTCCTGAAAATACAACATCACAGGCCGACCTAAGGTCTTAATGAATAAAAACCCGAAAGAAATTTGAAATTATTTTGAATTTTGTGCCAAGAGGGACTCATTCGCCACCCATAGCGAATGGGTCCTACTCAAGGCATGCAAGTGGGTGTCGGGAATTAAGTTGTATTTAATGTTGTTTATCAGGTTTGTATTCAAAAACACACTTAATTAAGGCCTATAAGTGCACAAAGGGGCCAAATAAAGCATAAGAAAGGTGTATTTAGTGGTGACAAGCCTAGAAAAGTGTGAAAGTTGGTTACAAGACTTTACAACACTTTAGAATAAGACTTGGTAAGTGGTAAAAAGGGAATATTTAGATGAATTATAATAAGAATATTCTAGAAAAGTGTAGAAATGTGTTACAACACTTCACAACACCTTCACATGACATCATAAAGTCTTAATAGTTTGAATATTCAAGACCTAATGTGAATGTATAAGTCACATTGCAACATTAAATCAAGGTGAAAATAAGCACAAGGAAGGACAAAATAAGAAAAAGTAAAAGGGTTACTTTTTCCATGTCCACACTTACCATTAGAAATAAGAAAAAAAGTGACCTATATTTCTTTTGTACAATAATAATATCATATGCTTAACAAATCTCTCTATAATCCTCTGGGTTAAAATTCATACTAATGAAACACTTTCTTCATATATGAAGGAAATATCTAGATCATATTGAGAAACTATGGTTAATTAAGGATCAATATTGAACAAGAGCATGAACTTATCATTCAATCTTCATTGTTTTGGAATATCATTGATAGTATTTCTAATAAAAAAATTATATTACATATAATATGTTTTTTAGGATCTTGTAAAAAGATTATTTTCATATTTTATTTATTTGAAATAAAATCATTATGACTAAGAATGGAGATGATCTAAAACCAAACAAAAATTGCAATGCTCACTCTATATGACCCAAGTGTGAGATAATAATGATAGTGTGAGAAGGCATGACACTCCATGTAATTTTGGGTGAGTAGGTAAAGATTTTAAAGAATAGAAGAGTTTTTGTTCAAGTAAACTGGAAAGGGTTTTCAAAGGGGATTTAACATGAGATAACATGTTAAGAGGGAAAGATTTTAAACCTTTCAGAACTGCAAGAAAATTAAGGAAAGAAATATAAAATAAAATTAAGGAAAGAAATATAAAGGAGAAAAGATGTGTTGTTTAAAACTATATATACTATGTTGTATCATCTATTCTTATTCATGACTTTTAGTGAATTTCTCATGTCTCTTCAGCATGAAAAGAACATCAATAAGGACATCAATCACATGTAGAGCCTTATGCTCTATCCAAGAGACTTGCCTGGTTGTGCTATGTTTCATACTGTGCTTCAGCTGTGGTTAGAGTTTTAGTTACAGTTTGCAGCATTTTACTCTGTTTGATGTTGCTGTCATGTTTTTAGAT
Source organism: Sequoia sempervirens (assembly GCA_007258455.2). NCBI lineage: Eukaryota > Viridiplantae > Streptophyta > Pinopsida > Cupressales > Cupressaceae > Sequoia > Sequoia sempervirens. The sequence goes on along the minus strand of VDFB02058242.1, from coordinate 764,189,982 downwards.
TACCAGTCCTATTCACTGATTTTCCTTTGATTTGTAATATTTGATTTATTTTAATAAACCTTTTTTCCAATTAAAAAATTTAAAAAATAAGGACATCAATCAATCAAGAGGCTTCAACTATACAACATACCTAACAAACATTTATGATAGTTTCATTGTACTGGTTAGCATTTTTTAATAGCTAACAAACATTGTTTAATAATGAATGAACATAAACACATGAAAACTTCTATTTTTATAAATTCACTTATAAGAGTAAATTATTATAAATTGATAGTCTATTCATATAAAATATGGGAAATGTCTCCTTTATGACAAAAGTAGTTTCAGAATTAGAAAGATATTCATTTAGAAGCCACTGATCTCCTTTTCAAGAAAGTAGTTACCAGAAGGTCCACCACGAGGAAACAAAGCCAATTTTACTACATTTTCAGCACCTTCACTTGGTGAAAGGTCTCCTGTACCATAAGTCATATTAGTTCTAACGTATCCAGGATGAATGCAGTTAACGTACGCCTTATCAGAAAGCTCACGGGCTAATAAACGTGTGTATGCGTTCATACAGATCTTTGACATTTTGTATGCTGAAAATGGGGCTGGCCATCCTTTCTCTTCCATGTTTTTGTTTTGCTTAACATCTTCTAAAAACTGACTTAACATGGAATCCAGAAATTCCTCACTAATAATATCCATGTCAGAAAGTTGTTTTTGTAGCAATGGATTTGGCATCATCTGTGAAACAACTTTTGTAAACATATATATAATGCATTCACAGTTTATTTGATTGAAATCTTAAATTGAGAAGAGTAAAAGAAATGAGATTACCTTGAGAAGCCCATGTAAAGATGAGACATTAACAATTCGTGGCCGGCCAGACGATTCCCTTAATAATGATAGGAAGCCTTTCACAACTCTCTTTGTACCATAATAATTTATATCAATACAAGTTTTTACACTTTCATGATCATACACTGCAGTATCATTCGTTGTTCCATAGAACTGCAATACAGAGAAAATATCGGATAACTTGAATAAAAATGATACTCAAATGCAATCTAAATAGTAAGAATAGTTTGTGTATTCCTTCAGTGCACATCTCGCAAATCTGTCATCTCCCTTGCATCAAAAGAGTGAGATACATAAATGTAATTAATTGTTTTTAAATTTGTATATACACAACATTTGATTACCCTAAAAAACTAATAGACAAAATAGAATCAAAGCTCAAAATCATATAAATAAAAGGTAACAGTCCATGCAGTCCCATAAACGGAAGCAATTGTATAAAACAAGTTTGCACCTCCGAAAAAGAACAACTAATCACAAAATCAAAATGCCATAAAAAAAATACTAAAAAGAGAGCTAAGTTGCAAAGAGATAGAAAAATTAAAATTGTGGGGAGAGTCCCTATCATCAAAGTAACCCCACCCTCCATCATGTAAGCCTTTCTCCATGATGAATAGGATCTCGCCCAATGAGAGCATTTTATTCATTTGTCTATGGCTAATTAGCAAGAACCACTGTATCTTGAATGAAATCAGTTTGTTAGTTAAGAAAAAATTTCCTACCTTAGAATACAGTCCACCCATATCGATGGAAAGATGTTGAGAAGGGATTACGAACATTAGGAGGATACCAAATAGACTAAACTATGTGGGGAGGAGATCAACCTACACATTGACTAGCTGGAAGAGACAAAAATGCTCTACAACTCTATAGGGTGTCACTAGGAATCTAAGTGACTATCTTTAGTGTAGTCAAGATGACTAGGTTTGAGGAAGCAATGTTAGAGAAATGTGTGTCATTGTACATCCAAAGTCATTTTTTTAACCTAAACTTGAATCTACATTAACACATTCGAAAGCACTAGAGACTTTTTTTTACTAGAAAAGTTAGGATAAACATATTTCTATCCAAGTTTCAAATGAGAAAGAAAGTCTTTAGTATGAAAGAATGATAAATCCAAGTGAGTTGAACAAGGAAGTCAACCCTATCCCCTAAAAAAACATTATTCTTGGTAAAAGAATATAGTCTAAATCATTTGAAAAAGTTATGTATCTATGACTAACCATCTTCCACACGGGTGTAGTACCTAAACTAATGCTTGGTCATCTCAAAGTGTTGAGTGAAATGAAATATAGGATTTGAAACACCAAGATGAATAGTTAATTTTCCTATGAGTGGGATTTTATACAATAGTCATTATTCAAATTGATGTTAGAATATTCTATGTGTAAGAGCTATCTTGCCTTATAATTTTTTGTACTCCATAAAAATAATTCAGATAGTTCTTTTATGTAAAAATTACACAGTTTTAAAATCCCAAAAAGCTTTATAAATCATTTGCAAGTTTCCTAACTCACCGTAGTCATGTTGTTTATTTTGTAGAGGTTGGTTCTTATAGCAATCACCGTTTTAAGAAAGAAGACCTATATATAATGTTTCTCTTGTTTGGTGCCACATAATCAACAAAAGTCTTCAAATTAATATCAAAATGTCATAAGGATGTCTTTAATAATGCCACATATTTTCTAAGTGTTTGATTTTGGTTTAATATAATGTGACTTGTAACACCTACATATGGAAGGCATAATTAAATTATACACCACATATTTGAATATTGCACCAAATAGTAATTTATATGATATTATTGGTCCCAAGTAGGTTCATGGTTGAGATTGCATTGAGTTTTGAATATTACATATTATTTCACTCATCAAAGAAAGGACATGAACATGTTTCACAAATAAGTGACAAACCTAAAGAAGTAATCATAGAATAATAAATTCAATAATGGACCCATGATACTTTTTAAAAAGAAAGAGATAAGTTTACAAGCCAAATTCATTACAAAAGAAATGCACCATACCCAGTTAGCTAAGTTAGCAATCTTAAATACTTATGAAGTATAAGATACATGCCATTTTAGATGATTGAATTTAGATATAAGTAGGACCTAGAATGCAAGATAAGAAAAGGAGAAATGTGTATCATATATGAGTGAATATAAGAGATATGATAGGAGGATTAAAAAATGACTAATATATGTGAACATTGTATGAGAGATGTATTTTACATGATCTATTGTGTTGTAGTTACCTTATGTACACTACACAAGCCTTGAACTTACTCTTGTCACTCATATCAAGAAACTTAGGGTCATGTATTGGGCTTTAAATTTAAAACTAGATCAAGAAACTTAGGGTCATGTATTCTTGATCTATGCCCCACTCTTATCAATATATGGTTATAATTTTGGGCCTTGGTAATGTGGTAGAGAAAGATCGCATCAATAAATAAATAATTTGTAGAAAAAAGAGATTCAATAGGGAAGGGTTATAGTTGGAAAGTAGCCTAATTTTAGGGTTTATGGTAGGAAACTCTAGGTTCTAGCATCATGAGAGAGGGTTAGGCACCTAAGGTATGATGAATGGAAAGGGGGGGTCTTGAAAAAAGGTCTCCAAGAGATATGACCATGGACAAAAGTTTATTTGGAGACATTAAGGATGGATGAAAATGAATAATTAAATTTCAAATAAAAAATCTCCAAAGTAAGATTCAAGAAACAAAGGGATATTTTTTAGCAAATTAAGATTTCAATTGAGATTAGCATGAAACTAATAAGAGATAACATTAAAGAAAATTTAGGAAAGATATGAAATTTATAGAAAGAGGACTGGGAGAGCTAGGGAGACACCATTAGAGCACACTAGGAGGGTATCTATAGAAGATTTGTAAATTCTCTAGTTGAGAGGACAATTGGAGCCACTAGCACATATGATGATATAATAGAGAAATTGATTACATGAGTAATAAAATAAAAAGAAAATACAAGAATAGTAGAATAATTCAATAATTATGATGAGTCTAATGGGTTAGCAAAGGAAGGACTTGAGAATTGTTCCTAGTCAAGGTGGAAGTAGTGGTGCTCCACAAGTAGAATTTTTTACTCACCAACATTTTTTTAGAATAAATCTATCAAAACTTGAGGTTACCGTAAATAAAGGGATTGAGAGTTAATTGTGTCTATAAAAATGTCTTCAAACTGATTGATTAAACTAATAAAACCAAATAAAAAATGAAAAAATAAAATGAAAACACACAAATTATGCATGGAAAATCCAAAAAAACATGAGTTTAACAAAAATGAACTATGTTAGACTCCCCATTTGGGATGAATTTCCTAATGTGATCATTTTGATGTGTGCTCACTTAAAAATATAGTAGCATAATGATGCTTTATTGTAAAGGTGGCTGATTGAAATGGTTAAGTGTTTGAATGATACATAGATTATAGGATTAATAGGAATGGAGAGTTGAGATTGGAAGATCTAAAGATCAAGGGTGGAGATTAAGTGTGATCTCTCAACTCATGGGATTATGCCAAGTGACACAAGGATGATGAATGAGAGGGAAGATGGTACTTTGAGGGTACCATGGAAGATTTTCCAAAAGAGGAAAATTTAATGTTGAGGGAATATTGGAGTGGGTTAACCCCACTTAACCATGGATTATGATGTGTGTACATGATTAAGGAGTGAATTAGGTAGGGATTAGGGGTTAATAAAAAGTGATGGAGGATGGGATATTTAGAGAGGTTATTTAATTCATTTGGAGGAAATGGGATGGGAGGTGAGGTTGGATAAATAATTAAAATTAATTATTTACCTTAGGCTGGAACTTTAGAGGAAATAGAGGCAATGAATGAGATAGAAAATTTTAGGTATCTACATTTTATCTGTTTGAGATGGTGCTATGAAGTCACATCATTTTAAAGAATATTAAAACATAGGACTTGGAAGAAAATGGTTAGATTTGGGAAGCTCCTCATATAATTTGAAGGAGTGACTAGAAAGAAAGATGATGAGAGTGAAGATGAGTAATGGAGGGTTGAGATTGGAAGATGAAGATCAAGGGTGGAGATTGAGTGTGATCTCTCAACTCATGAGATTATTCCAAGTGGCACAAGGAGGATGAATGAGAGGGGGGATTGTACCTTGAGGGTACCATGGAAGATTTAACATAAAGGCAATTATTGTTCAAGTGGACAAAGTGAAAGGAATAAAATAGTTTTTAATTCCTTTTGGGTTCTTTTGGAAACAAGACCCATGTGCCAAAAGAACATGGGGTCTTTTCCAAAAGAGAAAAAATTAATGTTGAGGGGACAAAGTGGGTGAGGGAAGATTGGAGTCCCTACCAAACCACTTCACATCCCTATCATACTGTCCAACCACAATCTTCATCTTATCTCGGTTCCTTCCATTCTTTTCATCTAATCCCAATCCTCCAATCCATCTTTAATGATGATGCTTTTACACATTGGAAGTCCACATTGAATGACCAAAATAATCATGACATGCGGAAGTAAATGATTGTGTCCCACCTCCTACAACTAGTTTAATAATTGTTGCTACTTTGAAACTTGTTATTATATTTTCTCTTTTGACACATTGCTTAAAATCACACTTTGTAAAGATTATAAGATATGATTTTTTCCACTCTCCTTTTTATAATATATTATGATTTTAAAAACTCTATACAATTAATATAAAAGCATTATTTCATTTTTTTTTTTTTTAAAAACAAAACTTTAAAGAACCATTGAAAATTCCCTACAACCTAACCCTCAAGCAAAAAAAGAGGAGTTTTCTCCTCCTCTCATTTTTATAAAGGGCAAAAAGAAGTCAGAAAGCCGTGACTTAGATATTTTAAAGCCGTACGACATGGAAAACCATTCTCAGCCTCTGCACAGAGATTACCAAGTCATCTGGCATAACATCCAATTTGCAAAATGATATTTTAAACTTATAGCGCATGAATAAGCTATCTCCTATCCCTGCATAGAGGTTTCTAAGTCATCTAAGACAGCTTGTGAATTGCCAATCTTTGTTTTGTAAAAGCCCAAAATCTATGAAGTCTACATATTAGATGACACTGTTTATCTCTCTTTTCATATTCATGGAAGACGAGATAGTGCCAGATTGTCTTAATAAACATGCAAAGTGAAAAAGTTTATGCCCAACTCACCAGTAATTGGCGCATATCTACCTCAGTTTTGTCCATCAATTCCCAGTTCATATCTTGCCCCATCACTGCTGCATTGTTTATCTGTTGAAAAAATTAATCTTATAAAATCAAATAAATAAATATCTCTGGCTTTCAATAATGGATAAGTTTAAACAATACACTTTAAATTTTTGTTTGTTTAAGTAGTTTATCTGAAATCATGCTATCTTCTTGAATAAAATCCATAAAACCGCCTAAATAAATCAAAACCACTGTTTAAACCAAATTTCCAATAACTACTTTCAAGAAACTCAAATTCTATCATATTGTTACCAAGATATCTAATCCACCAAACATCCTTTTCAACCATTGGGCCAGATCTGAAACACTTTGGGAGCTCTGCACATCTAATATGTGAAAATGAACATTATCAAGTCCTGCTTCACCCAATTCTTTCATGGCAGCCACCCCATTCTTCTCGTTGCGACACGTAAGCACCACAGTGATGCCCTTGCATGCCAGCTGGCGAACAATCTCCAATCCTATTCCCCTATTGGCTCCTGTAACCACCGCCACTGTTTCCCCACTCCACCATTTCTGTTCCTGTCAGAATCATCATACAAACAAAATACTTTTGTTAAACTTCGAATCGACTGAAATTAAAGCATTTCCAAATCTGTATGGAAAGCAAGCGTTTCTTCGATTCGAAATTTTTACCATTTTTCAGATATTGTTCGTAGTTTAAGCTGACCTCCACAAATAGATCAGGCAATCTCTTTGTATAAAGTTTGAGTATAAGCCCAACCATGACTCACGGATTTGTTGTCTATCAATTCTTTTCTTTATTATTCAATGTGACAGTTCTCAGCTTTATTTAATTATGATTTTGTCTTAAGTCTTTATTGAGTTGTTTAAGAATTTGGTTTTATGGAAAGAACAGATTTATCTGTTTGTTGTGGTGTCTGAGTATTTGTTTTTTATAAAGTATTATTTTCACCTTACCTTTATTTTAATGAAAGGACAAATTTATTTCTTTGTTGAGGTGTAAGAATTTGTTTTATTATCAGATATTTTTTGCACCTTAACTTTATTTAAGATAAAGCATAGACTTCCCTCTTTGTTGATTTGTCTAAAAATTTATTTTCGATCAACCTTTTTTTTATTAGTCAATGAATCTTATCACTTTGGATCTATTAGATCACATCAATTTTATTGTGGGTAGATGCCTCAATTATGTCTTTGTTGAGTTATCATATTATTAATATTTTACTAGTATTTTTTTTCTATTAATCAATATGATTAATCATCTCAATTCTTTTTTATCACCACATCTTTATTTAGTAGAAAGGACTCAAACAGATCTTTGTTGAGTTGTATAAAAACACTAGAAAAGAGATTAGTGTAAAATATGTGCATAAAATTCTACATTATTATATGCCTTATGTGTCACTATAGGTTTGCTTGTTTCTTTCATTTGACATAACAAGAGGTTAATTTTATTCATTTATCACATAAAAATATAACAATAATTTCTCAACTTTACATGTGGTGAGGTAAAAATAATCAACATGCAAGCCCCTTGATGTATAAGAAAAAGGTAGTTACTAGATCATGTGCACCAATTGGGTCATCTCCCATATTATTCTTGTGGTTCATCAATCAAATGGTTAATCACAATTTTGTATTTGCTTTTGGTGAAAAGAGGCATGTACTTACTACTACCTACTACCAAGAAGACAACTTTCTCAATTGTCCTTTCACCTAATCACTATCAAAAAGTGATAAATAGTCTAGTTTTAAAAATAAAAAAAATGCCACTAACTATTGAATTATGTAGACGTTAAGAATATATGACTATTTAACTATTATTTATACTTTTAAGATTTTTACATAATTGTATTTATATAATGTTTTTAAAGGGAAAATATGGGGTTGTTTTATTTTTTGTCACTAGTTCATAGTAATACCAAGGAAAACAATTATGACTATTTTTTTGTAGTCATATAACTCTTTTCACTTATCTCTCTTTTCTTTTGTAATATAAAAGTGCAAAATCTCTACTCTTGCAGCTTTAATCAGTTTTACTTCATCTAATTATTATGGTGATATCATTATAATATTCAATTAAAATTATTAGACAGATAATATAACTCCTATTTAGAATTCAATAACCAAATCCTACCATTGACCAATTTATAATAAAATAGTCCACATCTCAAGGTAATTTTCCACTCAAAATAAGGTTAAATGGTGTGACCTAGTCTATGGACTATGCCACTTGAGGGTGTAGGACTTAATGCTAAACACCTCAACACCCCAAGATCACCTACAAGACAACAATAACTTTCACAAGAGAGAAATGGTAGAAATATCATCTCATGATTATGGATTCAATATTCCCAGATTGAATATATGATGTGCATATGATGCCTTAATTTTAAAGATAAGTTGTGAGATAGAATTAGACAAGATCTTGACATGTTTCTGAATATCATATAATAATACAACTACCTGAAAAAATATTAAATGACTTCAAACACAAGCATTAAAGCCAAAAGATAATAAGATAAGATCTAGTGACAAATAATATTATCTAGATAATTTCCTCCTAGGACCCAAGTGGACTTAAAATATAAATAGGACATAGATAGGTAAAATACCTATTTACACCAACACCCCCCTTAAGTACAATTTAGGTTCGAGTATTATTTGTTTGCAATAAGTGTCGTTATTGATGTCAACCCAATATGGATGTCATTGATGTCATATGTGATGTTGAAGTATGTACACTCTCTAGGGATAGTTGTTATGTTGTGATATCAACTTTGGAGCAAGTTTGGAAAGCTACACAAGGAAGAATAATGACCAATATGTTAACTAAGTGTGTTGTAGAGGATGATATTCATTTTCTGATATGTCCATAATATTTCTACATTGATATAATCATAGTTTGATGTACTATAAACAAAGATATGTTGTAGAAGTTGTGCTAAAGCACTCACAGGGAAGACTATATGGCTGAGTCATGATATGGAGATCCGTATTCTTTCACGGAGAAGTATTGTGTCTTGCGGTTCTAAATAAAAGATGATTATGTTGTTGAAATGTTCGAAAAAAGGGGGATCCAAAATGGGGTGCCCTAGGTCCTTCATACAAAGAACTTAGGAACTAATGGTGTCCGTCTTTCCCAAATTTCATTGAAGCTAAAAGTTCGCAAGGTGTAAAGATTGAATTTTGACCCTAAGGTGATCTAATCATACCTAAATCTCTTGTTTCTTAGGATAGTAGGATGTATTGGAATTAAATGGAAATGATTTGATGCAACTAAACATAATGACCAATATGACCTAGATGATAAAATGCAATTTCCTGAAGCTATAGAAATTAAATTGACAATTTGCAGATAGATCTAAGAAGGGTCTAGACACATGTACCTAGCATGAAAATTATGTTCTAGACACTGTTGAAGGATAGGCTAACCCCAAAGCGAATGGGTCCTAGAAGACCTCTAAAATTGTAGAAATTGAAATTGTAGCTCTCTGTGTACACTCTGCTCCTATACATGCAAATCTTCGTTTTCAGATATGGACCTAGAATAAATCTACAATAGAAATGCATTTTTTCTTTTAGGGGGTTTTCCTCAGTCAAAACCTATGTTTGGTAATTAAACCTTGATGAATAACAAAGAATTGATAAATGCCAGTGTGTGAGCCCTAACCTTAAGTGTATCTAAGTTTATCATGAGCTAATATGCAAAGAAACCCTACTCAAGTGAATTAGAGTATGATTCCTAAATGATAACTGATGAAGATCTACTTAGGGAGAGGTCATTACACTCCAAATAAATTTAAAACACAATGATACCTATTCCAAGGTGTGCACACTTGGTCTCCTTGTGCTTTGTAGCACAACGCTTGGGTTTGTGACATGGCTTAACCACCTCTCATGGATTCATTAACTCTGGCAGTTGTATCCAACATTAACAGGTTGATCTTTTGGTGCAATGACAACTATTTATGCAACAATTGGTATTAGAGCTTGGGTCACGAGTTTGAACCCCTTGCTTTCACTGGGGGGATTATTACAAGTGTGTGCCCTTGGTCTCCTTGTGCTATGTATTGCATCACTCAAGTTCATGACATGGGTTAATTTCCTCCGATGGATTCATTAACTCTCGTGGTTGTATTAGGCATTAATAAGTTGATCTTTTTGTGCAACAACAACCATTTATGCAACAATACCTTGTTGTAGGTTGCTAGTAGAAAGAAGCTTGAAGATGGGAACAATAGAAAATAAGTCATTAGGTCATGAGAAATGGCTAAATGCATCTCCCAAGCCTAGAATCCATCATGTTCCACCATTGGCACCAACCTTCAATCATGAACAATGCTTGATCAAATCTTGTCAAATGAGCTTGAAGACCTACAAATACAAAAAATGTTGCTCCAAGACTTCGGATTTGCTTGCTTCCTTGTTTTAAAATATCTTTCTTGATATCCTAATCTCTTTCTCTTTTTTCTCTCTCTCTCTCTCTAGTTTGAAATGGTGAAAAGACTAGGCTTTATAGGCTTCTTCTTTAATTTCTCGAATATTAGATCTTAATAGCTAACATTTTCATATGAAATTTGAATGATTAAAATGCCACCAAAAACATATTAAAATTTGGGTCTTAGGAATTATGAGGGACCAATTCGTAAATCTAGGACACACATATTCCACAATACTTTAAATATTGGTTTCATTAATTAAATGTCAGTTCCCCTTTCAAAAAATAAGAAAATAAGTCATTTGGATGCATAATGAAAAGAAATAGGGCCTATTTAGGAAGGGTGAAAATGTATAAATGTGAGGTCAATAAAGTAGGCCCAAACTATGTGTGAAATTATATGATCACCTACAAGGGAGTACAATTTACTACACTACATTTAGCCCCCACTTTAGTGGCCATATGACACTACATACATATGCAAGCTAAAGTAAAATATGCTTCATAAAAGGATACTCATATGGATATTGCAATTCGTTTGCGAAGGGGGAGAATGAAGCCCCCAACATAGTTATCTACAAAAACACAATGCTAGGAACCACATCCTACAAAACCTATTCATTAGCTATTCAAAATCATCTTAAAACATGTTGAACTTCTATGAAGAATCAAATTTGAGGGTAGATGTAAGTCGTCCCTGATTCCACTTGCTTTATGGAGGTGGAATCAAGGTAGCAATCTAACTTCATCAAATTATTAGACTTTATAATTGAAATTATTATGATAGGGTTACAATATAACAACACCATATATTAGTAAACATTAGGTGAGATTGAGCATGGAACTACAAATCCTATGCATCAAATAGATTGAAAATGGAGTTATCTAGCCCTCATTATGGTGATTTGCATGAAATATGTTATTAAGAAACATTATTGTATGTTAGTGTAAAATCATGTTTTGACTATTATTTTGACATTTACTATTTAGAGATAACCTTGTTGCAAAGGAGTCAACATGTCGAGGAAACAACCCTATGAGCCCCTGAGACTAGAGGTTCTAGGATCTAGGATTGTGGATGGTGACATCCCACACTAGGTGAGTTTGATGTACCTTATCCTAGTGTTTTTCCTTTATATTTTCTTTTGTTTGCATGATTTTCCAAACATTTAGAGAACCACCCATCCCAAAATGGAAACCCTATCTAATTTTTGCAATCCCATCCTAAAATGGCAACCCTATCGTAGACCCCCATCCAAAAATGGTGGTCATGTCCCATTTTTGGCAGAACATCCAAGGGCAATTTTCTTTGTTGTTATTTGTTTGGTTGACATTTTTTTTATGTTATTGATTATTTTCCTTTGCTTCTTTCAAGTTTATTTGTGTGCTCATTAGAGACTAGGAGGTGTCTGTTCTCTTTCCTCTAAGAGTAGATTACCTGACTTACTAAGGTGGAGGTGGAGACTCTTTCCATTATAAGATTATTCTGGATATATCTCATGCCACCCATGACATATCATGATACTATGTTGATCTCGTTGGTGGAGAGGTGGGATTCAGATACCTTTACCTTCCATCTCCCAACTAAGGAGATGATAGTGACACTAGAGGATGTTTATCATATCTTCAGGATACTCATCCAAGGCGAGACTATCCATATGCGGGAGGATCACACATGCCATTAGATTAGGCATGACATTGAGTACTATACCAATCATTATGTTACACCTAAGGATAGTGGGGCTTGCATCAAGCTCAAATGGATTCCATACACTCTATTTTTGTTACTTTGGTGGATTTTGTTGGTGATCATAGTGCTAGCACTTGTTCTCAATGGACTAGCTGAACACATCAAAGGAGGACTCATTCATACCATTCATGCTATGTTGTAGCATCACATGGTATATGCATGGGTTCGTAGTATGCTAGCTCATTTTTATTATGATCTCAATCGATTTGTGTATTGTGAGCCTGATAGTATAGTACATTGTACACTCCTTCAGGTGTGGGCCTTTAAGCATATCACATGCACTAGACTTACTGATTTTCCTACCAATATGACCCCTAGTTATCCAAGAGCATTTAGCTTTACTTTGATGCAAGTCTAGCAATGGAGAGATATTTTATACTAGAGAGTTTGATTCGATCACCTAGAGGAGAATGATATCTCATGGAAACCTTACAGGACCGTACCATAGTGGGCAGATCCGAAAAAAAGCTGACCAAGATGCAACATGATAGATTGTTGCTTGGATGTGATGACTATATAATTATTATGAAATTTTACTATGATCATGTCATTCATCAATTTGGGTAGGTTCAGGTGGCACCTATGCCTTGACTTACATATTTGAGATCTACACAAAGTTGTTCCAAGCCAAGAGACAACCCTTGTCCTACCATCAATGACATCTATTTTAGTGACTCAAACGATGCAGACCAAGATACACCCCAAGTGTTTGATGTAGATGATGTGGGCACCACTATAGGCTATGAGATATGGTAGACGAGACCACAACATCCACAAGTATTCCCTTACAATCATCCTCCAGGTGACAATGGACCTCTTTTAGGTCCCAGAGATGTGAGAGAGGATGCAACCATGGATGGAGATACAACACATGAGGATGATATGTTAGAGGATACAATGGAGGATCAAAATCCTATTGGAGAGGAGCCAACAAAGGCCATGGATGCCCCTGAGGAGATACCAACATCTCATCCTCATGTCACCCAAGCATAGATAGTAGTTGTAGCTGACATTTCAGCCCATAAGCAGGGTATGTGCAAGATCATCATGGAAAAAATAGGCCCTTAAGTGGCAAAAAATTTAGAAAAATCAAAGTTAGAAAACTTGACGTAAAAATTTGAAAAAGTTATCTATATTATTTAAAAAATATGTAAAAATTTAGAATCTGTCGCAAATTGAATGTAGTTTCTAAACTACTAGGTTTGTTTAAAAAATAAAAAAATCTATTTGGTAAAAATTTGAAATTTCAATGCAGTGGTACTTAAATTTAAGGGAAAAAATAAGGTGTATGTCTAACCACCCTAACCACAATAAAATGATAATATTTTTTTATAAGATTTTAGATATATAAGTAGAGGAATCATGCCCCAATGTGATGCATATTTTTTTGTAATATTTTTTAGTAAATAATTAATTATGAATTTTTTATGACAACTTTTAAAAAAATATAAAAACTCGTATGTCTGACCACCTTAACTTGGTCAAAACTTCATGAAATTCATTTTTTCTTTTTTTAATCGTATAGTATGTGAAGCATAGAAAGTGGCACATGTTTTGGATTCAAAAAATGTGATACTGTTTGAAAGCTATAGATGTTTTTCAATCAGCCTATCAATCAAGACTTTAGTCGTAATATGAATAGAAAATGAATAATAATTACTTATTAAATTCAAAGTAAAGCATAACTTATATCGATGGAAAGCTGAGAATCTCCTTTAAAAACCCTTTTCATTTTATCAATTTTGGGTAAAAAAATAGTCGTCAGCCACATACCCATCATGATCCTACACATACCCAACACACAGAGTGCATCCATGCTACACCCAAAGTCTTGATAGAGTAGTTACTATATCCCATCAAGATCTTGACTAGAGAATTGGTGATCTAGGTGATGATATTTGATTATCTTTTAAGTTTAAGTTATGCATTTATTATTATGTATAGTGTTCTAACTTGTGTTATTTTTCATTAATATAGTGGGTACACAAGAGTGGTGAGACTGTTAAAAGGTGCAAGACAACTAAGAGGGGGGTGTGAATCAATTGTCACAAAATTCAAACTTAAAACTTCAACACTTATCAATTTCACAACCACACTATTCTATTATTAAGTATGAACATGAAACACAAATAATAGAATGTAAAATCAACACAATGAATGCCAATTTTTTTAGATGGAAACCCCAATAAGGGAAAAACCACGGTGAGGATTAACTCACAATATAAAGAGATAGCAAAATTGAATATAGGGGCTCATTTTTCAATCCTTTCATTTCAGCAACAATTTAACTTTAAGCATTTTCTTTCATGCTTGTATCATGGCTATGAGCAAGTGTTAGTTTTCCATTTCTACTTTTTGGTTAAAAGCATACCCGAGTTCATATATATTAAAAAAATACAAAATTATATCAAAAGAGGGATTTGTACCTCAATCAAAATTTAGAGGAAGATTACCAATCCAATCCAGTAATCTCTCCAACTATTCTAAGTTGATTTTGTCCTTCTTGGGCATTATAGAGTCAATTCTATTAATTTTGGTAAACAAAAAATCTATTCACTAACAAATTTTTGGTGACTCCACTAGGTTAATGAGTTGAGGAAGTTTGCATTTTTGAAGATCAAAATCTCTAGTTTACAAAGAAATTTTTTAATGGATTTTATAAGTCGCCTTTTATATGACAAGAAAAGATTGTGTTACCATGTGAAGACATCTTTCTTGTGTTGCATCCAAGACTAGATTTGGTTACTTCAAAAAATGAGGACATCATCTCTCAATTGAATACACTTGCATGGCGGTATCAAAGAAGTGTGGTGGAATATATGTGAGTAATTTTTGTAGTTGAAGAAGGGGAAGAGCTCATACAACATCCACCAAGACATGTGGTTAAAATTTTCCCAAGAAATAAAATTGTTCATTATCCTAACCCATCACCTCAACCCAACTGGAACCAAAATCCACCACTAGCCCCAAGAGAGCCACCACAAAATTAATTGAACTCAAAAATTATCTCTTCCAAAGATTGGCAACTTTGTTTAAAAAATAACCCTTACATATCAGTTGTAGTTTATTTTGATGGCCTCTTCACCATCACGACCTTGGGGAACTAGTTTTTCCCCCCTCACATTGCCAAGTTATTCCCTACTCCCTAAAGGTTTCAAGGGATCATTTTCCTATATTCACAAGAGAAAACACACAAGATCCCCAAGATCATTTAGATGCATTCACTATCACCTATGCCTCCTCTAGTATTGTTGAAGAAAACATACTCGTTCACCTTTTTGTTGCATCTTTTGAAGGTAGAGTAGTAGAGTGCTTCATGCGACTCGAAGAGAGAAGCATTAAAAATTGGAATGCTCTAAGAGATAGCTTTCTCATGAGATTTAGAAATGTGGTCAATATGGGAGCTCACTTGAGAACTCTTTTTAATATTCAGAGGAATGTCCAGATGAAAGTGTTAGGAGCCTTATTGATAGATTCATCAGTGCTCTGAATCAAATCTCATGTTCTAGTAGACCCAGTGAAACCAATCTGGCGGCCACCCTTATGCATGCCTTTCCTCCTAAAATTCATTTTGTATTGAGGAGAAGAGGTATATTTTATTTTGAAATGGTAAAAATTGAAGCTATAAGAATTGAAGAAGAATCGGTGAGGCATCATGAATGCTTAGGTGGTGGATCTACTTCCATTTTGAGCCTCCTCCCAAAGGAAGTTCTTAGTGTTTTAAGTAATGATGATTCATCCCAAGCTAATCCTTTGGGTTTTATTCTCTCACAATGGGTAAGATCTTTTGGAACCCACATGGTGGGAGATGTAAGTGAAGTTGAACTTTTAGGGCTAGAAAATGAAGATTCTAATGATTCAGATGATGATGATGAGTTATGTGGTCATGATGATGTAGATTTTTATGTTATGAACTATAGAAGGATGTTGATCAGTCACTTAGTCTTGATACTTGGGTAATCTCAGCTACCTAGGATGAGAAGGGGATTCAAAAGCATGATGCCAAGAAGCTCAAAGATTCATGACTTCTTACCATGAAGTTAGAAAAGAAAGAAAAAGAACCCACTTCAAAAAATGATATGCAGGAAAGAGTGGAAGTAGGAATAGAGACATTTGTTGGAAAAAATATTACAAAAGGAACATCAAAATTTTGTGAAAATTTACAACTCACAATGAAGGTTATGTTCATTTGCAAGTTGAAGAATAAAGCAAGTTATTCTAGGAATACACATGAGTCCCAGGTCCTAGCAGAATTTATTATGACTGATGAGACAGTTGTACTTAATTAAGGGGGTTGGATTGCTTGTTTTACATCCATCAGATGGTGCTTGGGTATCTTTTTTGTCATCACTTGGATGAACTCTTTAAAGGTTGATCTAACTAGTGAAGTGACTAAGGAGAAGGCTTGGAGCCTCTTCATCTAGTAGCTCACTCAAATGTTTGGAGAAGTAACAATATTCCTTCATCCTGTAAGTCCTTTCTACTCTCAACAATTGTTTCTTAATATACAGTCTAAATGTGGCTATATTGGTCTTAACCATCAAGGATCATATTTTTATTAGCTTTTCAACAACTATGTATAATAATTTTCTTTTTTGCGTTAGTAGGTGTCCCCTACCATTATAAATAGGTTTTTTTCTACTCTTCATTTTAAATGTGTCTGGTCTCGTTTTTGTTGTCTACATGATCCTTTGAAATTTCTAATCTCAATTCTACTACCCAATGGATAAAGGACTAGTTTCTAGAATTTCATTTTTGGGTTCATTTCTTCATTTTTAGCATTCCTTGTCCCTAGTCAGAGTTAGGTGCTTCCATCAGTTTTACCCCTACTCCCTAAAAATATCCTTCAAAACACTTTGTAAATTAGAGGGATGTGTTCATCAATTTTCTTAAATGAAGTTTTCAAACTTGTGTCAGTTCTTGACTCGGTTTTTGAACCTACATGTTTTCTGATGAGCTTCACTTTGGAACTTCATGAGTCAATTTGAGGGCCTCGAAAGATTGAAAGGAATGTTGTAATCAAAAGAAATAATCGCATGAGCAAAGCGATAGATGTTTGGTAAAACTTTTTGAATTTTTGAAACCTTTTTTGATCCCAACAAGGTTTCAAAACTTCTTTATCTATGCTAGAATTATAAAATAAGTTGTGATTGTTTTCTAAATTGCTTTACATAAAAACTAATAGGAAAATGTGAAATTTCAATTTTATTCTCTACGAAGGCATAAAGGTAGGTTTCCACAACTATGGAGGACCTCGAAACCTTTTCAGAACTTACTTAGAAGCATTTATCCAGTAAATTTGTGGCTGAAACTTGTTTCATTACTGAGGATGAACTTAGAAAAAAAAATGTTTGCAAGAAAAATGTAGCATTCAATACACTATTCCACATGAATATACAATTAAAAGCCACAAACAGTGAAAGTAAAGTTCATTGTATTCAACATAATGAGAAAAAGTCTCCATATTATTGCTTTCAAGGCCAACATGCATTAGAGTAACAGCTTGGTCGATCCTCTCATTACACAACACACAAGAGATACAGATTGTGTCACAAATCAAACCCACACACGGATGAATGTAAAGCCCTCTCAAGGCATCTTCAATATATTGCAAGTATTGTGGGAGAACTAGACACTCAATAGTCCACAAAGCCCATCCAAAAAGGCTAGAAGTGGGTACAATATTGTATAGAAAATGCTCAAGAAAATTGGCATTGTGAACATGCGCTTGTGGTAGGAAGTGCTCACCAATCACCTTACATATGACTTCTTCTGCATCACTGTGGATGAAGTATACCTCCCTTAGTTGATTCAGTACCAACCTACAAAAAACACTACATTCAATTCCTTCTACAACTAAAAAGTCACTCTCCATGACTACTTCACTTGACGAGCTCTACATGCTTGAAGATGTAACTAGCATTGTATAGAATGAATAATGGTGAATTGGATTTATAGATAGATAAGGACAAATTGGCAGAGCTTATTTGAAGAAATTAATGCCAAAGTACATGCAAATTGCTTTAAACTTAATTAATTCAAGTAAGGTGATGTGATGGAGATCTTGTGAATAGGATTCATGCAGTCCTCAACATTTAGATAACTGCACAAAATGATCTAGGTGGCATACAAATAGTCATTGAGAAGTTAAGGTGGTACTAGACATTTTGCACAAAGGAAGGCTATGTTCTTTGCTCGCATTAAGAAATGGTTCATCCTCCTATCTTATCAATCGAGAAATAGGATGTAGTCATAACCAACCCCAAAAACAACAATTAATGAAGGAATTGTCATAATCTGACAGGGTTAGTCAAATTTTGACCAACTTTTATTTGGCTAGGTAGCAGGTAGCATCCAAGAAACAGTTTCAAGAAATCTTAACCATTACAGATGTAAAATTTTAGATATTCAATTGTAATAAGTTGCAAGGGTCCAACATTTTCATCCCTATTGCACTGCGATGCATGAGTGAGAATTGATCTTAATAAAGGATCAAATTTTATAGTTTCAATTCTTTTTTTTAATGTTATTGTCTGCGTGCAACTTAATTTTTAATTAAATGTTAATGTTTGTGAGAATGTCTATGAGCTTTGACAAGCATTTGAATATACCTTTCCTTTAAGAATGTGTTGTTTAGTGATATTTAGCTCATTTATTTATAGTAGATGGTTAGAATTGTACTGATTTGAGTCGGAAAGTGTTAGTAATTTGATCTTTGAGTCACAATACTGATCAATTTCCAGTCCGTTTATTTCATCAGTGATTTAACTTTAAGCATTTTCTTTCACACTTGTATCACGACTATGAGAAAGTGTTAGTTTTCCTTTTATGTTTTCTAGTTAAAAAAGCATACCCTGAGTTCATATATATTCAAAAAAATAAAAAAATATATTAGAAGAGGGAGTTGCACCTCAATCTAAATTTAGAGGAAGATTACCAATCCAATGGTAATCTCTCCAACTGTTGTGAGTTGATTTTGTCCTTCTTGGGCATTGTAGAGTCATTTGTATTCATTTTTGAAAAGAAAAAATCCATTCAGTAATAAGTCCAAAGTACGATCTCCTCTCTAATCTCCTCTCATGGTGCCACTTGGCACCATCCTATGAATTGAGTGATCAAATTTCATCCTAACCATTGATCTCTTGATCAAATCTTGACCCTTTATCTTGAATCCACTCAACCTATACATCATAACACATCCATTTTTTAGAAACCCACTCATTCATCATTAGAGTGCCCTTATGCTGTCGATATTTTGAGTGAGTACACATTGTATCAAATATCATCAAAAAATCTACACAATGAAAGGTTTAGCATAGTTTGATTTCATTAAATTCTATGCATGTTTAACTCTTCTTACCCTAATGTGATTGTTTGCTTGTTATTGTGGTTGTTTAGTTTTATTACTTAAATCATTCACTTGAACACATTTTCACATACACAATTACTATATAGGTTTATTTTAACCATTAGTACTACAAAAATTATGGAAAACATGAGCATGGATCTCATTTTTGGGTTGCCAAGAACTCAACAAGATTATGACTCTACCTTCATTCAAATCACATTCTATATTCTCAAACAATGTTATTGATTAAACAAATATACTTACATTTCTAACATATACTTACCATTAGAGATAAGAAAAAATGGTGACCTATCTTTCTTTTGTACATTAATACTATCGTATGCTAAACAAATATCTCTATAATCCGTTGGGTTGAAATTCATACCAATGAAACACTTTCTCAATATATGAAGGAAGTATCTAGATCATATTGAGAAACTATGGTTAATTAATCACCAATATTGAATAAGAGCATAAACTTAATGCTCAATCTTCATTGTTTTGGAACATCGTTGGAAGTATTTCTACTATTTTTTTTTATATTGCATATAATACATTTTTTAGGATCTTATAAAAAAGATTATTTTGATATTTTATTTATTGTAAATAAAGTCATTATGATTAAAATTTTTGATCATATCCTTGATGAGACTATGAGCTATATCATCCATATTGTGCACTATTGTTTGAGATACTCAAATATGATCATTAATATATAATTTCCATACATAAGACTATTACTATACTTATTTTCTTGTTATAATAATTTATTAAAAAAAATCTAAAAGAAGTTAATATACAAACTTTAATGATATCTAACGATCTAATTAGATGTATATGGAGATGATCTAATGCCAAACAAACAATGCAAAACTCATTCTATATGACCCAAAATGTGATTCAATAATGATAGCGTGGGAAGGCATGACACACTGTCCATATTAAAAGATTAAATTGACCTACATACTTTAACGCACTCCAAATTTGGATTCCATGGAATTTTGGGTGAGTAGGTGAAGATTTTGTTCAAGTGTAGTGGAAAGGTTTCTCAAAGGAGATTTAACATGTTTTAAAACATGTTAGAGGGAAATATTTTAAACCTTTCAAAGCTGCAAGAAAATTAAGGAAAAATAAAAAACTAAAAAAAATGTTGTTTAAATCTATATGTATTGTGTTGTATCATCTATTTTTATTCATGACTGTTATTATGAGCCTCTGGTTTTTATCAAAATTTACAGCATATCGTTTGTGGTATCCCACATTTTATTGAATTTTTCATGCATCTTCAGCATAAAAAGAACATCAATAAAGACATCAATCAAGAGGCATCAATTAAGAGAGAGTTTGCTTCAACTATACAACATAGCCAACAAACACTTATGATAATTATTGGGTTCTTGTTCATCGATCATTTCAAGATAGTTTGCGTTGTGCTTGGTAGAATTTGTTCATAGCCAACAAAAAATTGTTTAATATGGAATGAACATAAACACATATGAAAACTTCTATATTTACAAATTCACCAATAAGAATAAATCAATCTAAATTAATAGTTTATTCATATAAAATACGGGAAATGTCTCCTTTATGAAAAAAGTAGTTTCAGAATTAGAAAGATAATCATTTAGAAGCCACTGATCTCCTTTTCATTAAAGTAGTTACCAGAAGGTCCATCACGAGGAAACAAAGCCAATTTTACTACATTTTCAGCACCTTCACTTGGTGAAAGGTCTCCTGTACCATATGTCATATTCGTTTTAACGTATCCAGGATGAATGCAGTTTACGTACGCCTTATCAGAAAGCTCACAGGCTAATAGACGTGTGTATGCGTTCATACAGATCTTTGACATTTTGTATGCAGAAAATGGGGCTGGCCATCCTTTCTCTTCCAAGTTTTTGTTTTGCTTAACATCTTCTAAAAACTGACTTAACATGGAATCCAGAAATTCCTCACTAATAATATCCACGTCAGAAAGTTGTTTTTGTAGCACTGGATTTGGTATCATCTGTGAAACAACTTTTGTAAACGTATATATTGCATACACGGTTTATTTGATTGAAATCTGAATATTGAGAACAGTGAAAGAAATGAAATTACCTTGAGAAGCCCATGTAAAGAGGAGACATTAACAATTCGTGGCCGGCCAGACGATTCCCTTAATAATGATAGCAAGCCTTTCACACCTCTCTTTGTACCATAATAATTTATATCAATACAAGTTTTTACACTCTCATGATCGTACAGAGAAGTATCATTCATTGTTCCATAGAACTGCAATAGAGAAGATATTTTGAATAATTTGAATAAAAACAGTACTCAAATGCAATTTAAATGGTAAGAATAGTTTGTGTATTCCTTCAGCACACATCTCAAAAATATGTAATCTCCCTTACATCAAAATAGTGAGATACATAAATGTAATTAATTATTTTTAAAATTATACATATAACACATGTTTATCCTAAAAATTAATAGAAAAAATAGAAGTAAATCTTATATTATGTAAGTAAAAGATAAAGAGTCCATGCAGTCTAATAAAAGGAAGTAATTGTATAAAATGACTTCGCACCTCAAAAAAGGAACAATTAACCACAATGTCGTCGTAATACTAAAAAGAGAATTAAGTTGAAAAGAAACTATTAATCACAAAATCATGAGGTCATAGTAATACTAAAAAGAGAACTAAGTTGTAAGAGATAGAAAACTTAAAATTAGGGGAGAATCTCTATCATCAAGGTAACCCCACCTTCCATGAAGTAAGTATTTTCCATCATTAATAGAATCCCATCTAATGTTATTTGTTTATGGCTAATTAGCAAGAATGAGTATAACTTGAATGAAATCATTTTGTTAGCTAAGATAAATTTTCCTACCTTAGAATAGAGTCCACCCATGTCAATGGAAAGATGTTGAGGAGGGATTACCAGCATTAGGAGGATATCAATTAGACTACACTATGCGGGGAGGAGACCAACCTACACATTGGCTAGCTCTAGAAGAGACAACAAACCTCTACAACTCTAGAGTGTGCTATTGGGAACCTAACTAACTATATCTTTAGTATAGTCAAGATGGCTCTAGGAAAATTCACCGCCAGCAATTCACTGCGGGAAAATTCACCACCATTGAGGAAAATTGGAAAATTAATCACATTAACATTTTTTAATATATATTTCCAAAACTTTGATTTTTTTTGCAAAAGAATAATTTGATTTATGATAATAAAAATAATAATAAAAATGTAGTGAATTGTTGGTGGTGAATTGTTGGCGGTGAATTTTCCTTGAGGTGAATGTGTCATGACGGTGAATTTTCCCACAGTGAATTGTTAGCGATGAATTTTCCTATGGTGAATTGCTAGCCATGAATTTGCTTGATGTCAGTCAATATAACTAGATGTGAGGAAGCAATGTTAGGGAAATGTGTGTCATTGTACATCCAAAGTTCTTTTACTAACCAACTTGAATCTGCATTAACACATTTAAAATCGCTAGAGACTTTGTTTGACTAGAAAAGATAGGATAAACATGTTTCTAGTTAAAACTAGTAGAATTTTCATCCTTTCAAATAAAAACTTAATCTTTAGTAGGAAAGAATGATAAAGCCAAATGAATTGAACAAGGAAGCCAACCTCATTCCCTAACAAAAAAACATTCTTGGTGAAAGAATAATTCTAAATTATTTGAAAAAATTATGTATCCATAACTAACCATCTTCCACATGGGTGTAGTACCTAAATAGATGCTTAGATCATCTCAAAGTGATGAGAGAAGTGATTATCTTGGTTCCTTCCATTCTTTCCATCTATTCTCAATCCTACAATCCATCTCTAATGATGATTCATTTACACATTGGAAGTCCATGCAGGATGGCCAAAATAAACATGATATATGAAAATAAGATGATTGTGTTCCACATCCTACAATTAATTTAATAATTGTTGATACTTTGAAACATGTTATTATATTTTCTCTTTTGATATGTTGTTTAAAATCACACTTTATATAAACTTTACAATAAATTATTATTTTAAAAACTCTATACAATTAATATAAAACATAATTTCATAACCCAAAAAAAAATAGAACTTAAAAGGACCATTTTAAAATCCCTAACTGATGCAGAACAGGGGAAGCAAATTCTCAATCCACACTCAACTTTTCAATCATTTAACAAATTCTTGTTGTCCTTTCAATTAGGACTCTTCCTTCTTCACAAAATACTTGTTTGATAGCCCTAAAACAAAATTTAGGTTGTTCCACCGTGTAAATTGGGAGAAACTCAATTTTAATTGTTTGCTGCCACCCTAAATCAGGGTTTTGACCGGCTTGGAGTATTTTTCCAATAACTTACTCAAATCAAAACATTTTTTGATGAAATCAATTGTAGAATAAACTAGACTCATAGGGTTACAACACACAATGGAGGAGGAGAGGTTTTAAGCACCATACAATGGCCTGCAACACAGAAAAATCAGGAAAATAACATAAAAACAGCAAAATAACAGAAAAATCAGGCCTATATAAACCATATCCAACACTCAAAACTGATTCTTTAACTACTTGTCCCTTCACATTCCTCTATTTTTGCAATTTATTGCATTTTTACAATTTTGTATTGACAACAATTTGTTAATTTTTGCAATTTTTACATTATGCAACCTATGACCTCAAAATTATAAACTAGGACCTAATACATGCATGAAATGGTGTTTTAGACTTTAATACATCATTATTACATCATATTTCCAATCAAGACTTGAATTTTCCTTCTTGAGGCATATCTCTGCTTGGGTGCTCCTACACCACTAACCCTTAACCCTCAAGTAAAAATAGAGTAGTTTTCTCCTCCTCTCATTTTACAAAGGGCAAAAGGAAGTCAAAAAGCCGTGACTTTGATATTTTAAGGCCGTACGGCATGAAAATATTTTCTCAGCCTCTGCACAGAGATTATCAAGTAACCTGGCATAACACCTGACTTGAAAAATGATTTTGTAAACATGTAGCGCATGTATAAGCAATCACCTATCCCTACATAGAGGTTGTTAAAGTCATCTGAGACAGCTTGTGAATTGCCAATCTTGGTTCTGTAAAAGCCCAAATTGTATGAAGTCTACATATTGGACGACAGAGCTTATTTCTTCACATTCATGGAAGATGGGATCTAGTGCTTGATTCTCTTAATAAACAAACATAGTGAAAAAGTTTATACCCAACTCACCAGTAATTGGCGCAAATCCACCCCAATTTTGTCCATCAATTTCCAATTCATGTCTTGCCCCAACACTGCTGCATTGTTTATCTGTTAAAAAAAATACATTTTATAAAATCAAATAGGGAAAGGATTCAGTAGTCCGTGCACTCTAGTTTCGTGTCTCTCAAAATCTAATTTCTCAATATCGGATGACTCTAAGAATTTACTAATCTTCTTTGAAATCACATTATTTTCTTTGAATAATCATCTATTAATATGATTTCAGATAAACCATCTAAGCAAATCAAAAGTTAGAACTGTTTAGACAAGATCTTCAATAACAACCTTCAACAAAAAAAAAAAATAACACAAGCTCAAATACTATCATATAATTACCAAAATATCTAATCCTCCAAACATTCTTTTCAACCATTCGGTCAGATCTGAAACACTTTGGGAGCTCTGCACATCTAATATGTGAAAATGAACATTATCAAGTCCTGCTTCACCCAATTCTTTCATGGCAGCCACCCCATTCTTCTCGTTGCAACACGTAAGCACAACAGTGATGCCCTTCCACACCAGCTGGCGAACAATCTCCAAGCCTATTCCCCTATTGGCGCCTGTAACCACCGCCACTGTTTCTCCACTTCACCATTTCTGTTCCTGTCAAAATCATCATACCAACAAAATATTTCTATCAAACTTTCAATTATCCGATTAATCGACTGAAATTAAAGCATTTCCAAATCTGTATATGCAAAAGCAGCATTCCTTCGATTCAAAATCTTACCAATTTTTAGATATTGTTCGTAGCTTAAGCTGACCTGCACAGATAGATCTGGCAATCTCTTTGTATTAAGTTGGAGTACAAGCCCAACCATGGCTCACGTGTTTGTTGACTTGTTTAAGAGTTTGCTTTCTTTCCAACTCTTTTCTTCATCAGTCGATCTGACAGCTCTCAGCTTTATTTAAGGGAAAGTAGAGAGCTATGATTATGTTGAATTGTCATTTTTAAGTATTTGTATTTTTATCAAACTGTTCTTTTCAAAGGACAAGCTTTAATCTTTGTGGAGTTGTATAAAAAAAATGTTTTTATTAAGGAAATGATAGACTTATCTTTTTATGAGTTGTCTAGTATTTGTTTTTTTTATCAACTATCATTTTTACTTTAGTGAAAGGACAAAGTTATGTCTTTGTTGAGTTGTCTAATAATTAATTTTTTTTATCAATATCTCTTTCAACTTAACTTTATTTAAAAGAAAGGATAGACTTTCATCTTTGTTAAGTTATCTATGAATTTATTTTTTATCAACCATTTTTTTTATTAGTCAATGAATCTAATCACTTGACTCTACTAAATCATATCAATTTTATTGAGGGGAAAGGACCTAATTATATCTTTGTTCATTTATCCTAGAATTCATTTTTGACCAACTTTCTTTCTTTTCTTTTTATAGTAATCGATATGATTAATCACCTCTAGTTTATTTAGTAGAAAGGACTTAATCACGTCTTTGTTGAGTTGTCTAGAAACATTAGGATAGAGGTTAGAGTACAATTGTGCATAAAGTTCTGCATTATTATATTCCTTATGTGTCACTATAGGCTTGGTTGCTTCTTTCATTTGACATGTAACAAGCGCTACATTTTATCCATTTATCGCATAAAAATATAACAGTAATCTCTCAACTTTACAAGTGATGAACAAAAATAATCAACATGCAAGACCCTTGATGCATAAGAAAAAGGTGGTTAGTAGATCATGTGCACCAATTGGGTCCTCTCCCATACTGTTCTTCTGGTTCATCAATCCAATCGCTAATCACAATTTCATAAGTGCTCTTGGTGAAAAGAGGCTTGTACTAGCATTGTAAATTGTACTCCCTTTAAGCAGAAAGTACAATTTCACACTCTATTTGGAACTTGCTTTAGTAGCCTCTTTATTAATGTATTTTAGATATTACCCTACCCTTGAACTTTCATATTAACCTAGGAGAACATGCTAGTGCTACCCTAGAAAGCGCTTTATCAATTATATTTCACTAAATCGGTCCCCAAAAGTGCTTATATTCATAGTTAATATGTGAAAATGAACACTATCAAGTCTTGATTAAATAGACCCTAAACTTCCAAATCAAAATTGGATGAGTGTAAAAGGGATAAACAGGGGTGTCAGCACCCTAGTCTAGGTGTTTTTCCCAAAAAAAAAATGATTTCCTATTCTTGTTGATCTCTAATTTCAGAGATAAGAATTCAAACTTGAGACTTGGTGGTAAATTAATCCCAAAAATTAAAATAAATGAGTCAGCCTACACTTTAATTTATTCCAATGTCCCACTATATAAACATGAATTATTATTTCAAATAAAAGAGATGAAGAAATTAATATGGAAGAGCTCTACCAAAAATGCATCAACTTTTATAGATTTACAAGAAAAAATTTAGAATTATTCAAGTTAGCACAATAATTGGAATTTGATCCCAATGGAAGGATGTCATGGACTCTTAATCTTGGAGATAGCTTTTGGTTTCTGTCAAGCACTTACTGACTTATTTTTACGTTGTTTAAATATTTAGACATTGATCTACTAGTTACCCTAAGAAAGGTATTTATACATTCAAATTTTCCAAAGGGTATTTGACTTTCTCTTGGGTTGATCTCATTCCTTTCATTTAGGAGTCCTTTCTAGCATATTTGAGTAGTACTTTTATTATTTTAGCTCAATACAATCTTAGACACACTTAAGGTTAGGAACACACATTTTATCAGTCAACCAATCAATTATTTATGGAGGTAGAAATACCAAAACAAGGGTTTGACAAAGCAAAAATCCTATATAGCAACCCTTTTCCCCTCTTTGTTGTGATTTTATAGGTTTAGATTCGAAGATGAAAAATTATAAAGGAAAAGAACAAAGTGCAAATCTATATGTTCTAAGTCAGAAAATTACAAAGTTGGATTTGTACTTCTTAGTCAAGGGTGCTAGCACCCTTGACCTTCTAAATCAACTCCATTTTTATAGTACAGGTGCAAAAGATTCTACCCTTGTCATATATCTCTTCAGGTTGTGATTTCTCAATTTATTTTGTGCCTAAAATAATGTACTTTCAAATTAGGTTAAACATAGTTAAATATGTCAATTAATTTAGATTAAATCTAATAATTTATTAAAGCAACAAAAGAACTAGCTCAAGAGAAGATTGGCTCTCCTCTAGGTTCTTAGCAAATCTTATCACCTTGTCAGATTGACTTCTAATGTTAATGCAAAGAAAAAATGATCTCAGTAGTCTATTACTAAATCTTCGATCTCTTTTTCCACATCATATTTTGGTGAGCTTGGCATATCCTACATTAAATAAATATTTTGACTTGCATTACATACCCTTTAGATTCGAACTGTCAAGAAAAATTTCAAAATTTGGGATGTCCTTGTGTTTGCAAAAAGGTATGTTTGCATTGGAAAAGGTGTTATTTACTGAATTTATTACAATAATTAGAAAGTTTGTTTCATTTGCATTTTGGTAATACATTATAACTATAAAATATTTTTGTTAATTTTATGAATTAGTACATTAATTGGTTTAAAACAATATCACTTTTGTAAAATCTAAAAATCCTTGTTCATTATATTATGTCACATTTTTACAAAATTGGGGAAAATTATAGTAATTTTTGTTTTAGACTTAGACTAACTGATATCTGTACTCTCTATGCATTTCTTAAACCTTTTTTAAAAATATTGTGTCTGTAACAGACTTGAGTGGTTTTTTTATCATAACTAGTGTTAAGAGGAATAAACATAAATTAAAATTTATAATTAATGTTGTAATTAATTTTTTGGAGAAGGTACGGTCATATGGCCATGTCAGATATCTTTCTATAATGTTTATTATACATATGATGAACCTTTTAGTAGTGATTATTTTGGTATTTTAATGAAACTCTCAATGGTTTCATCTCACCTAAATCATCCATTGACTTGAATTTTCAAAATGTCAAAGAATAATAAATGTAATCACACCATAACTAGTTATTTACCCTTGTTCACATACACCTCCAACACAAAATCAACTTATTCTTATCATCAGACCACCGAAAAAAAAACAAAAACCTCTCGACCATATCTAAATTTTGCAAGACAATTGACTCAACATAACCACATAAAAAAAAACTATCATAACAACAATGTTACCATGTCTATCATACATATAATACAAGAAATTAAGAAAAAAAGAAAACAAACACCAATCATTATGTCATCAATACCATTCCCACATCTTATTCTCCCTCCCTCACCTTGTTTGCCTCAACATAATGGTAAAGAATATGATCTTGTGGAGCAGCTTCATGCTAACCTAGCCAAGGTTGCATTGTGTGATTTGGTTCAAAACTCACTTATTTATCATAATATGATTCAAGAGGTTTTACATAAAGTTGTTGCATGCCACCTTATGCTAAACCAAATGATGTAGCAGCTTTGCTTGAGGGCTTGAATTCAACAAATTTAGACATTGTCTTTTATCAAAGTGAGTTACCCCATCTTGAAATTTAAAAGTAATATAATTCCTTGATTATAATAGTCATCATTAATAAACTAGTGTTAATTGTATCCTTATTGATAATAGGCCAGGTCTTAATGTAACTTGTAATATTGAACTGTTAAACAAGCTTGGCATGGATAGATCTCTCATTCAGCCCAATGCTTTGTCTATTCATGGTTTTTGTAATGTTGGTAGGTAACGATTAGGAATGATTATATTACCTTTTAAACTAGGTCTCATAATTTTACCTACCCTAATCCATGCCATGTGGGATGCCTTATCATATAATATTCTTCTTGGAGGACCATGGATCCAT
>VDFB02058242.1:764144304-764157916 GCA_007258455.2 Sequoia sempervirens | reverse complement strand
TGACATATCATGATGCTATGTTCATCTCATTGGTGGAGAGGTGGGATTTAGATACCTTTACCTTACATCTCCCAACCAAGGAGATGATAGTGACACTAGAGGATGTTCATCATATCTTCAGGATACTCATCCAGGGCAAGAATGCCCATATGCAAGAGGATCGCACATGCCATTAGATTAGGCATGACATTGAGTACTATACCAATCATTATGTTACACCTAAGGACAGTGGGGCTTGCATCAAGCTCAAATGGATTCCATACACTCTCTTTTTCTTAGTTTGGTGGATTATGTTGGTGATCACAGTGCTAGCACTTGTTCTCGATGGACTAGGTGAACACCTCGAAGGAGAACTTATTCATACCATTCATGCTATGGTGTAGCATCACATGGTATATGCATGGGTTTGTAATATGCTAGCTCACTTTTATTATGATCTCAATCGATTTGTGTATTGTGAGCTTGATAATATAGTACATTGTACACTCCTTCAGGTGTGGGCCTTTAAGCATATCACATGCACTAGGCTTACCAATTTTCCTACCATTATGAACCCTAGTTATCCCAGAGCATTTAGCTTTACTTTGAGGCAAGTCTATAAATGGAGAGATATTTTATACTAGAGAGTTTGATTCGATCACCAAAGGAGAATGATATCTCATGGAGACCTTACAGGACCGTTCCATAGTGGGCAGATTTGAAAACAACTGACCAAGATGAAACATGATAGATTGTTGCTTGGATGTGATGACTATATTATTATGACATTTTACTATGATGATGTCATCATCAGTTTGGGTAGGTTCAAGTGGCACCTAGGCCATGACTTACATATTTTAGATCTACACAAAGTTGTTCCAAGCCAAGAGACAACCCCTGTCCTACCATCAATGACATCTATTTTAGTGAATCAAATGATGAGTACCAAGATACACCCCTAGTGTTTGATGTAGATGATGTGGGAACCACTATAGGCTATGAGATATGGCAGATGTGACCACAAAATCCACAAGTATTCCCTTACAATCATCCTATAGGTGACAATGGACCTCTTTTAGGTCCCAGAGATGTGAGAGAGGATGCAACCATGGATGGAGATACTACACATGAGGATGAGATGTTAGAGGATACAATGGAGGATCAAAATCCTATTGGAGAGGAGCTAGCAAAGGCCATGGATGCCCCTAAGGAGAGACCAACATCTCATCCTCATGTCACCCAATCATAGATAGTAGTTGTAGCTGACATTTCATCCCATGAGCAGGGTATGTGCAAGATCATCATGGAAAAAATAGGCCCTTAAGTGGCAAAAAATTTAGAAAAATCAGAGTTAGAAAACTTGATGTAAATTTTTTTAAAAGTTATCTTTATTATTTCAAAAATATGTAAGAATAGAATCTGTAGAAAATTGAATGTAGTTTCTAAACTTCTGGGTTTTCAAAAAAAAAAAAATCTATTTGGTGAAAATTTGAAATTTCAATGTAGTGGTACTTAAATTTAAAGGAAAAAATAAGAAGTAGGTGTTTGTCTGACCACCCTAACCACAATAAAATGATAATATTTTTTTATAATATTTTAGATATAAGTAGAAGACTCATGCCCCAATGTGATGCATATTTTTTCTAATTTTTTTGTGTAATTAATTATGAATTTTTTTATTACAACTTTTATATAGCATAATATTCTAACCACCTTAACTTAAGTCAAAACTTCATGAAATTCATTTTCTTTTTTAATCTATAGTATGTGAAGCATAGAATGTGGGCATGTTTTTGAATTCAAAAAATATTGATCTTGTTGAGAAAGCTATAGATGTTTTTCAAATCAACCTATCAATTAGGACTTTAGTCATGAATAGAAAATGAATAATAATTACTTCGTTAAAGTAAGAATAATCTATGTCGATTGGAAGATAGATAACCCTTTTCATTTATCAATTTTGGGTAAAAAAAAAAGTCGTCAACCACATACCTAGCACGAAGAGTGCATCCATGCTCCACCCAGAGTTTTGACAGAGTCGTTACTATATCCCATCAAGATCTTGACTGGAGAATTGGTGATCTAGGTGATGATATTTGATTATCTTTTAAGTTTAAGTGATGAATTTATTATTATTTATAGTGTTATAACTTGTGTTATTTTTTCATTAATGCAGTGGGTACGCAAGAGTGGTGAGACTGCTAAAAGGTGCAAGACAACTAAGAGGAGGTTGTGAATCAATTGTCACAAAATTCAAACTTAAAACTTCAACACTTATCAATTCCACAACCACACTATTCTATTATTAAGTATGAACATGAAACACAAATAACAGAAAGTAAAATCAACACAATGAATACCAATTTTTTTACATGGAAAACCCAATAAGGGAAAAACCACGGTGAGGATTAACTCACAATACAAAGAGATAGAAAAATTAAATACAAAACTCATTTTTCAATCCTTTCATTTCAACAGCAATTTAACTTTAAGCATTTTCTTTCATGCTTGTATCATGGCTATGAGCAAGTGTTAGTTTTCCATTTCTACTTTTTGGTTAAAAGCATACCCGAGTTCATATATATTAAAAAAGTATAAAATTATATCAAAAGAGAGATTTGTACCTCAATCAAAATTTAGAGGAAGATTACCAATCCAATGGTAATCTCTAACTATTCTAAGTTGATTTTTTCCTTCTTGGGCATTATAGAGTCAATTCTATTAATTTTGGTAAATGAAAAATTCTATTAATTTTG
Organism: Sequoia sempervirens; assembly: GCA_007258455.2. Taxonomy (NCBI): domain Eukaryota; kingdom Viridiplantae; phylum Streptophyta; class Pinopsida; order Cupressales; family Cupressaceae; genus Sequoia; species Sequoia sempervirens. Next base: position 764,155,181 of record VDFB02058242.1, on the reverse strand, counting down.
GTAAATGAAAATCTATTCACTAACAAAATTTTGGTGACTCCACTGGGGTAATGAGTTGAGGAAGTTTCCATTTTTGAAGATCAAAATCTCTAGTTTACAAAGAAATTTTTTAATGGATTTTATAAGTTGCCTTTTATATGACAAGAAAATATGGTGTTACCATGTGAAGGCATCTTTCTTGTGTTGCAACCAAGACTAGATTTGGTTACTTCAAAAAGTGAGGACATCATCTCTCAATTGAATACACAAGCATGGCAGTATCAAAGAAGTCTGGTGGAATATATGTGAGTAAGTTTTGTAGTTGAAGAAGGGGAAGAGCTCACACAACGTCCACCAAGACTTGTGGTTGAAAGTTTCCCAAGAAATAAAATTATTCATTATCCTAACCCACCACCTTAACCCAACTAGAACCAAAATCCACCACTAGCCCCAAGAGAGCCACCACAAAATTAATTGAACTCAAAAATTATCTCTTCATGAGATTGGCAACTTTTTTTGAAAAATAACCCTTACATATAAGTTGTAGTTTATTTTGATGGCCTCTTCATCATCACAACCTTGAGGAACCAATTTTGGCCCCCTCACATTGCCAAGTTATTCCCCACTTCCTAAAGGTTCAAGGGATCATTTTCCTATATTCACAAGAGAAAGAACACAAGATCCCAAAGATAATTTAGATGCCTTCACTATCGCCTATGCCTCCTCTAGTATTGTTGAAGAAAACATACTCATTTACCTTTTTGTTGCATTTTTTGAAGGTAGAGTAGCAGAGTGCTTCATGCAACTCGAAGAGAGAAGCATTAAAAATTGGAATACTCTAAGAAATAGCTTTCTCATGAGATTTAGAAATGTGGTCAATATGGGAGCTCACTTGAGAAATATTTTTAATATTCAGAGGAATGTCCAGATGAAACTGTTAGGAGCCTTATTGATAGATTCATCAGTGCTCTGAATCAAATCTCATGTTCTAGTAGACCCAGTGAAACCAATCTGGTGGCTAGCCTTATGCATGCCTTGCCTCCTAAAATTCATTTTTTCTTGAGGAGAAGAGGTATATTTTATTTTGAAATGGTAAAAATTGAAGCTATAAGAATTGAAGAAGAATCAATGAGGCACCATGAATGCCTAGGTGGTGGATCTATTTCCATTTCGAGCCTCCTCCCAAGGGAATTTCTTAGTGTTTTGAGTAATGAAGATCCATCCCAAGCTGATCCTTTGAGTTTGATTCCATCATGACAGGTAAGATCTTCTAGAACCCACATGGTGGGAGATGTAAGTGAAGTTGAGCTTTCATGGCTAGAAAATGAAGATTCTAATGATTTAGATGATGATGATGAGTTCTTTGGCTGTGATGATGTATACTTTTATGTTATGATATAGAAGGATGAAGAGCAATCACTTAGTCCTGATACTTGGGTAATCTCAGCTAGCTAGGATGACAAGGGGATTCGAAAGAATGATGCCAAGAAGCTCAAAGATTCATGACTTCTTACTTTGATGTTAGAAAAGAAAGAAGAAGAGCCAACTTCAAAAAATGATATGCACAAAAGAGTGGAAGTGGGAATAGAGACACGTGTTGGAAAAAATCTTACAAAAGGAACATCAAAAGTTTGTGAAAATTTACAAATCACAATGAAGATTATGTTGATTTGTAAGTTGAAAAATGAAGCGAGTGAATCTAGGAATACACATGAGTCCTAGGTCCTGGCAGAATTTATTATGACTAATGAGACAGTTGTACTTAATTAAGGGGCTAGGACTACCTCTTTTTCATCCATTAGATGGTGCTTGGGTAGCTTTGTTGTCATCACTTGGATGACCTCTTTAAAGGTTGATCTAACTAGCGAAGTGACTAAGGAGAAGGCTTGGAGCCTCTTCATCTAGCAACTCACTCAAATGTTTGGAGGATAAGTAACAACATTCCTTCATCCTATAAGTCATTTATGCTCTTAGCCATTATTTCTAAATATACAGTCTAAATGTGGCTATATTGGTCTTAACCATCGGGGGTCATATTTTTTATTAGCCTATCAATGACTATGTATAATAATTTTCATTTTTTGTGTCAGTAGGTTTCCCCTACCATTGTAAATAGGTTTGTTTCTACTCTTTGTTTTTTGGGTGTGGTCCCATTTTTGTTGTGTATGTGATCCTTGTTGGTGTTTTTTCTAGTAGACTCTTGAAATCCTCTTAAGGTTAGCCAACCCTTATGCTCAAGAATCTTCAAGGTTAGTGGCCAATGAACATGATATTGAATAAAAACCTCTTTCTCCCCTACACTTCAAGCTCTATTAGACCTGGAAGGGTGATTCCAATAGTATATTTATAGATACTTGTGTGTCAAAGTATCAAATACACTATAAACAAATAATTCTCCTTAAAATGCTTAAGAGGAACAATACCCTAAAGGTTTAGCTAACCTTCATTGCAATGTTTGAATTAAACATGAGAGATATGATTCATTAAATTCCACACACACCCACAACAAGACTAATAAGTAAATTGATTTAAAATTGTGATTAGTTGCTGAATTAACCAACAAATGTAACATGAATAGCACACTTAGATCAGTGCCTCATCCTTGGAATGGAGTCAAATCAAACACATACATAATGTGATAACAATTTTCACACCTAACAATTTATGAAGCTCTAAAATGTTGTATTACAATATTTCAGCATTGTGTCTTAACCTTTGCTTCTTACTAGCATCCTAGCACTTAGTTTAATACAAATTTACAACCATATTCAAGCACCTACATTAATTATTTGAATTAATAAACAAGAATAGAGCCACACCTCCATCTGAAATTGATAGAGATAAATAAGACAACCTTGATTGTATTATTCATAATCTGTAAAACTAGTACATAGGAGAGTAAAATAGTATCAAACTTGAACCATTCAACATTATTTTTCCAGTATTGTAATCAAAATTACATAGATATTGACAAACTCAGACCCTAAGACTTAGCTCTAAAATTCCCTGTATTCTCATTACAATCTTAAGGGAAAATGGAAAACCAATCATCTCCAAAAAATGGAGCAGAAAATAGAACTTAAGGGAAAACGAAAACCCTAAGTGGAGATCTGTTGCACACACCTGGAAAACTCAACACCATAGATCAATAATCGTCCATTGCTTGAAGAATAGCCTCATGCAACAACCTTTTTTCTTGCTTCATCACTCCACTTCTCTACAATAGAAAAATATTCCCCATGGGAAGACTTCATCCTTCATCATTATTCCCTACAACTTTAAAAAATTTGTTTATGAAAGATATAAAAAATCCTCTATGAAAATATTTCACTTTCCATTCGCCATTTTGCTGTAAAAAGCCCCTTTTACCTATTCATTTACCCTCTTCATTCTTGTGCAATCTCCATGAAATACATTTACTCAACAAATAAATATTTTAATTTATAAATATGTGAAGACTTTGATTTTTTACATCAGACAATAAAATTTTATTACCCATGCACCATATAGTTTGTCTGCATAGCACTTTAAATTTTTTTTTACTTGTACGGGCACCCACTCTTTTTATCGGGCTGGACATAAAATCCATTTTCCCATACCTCCTTTTAATTATATTTCTCCATTTAAATCGAGTAATAAAATTCCAATTTCCTGTACAATTTATTTCACATTACTTTAATTACTTCCCACCATTAAAATAAGATTTGAAATTTTTACCACTAAGAACTTATCCACAGGCCCACCACTGGCTATCATTTACTTGTCCATCCTCATTGCTCACCATCACACATCTCTAATTTGGTGCAAGAAATGAAGAACAAATCAGAGATACGGGATATCATGCGATAAAACAAATGCAAGATTGCTCATCACAGATGCAATTGGGAAATGGAGACATCAATTACCAATATACGATGGAGAGCATCGCGTATTGTGAATGCATTTAGAAAATTAGTAAGCAAATCAAAGATACGCATATCAACATGATATCAGTGATGGAGAAGGCACATTATCGCCAAATGTTGATGCATCCAAGAAAATGAGACCCTAAATAATAGTTAGTGACATTCTTGTCTTGTAGCTTCTCATCAAACAATGGAGGCATTAACTAAATGTTTACAGCAAACAACAGACTAGTCCACCATCCATTGAAGCCATGGTATGAAATCCGAGGACACCAAATCTAGTCTCAAATAGTCATTCATAATCTGGCCACTATTCAACTTAATGGTGCGTTCAAGCTGTATATAGCAGAATTAGGGTTTCACTAAAATAGAATCTCCTCAAACAATTTTGACACATTTTCACTGCAAGCGCAAACTACAAGCACAAAATGAATAAGGACAAGATTTACCCATACTTTGAACACCTGAACCATGATGTTTCTCGTGGAAATCTTGGTACTTGCATTAAAATTTCTTTTGCAAATTCAAGTTGACCCCTTTCAATAAGAATATTGGTTGTGCCATGTTTGCAACATAACCATTTCCTTTCCTCTATGTCAATCACGTTGTTCAAATTATGTTGATTTTTAGTATTTTCAATGCTCTGCTCTCATGTTCAAGCTTCGAGCAAATATGTTTCTTGTGGTAGCTTCTTGTTCCTATATTAGAATTTGCAACATCAAATTTCCTCTGCATAAATAATGGTGCCCTAATTCTTTGGATTCATTCTCTCACTATGTAGAGTTCTAATTTATTTTCATTTGAATGTGCCTTGAATATTTTCAATGCTTGGTTTCGATCCATTCAATCACCATTAGCATTTATTGATACAATTTTTCATCCATCCTTTATTCTTTCGCTCCATCATCGCACCCCCACTAATCGAGTACACAATTCCTTATGAAGGCTCCTCAATGTTACCATTGTCACTAAGACAGATAACACTTGTTTATTTCTAACCATTGATCTTTTGTTTGATCCCTCCCCCTATGGAAAAAGGTTGATCCATGCAAACTGTTTCTATTTCCCAAGTAAAAAACAAGCATAGGAATTTTTCATATTTGATTTGTTGTGAGCAGGTTTAAATGTAATGTTTCTTCTATTTGGAACATATTCCCTTTGATACTAACTACATCTCCATGGTTGGTAAGACCACTAGATACAAAATAATTGTGCTCCAGTATCAAGCTCTTGAGTTCTTCAATTAGGCATTTAGCAAGAAGCATGACATTGGCAATTCCAGAGGAGATGTTTGTAGATTTTTTCCCATCATAGATTTTATCACAAATATTTTTTAAGTTGTGTTCCAAGCATTCCTCATTTGAAAAATCTCATCACATTGTGTTTTCTTATTGTTGTTCCCTTCCATATTCACAAATAATTTATTATCCCCAAGCTTACAAATTCCTTGCACTGCATTTAAAAATAATGAAGGAAATGATATATTTCCATCCATATGCTTGAACTCAAAACAATAAACTCAAAATGACTACAACATTGCATGTCTACCCAAGTTCTGATTCAAATTATATCCTATTAAACTTCCTCAAATTGTGTGACACATGTCGGGTCCCGTTGTGGTCCCAACTAAAACTTCTTTTGTTTTGAAACAATTTTTTACCTTGAATTGATCTAAGGCTGCCTCCAAATGCATCTAAGGTGGAAAAAATGAACTAGGTTTTCATTAAAATCCACTTTCTAGAATATTTGCACAATGATCAAAACTAGCCCAATGGCCTCTGGAATTGCCCTAGAAAACTAATCAAATGACCTCTTGGATTCATGAACATGCATTGGAATGCAGAGTTTTGATCCAAGATTTTGGTGTGATGAATGGCTTGGAAAAATTCATCCTAAGGTGCAAGATATTTAATTCCAAAGTGGCTCACTTAGGCATTTCTGCAATTTCACCTATCAGAAACCAATCCGAGCACATCAAGTCACCTCCTTGAAAAATTGTCAAATCGCCTTCTAGGAAACTACCACTACACACACTGAATATTTTAGGTTCACTGAGTATGTGTGCAAGAGGGATTTCCCTCAATCATCATTCTTCACAAGATATTAAGGGTCAAAGTTGACTACCCTAAAAAGTTCTGGAAATGCAAATGTAAAAAATAGAACAAACTGCATTTACTTTTGACCTAAAAAAGTATCAAATCTAATCTTGAGACCCTAAAATTAGACCAGGGAGTATATGAATGTGAGGGAAATGCAGAGAACCAATCCTTTTTTCATGAAAATCATCCAACTCTAAAATATCCACTTGAATAGGAAGCCACTTCGCAGGATAAAGAGTATGCAAACAACAAAAAAGTTCGAGAACCCTCCATCTTTGCTTTTCAAAACTCTATCAAAACTCATCACAAGGGATGAAATTGATAGGCATGTTCACATATGTCAACTAAAGAAACTCACCAAAGGATTTGACATGAAAATAAACTGTCTCTGGGGTATGTGCAGGATCATGATGGGCCAAAAAGTGGTAATATTATGGGTATTTGTAGGGTATGTGGTTGACAACTTTTTTTTACCCAAAATTGATGAAACGAAAAAAGTTTTTAGAGGAGATTTTCAGCTTTCCACCAATATAAATTATGCTTTAATTTGAATTTAATAAATAATTATTATTCTTTTTCTATTAGAATTACAACTAAAGTCCTGATCGATAGGCTAATTGAAAAACATCTATAAATTTCAAACGGTATCACATTTTTTGAATCTGAAACATGTGTCACATTCTATGCTTCACATAATATAGGATTAAAAAAAGAAAAATTAAATTTCATGAAGTTTTGATCAAGTTACCACGGTCAGACGTACGAGTTTTTATATTTTTTGAAAGTTGTAATAAAAAACTCATAATTAATTATTTACTTGGACAAAAATTACAAAAACATATGCATCACATCCAGACATGAGTCCTCTACTTATATATAAAATATTATTAAAAAAATTATCATTTGATTATAGTTAGGGTGGTCAGACAAACACCTACTTCTTATTTTTTCCTTGAAATTTAAATACTACTGCATTGAAATTTCAAATTTTCATTAAATAGATTTTATTTATTTTTAAATAAACCTAGTAGTTTAGAAACTACATTCAATTTTCTACAGATTCTATTCTTACATATTTTTGAAATAATATAGATAACTTATTTAAATTTTTACGTCAAGTTGCCTAACACTGATTTTTCTAAATTTTTTGCCACTTAAGGGCCTATTTTTTCCATGATGATCTTGCACATACCCTCTGATTTATGACCCTCTAAAGTAGGTCACTGGGGTAGATTTTTCAGGTGCATTTCTGAGTGTGCAAATCAACGTTTTAAATCATGGGCACTCAAAATTTGAAAATTTTGAAGGTTCCATCAATCCTTTGATTTTTAATCTTGACTCTGTTTCCCAATGGATAAATGACTAGTTTTCTAGAATTTCATTTTTGGGTTCATGTCTTCATTATTAGCAATCCTTGTCCCTAGTCAGAGATAGGTGTTGCCATAATTTTTACCCCTACCCCCTAAAAATATCCTCCAAAACACTTTGTAAATTAGAGGGATGTGTTTGTCGATTTTTTTAAATGAAGTTTCCAAACTTGTGTCGGTTCTTGACTTAGTTTTTAAACCTACATGTTTTCTAATGAGCTTCACTTTGGAACTTCATGGGTCAGTTTGAGGGCCTGAAAAGATTGAAAGGCATGTTGTAATCAAAGAAAAGAATCACACAAGAAAACCGATAGATGTTCGGCAAAACTTTGTGAAGTTTTGAAGCCTTTGTCGATCCTAATAGGGTTTCAAAACTTCTTTATCTCTACTAGAATTATAAAATAAGTTCTGATTGTTTTCTAAACTGCTTTACATAAAAACTAATAGGAAAATATGATATTTCAAATTTATTCTCTACGACAGCATAAAGGCAAGTTTGTACAATTGTGGAGGACCTCGAAACTTTTTCAGAACTTACCTAGAAGCATTTCTCTAGTACATTTGTGGCTGAAACTTGTTTCATTACTAAGGATGAACTTACGAAAAAAAAATTGCAAGCAAAATGTAGCATTCAATACACCATTCCACATGAATATACAATTAAAAGCCACAAATAGTGAAATTAAAGCAGATAGAAATATCCATAATATCAGGGTGATCCCACAAAGCTGGTTTACAATTTTTGGGAGATTCTAATTTTTGTTGAAATCACATATTTGAGAAAATATAATGATTTAAGCCTTAAAATGATTCATTTAAAGAATTCCAATTAAAGATGGTTTGATTAAACTACCTTAGATCAAACCCCATTGGACAAAACCATGCTATTTTTAAACCATACCTATAATAAAGTCTCATTTACACTTATCAAAATGTTGATAAAAAACCACTTTTGATTTACCTTTTGGGGGATCAAATGAATTCATTTAAAATTTATTTTTTTCAAGTATGTAGTCCTTATTATAAGCTTCTCAAAAATTATAATTTTAAATAAATTTTATTTTATTATTATATTTATTTTTTATCTCTTGTGAATGTAGGTTTTTCACTGAAAATCAAGCTCTTTGTTCTGCACATGTGGAAAAGTATAAGATTACCAAAAAATAAATTGGAAAATATGAGTGCACCAAATATTGAAGTCCTTGATCCAATAAAATAAAATAAAAATTGATACATACAAAAAAAGTTGTGTTATACAATCCACCTATGTTTGAATTGTAATTGGTTTGACTTCAAAACTTGATTAAGAAAACATATTCAATAAAACACTATGAAGCCAATTGGAAGCACTAGATATTGTAGTTACAAATCTAATTTTTAAAAAAAAAAGAATTTTATCCTTCATGGAAAAAAATTGGTCTTATATGATGAGTGTCACTCCTTAAAAATGGTGTTTACTGAAAAAAAAACTAGATTTCGAAGTAGATAGAAAAATAAGTGCAATATAATTTCAAATATATATATATATATATATATATATTTAGAATATACAAACAAAATGTCACAAATCACTAGTTTGCATCATTTTCAAATTCCTCATGGTTTAGCTGCTATAGGTGCCTGAAAGTGAAGATTTAGTTAGAAAAAATAAGTTCAGTGTCCAATTTGGCCAAAAATTGTTAACTGGTATTGTGGTATCACCCAACACATAATTATTTGAAAAGCCAAAAGGATATATATATTTATATATGTATCGATAGAAAATTTGTATTACATTTCCAAAAAGAAGGTGATTTCATAATGTTCAGGGGTTTTTAGACATGGAGGTTGAATATGATGACTTTGATAGCCTTGATTACCTCTTCCATTCACTCAATCTATGTAGGAGAGAAAATATTTTCATTGTATTAAACATAATGAGAAAATGTCTCCATATTGTTGCGTTCAAGGCCAATATGCATCAGAGTAACAACTTGGTCAATCCTCTCATTACACAACGCACAAGAGATACAAATTATGTCACCAATCAAACCCACATGAAGATGAATGGAAAGCCCTCTCAAGGTATCTTCAACACATTGCAAGTATTGTGGGAGAACCGGACACTCAATAGCTTACAAAGCCCCTCCAAAAAGGCCAGAAGTGGGTACAATATTGTATAGAAAATGCTCAAGTAGACTAGCATTATGAACATGCACTTGTGGCAAGAAGTGTTCACCAATCACCATACAAATGACTTCTTCTGCATCACTACGGATGAGGAATACCTCCCTTAGTTGATCTAGCACCAACCTACAAACAACACTGTATTCAATGCCTTCTACAACTAAAAAGTCACTCTCCATGACTACTTCACTCGATGAGCTCTACATGCTTGAAAATGTAACTAGCATTGCACAAAATGAATAATGGTGAAGTGGATTTATAAACAAACAAGGAAAATTTGGCAGAGCTTATTTGAAGCAATTAATTCCAAAGTACAAACAAATTTCTTTAAACTTAATTAATTCAAGCAAGGCGATGTTATGGAGATCTTGTGAATAGGATTCAAGTAGTCCTTAACATTTAAAGAACTGCACGAAATGATCTAGGTGGCATACCAACAGTCACTGAGAAGTTCAAGTGATAGACATTTTGCATGAAGGAAGGCCATGTGCTTTGCTTGCATTAAGGGATGGTTCATCCTCCTATCTTATCAATCGGGAAATGGGATGTAATCATAACCAATGCCAAAAACAACAATTAATGAAGGAATTGTCATAATTTGATAGGGTTACTCAGATTTTGACCAACTTTTATTTAGCCAGGTAGCAGTTAGCATCCAAGAAACAGTTTCAAGAAATCTTAACCAATACAGATGTAAAAGTTTAGATATTCAATTGTAAGATGTTGCAAGGGTCCAACAATTTGATCCCCCTTGCACTATGATACATGAATGAGAATCGATCTTAATAAATGATTGATCAAATTTTATAGTTTCAATCATTTTTTTTTAATATTATTGTTTGTTTAAAAAAATTGAATTAAATGTTAATTCTTGTGAGAATGTTTGTGAGCTATGAAAAGATTTGAATATACTTTTCCTTTGAGAATGTGTTGTTTAGTTTCATTTAGTTCATTTATTTATATTAGATGGTTGGAATTGTACTAATTTGAGTTAGCAATTGTTAGTAATTTGATTTGTAAGTCATGATACTGATCAATTGTCATTCCTTTCATTTCATCAGCGATTTAACTTTAAGCATTTTCTTTCACACTTGTATCATGGCCATGAGAAAGTGTTAGTTTGCCTTCTTCTTTTTTTGGTTAAAAGCATACCCTAAGTTCATATAAAAATCAGTATGTACAAGATAATGATGGGCCAAAACGTGGTGATATGATGGTATGTGTAGGGTATGTGGCTGACGACAACTTTTTTACCCAAAATTGATGAAATGAAAATGGTTTTTAAAGGAGATTCTCAGCTTTCCACAAATATAAATTATGCTTTACTTTGAATTTAATAAATAATTATTATGTATTTTCTA
>VDFB02058242.1:764064033-764144204 GCA_007258455.2 Sequoia sempervirens | reverse complement strand
GTAAAAGGGGCTTTTTACAGCAAAATGGCGAATGGAAAGTGAAATATTTTCATAGAGAAAATTTTATATCTTTCATAAACAAATTTTTTAAAGTTGTAGGGAATAATGATGAAGGATGAAGTCTTCCCATGGGGAATATTTTTCTATTGTAGAGAAGTGGAGTGATGAAGCAAGAAAAAAAGTTGTTGCATGAGGCTATTCTTCAAGTAGTGGACGATTATTGATCTATGGTGTTGAGTTTTCCAGGTGTGTGCAAGAGATCTCCACTTAGGGTTTTCATTTTCCCTTAAGTTCTATTTTCTGCTCCATTTTTTGGAGATGGTTGGTTTTCCATTTTCCCTTAAGATTGTAATGAGAATACAGGAAATTTTAGAGCTAAGTCTTAGGGTCTGAGTTTGTCAATATCTATGTAATTTTGATTACACTACTAGAAAAATAATGTTGAATGGTTCAAGTTTGATACTATTTTACTCTCCTATGTACTAGTTTTACAGATTATGAATAATACAATCAAGGTTGTCTTATTTATCTCTATGAATTTCAGATGGAGGTGTGGCTCTATTCTTGTTTATTAATTCAAATAATTAATGTAGGTGCTTGAATATGGTTGTAAATTTGTATTAAACTAAGTGCTAGGATGCTAGTAAGAAGCAAAGGTTAAGACACAATGCTGAAATATTGTAATACAACATTTTAGAGCTTCATATATTGTTAGGTGTGAAAATTGTTATCACATTATGTATGTGTTTGATTTGACTCCATTCCAAGGATGAGGCACTAATCTAAGTGTGCTATTCATGTTACATTTGTTGGTTAATTCATCAACTAATCACAATTTTAAATCAATTTACTTATTAGTCTTGTTGTGGGTGTGCGTGGAATTTAATGAATCATATCTCTCATGTTTAATTCAAACATTGCAATGAAGGTCAGCTAAACCTTTAGGGTATTTTTCCTCTTAAGCATTTTAAGGAGAATTATTTGTTTATAGTGTATTTGATACTTTGACACACAAGTATCTATAAATATACTATTGGGATCACCCTCCCAGGTCTAATAGAGCCTGAAGTGTAGGGGAGAAAGAGATTTTTATTCAATATCATGTTCATTGGCCACTAACCTTGAAGATTCTTGAGCATAAGGGTTGGCTAACCTTAAGAGGATTTCAAGAGTCTACTAGAAAAAACACCAACAAGGATCACATACACAACAAAAATGGGACCACACCTAAAAAACAAAGAGTAGAAACAAACCTATTTACAATGGTAGGGGAAACCTACTGACACAAAAAATGAAAACTATTATACATAGTCATTGATAGGCTAATAAAAAATATGACCCCCGATGGTTAAGACCAATATAGCCACGTTTAGACTGTATATTTAGAAATAATGGCTAAGAGCATAAATGACTTACAGGATGAAGGAATGTTGTTACTTCTCCTCCAAAAATTTGAGTGAGGTTCTAGATGAAGAGGCTCCAAGCCTTCTCCTTAGTCACTTCGCTAGTTAGATCAACCTTTAAAGAGGTCATCCAAGTGATGACAACAAAGCTACCCAAGCACCATCTAATGGATGAAAAAAAGGTAGTCCTAGCCCCTTAATTAAGTACAACTGTCTCATTAGTCATAATAAATTCTGCCAAGACCTAGGACTCATGTGTATTCCTAGATTCACTCGCTTCATTTTTCAACTTACAAATCAACATAATCTTCATTGTGATTTGTAAATTTTCACAAACTTTTGATGTTCCTTTTGTAAGATTTTTTCCAACACATGTCTCTATTCCCACTTCCACTCTTTTGTGCATATCATTTTTTGAAGTTGGCTCTTCTTCTTTCTTTTCTAACATCAAGGTAAGAAGTCATGAATCTTTGAGCTTCTTGGCATCATTCTTTCGAATCCCCTTGTCATCCTAGCTAGCTAAGATTACCCAAGTATCAGGACTAAGTGATTGCTCTTCATCCTTCTATAACATAACATAAAAATATACATCATCATGGCCAAAGAACTTATCATCATCATCTAAATCATTAGAATCTTCATTTTCTAGCCATGAAAGCTCAACTTCACTTACATCTCCCACCATGTGGGTTCTAGAAGATCTTACCTGTCATGATGGAATCAAACTCAAAGGATCAGCTTGGGATGGATCTTCATTACTCAAAACACTAAGAAATTCCCTTGGGAGGAGGCTTGAAATGGAAATAGATCCACCACCCATGCATTCATGGTGCCTCACTAATTCTTCTTCAATTCTTATAGCTTCAATTTTTACCATTTCAAAATAAAATATACCTCTTCTCCTGAAGAAAAAATGAATTTTAGGAGGCAAGGCATGCATAAGGCTAGCCGCCAGATTGGTTTCACTGGGTCTACTAGAACACGAGATTTGATTCAGAGCACTGATGAATCTATCAATAAGGCTCCTAACAGTTTCATCTGGACATTCCTCTTAATATTAAAAATATTTCTCAAGTGAGCTCCCATATTGACCACATTTCTAAATCTCATGAGAAAGCTATTTCTTAGAGTATTCCAATTTTTAATGCTTCTCTCTTCGAGTCGCATGAAGAACTCTGCTACTCTACCTTCAAAAAATGCAACAAAAAGGTAAACGAGTATGTTTTCTTCAACAATACTAGAGGAGGCATAGGCGATATTGAAGGCATCTAAATGATCTTTGGGATCTTGTGTTCTTTCTCTTGTGAATATAGGAAAATGATCCCTTGAACCTTTAGGGAGTGGGGAATAACTTGGCAATGTGAGGGGGCCAAAATTGGTTCCTCAAGGTTGTGATGATTAAGAGGCCATCAAAATAAACTACAACTGATATGTAAGGGTTATTTTTCAAAAAAAGTTGCCAATCTCATGAAGAGATAATTTTTGAGTTCAATTAATTTTGTGGTGGCTCTCTTGGGGCTAGTGGTGGATTTTGGTTCTAGTTGGGTTAAGGTGGTGGGTTAGGATAATGAACAATTTTATTTCTTTGGAAACTTTCAACCACAGGTCTTGGTGGACGTTGTGTGAGCTCTTTCCCTTCTTCAACTACAAAACTTACTCACATATATTCCACCAGACTTCTTTGATACTGCCATGCTTGTGTATTTAATTGAGAGATGATGTCCTCATTTTTTGAAGTAACCAAATCTAGTCTTGGTTGCAACACAAGAAAGATGCCTTCACATGGTAACACCATATTTTCTTGTCATATAAAAGGCAAGTTATAAAATTCATTAAAAAATTTATTTGTAAACTAGAGATTTTGATCTTCAAAAATGGAAACTTCCTCAACTCGTTACCCCAGTGGAGTCACAAAAAATTTGTTAGTGAATAGATTTTTCATTTACCAAAATTAATAGAATTGACTCTATAATGCCCAAGAAGGAAAAAATCAACTTAGAATAGTTAGAGATTACCATTGGATTGGTAATCTTCCTCTAAATTTTGATTGAGGTACAAATCTCTCTTTTGATATAATTTTATACTTTTTTAATATATATGAACTCGGGTATGCTTTTAACCAAAAAGTAGAAATGGAAAACTAACACTTGCTCATAGCCATGATACAAGCATGAAAGAAAATGCTTAAAGTTAAATTGCTGTTGAAATGAAAGGATTGAAAAATGAGTTTTGTATTTAATTTTTCTATCTCTTTGTATTGTGAGTTAATCCTCACCGTGGTTTTTCCCTTATTGGGTTTTCCATGTAAAAAAATTGGTATTCATTGTGTTGATTTTACTTTCTGTTATTTGTGTTTCATGTTCATACTTAATAATAGAATAGTGTGGTTGTGGAATTGATAAGTGTTGAAGTTTTAAGTTTGAATTTTGTGACAATTGATTCACAACCTCCTCTTAGTTGTCTTGCACCTTTTAGCAGTCTCACCACTCTTGCGTACCCACTGCATTAATGAAAAAATAACACAAGTTATAACACTATAAATAATAATAAATTCATCACTTAAACTTAAAAGATAATCAAATATCATCACCTAGATCACCAATTCTCCAGTCAAGATCTTGATGGGATATAGTAACGACTCTGTCAAAACTCTGGGTGGAGCATGGATGCACTCTTCGTGCTAGGTATGTGGTTGACGACTTTTTTTTTTACCCAAAATTGATAAAATGAAAAGGGTTTTTAAAGGATATTCTCATCTTTCCACCGATATAGATTATTCTTTACTTTAAATTTAATAAGTAATTATTATTCATTTTCTATTCATATTATGACTAAAGTCCTAATTGATAGGTTGATTGAAAAACATCTATAGCTTTCAAACAGTATCACATTTTTTGAATTCAAAACATGCGCCACATTCTATGCTTCACATACTATAGGATTAAAAAAAGAAAAAATGAATTTCATGAAGTTTTGACGAAGTTAAGGTGGTTAGACATATGCGTTTTTATATTTTTTAAAAAGTTGTAATAAAAAATTCATAATTAATTATTACTTGGAAAAAATTAGAAAAAAATATGCATCACATCGGGGCATGAGTCTTCTACTTATATCTAAAATATTATAAAAAAATATTATCATTTTATTGTGGTTAGGGTGGTTAGACAGAAATCTACTTATTTTTTCCCTTAAATTTAAGTACCACTGCATTGAAATTTCAAATTTTCACCAAATAGACTTTTTTATTTTTTGAAAAAACCTAGAAGTTTAGAAACTACATTCAATTTTCTACAGATTCTATTCTTACATATTTTTGAAATAATAAAGATAACTTTTAAAAAAATTTACATCAAGTTTTCTAACTCTGATTTTTCTAAATTTTTTGCCACTTAAGGGCCTATTTTTTCCATGATGATCTTGCACATACCCTGCTCATGGGATGAAATGTCAGCTACAACTACTATCTATGATTGGGTGACATGAGGATGAGATGTTGGTCTCTCCTTAGGGGCATCCATGGCCTTTGCTAGCTCCTCTCCAATAGGATTTTGATCCTCCATTGTATCCTCTAACATCTCATCCTCATGTGTAGTATCTCCATCCATGGTTGCATCCTCTCTCACATCTCTGGGACCTAAAAGAGGTCCATTGTCACCTATAGGATGATTGTAAGGGAATACTTGTGGATTTTGTGGTCACATCTGCCATATCTCATAGCCTATAGTGGTTCCCACATCATCTACATCAAACACTAGGGGTGTATCTTGGTACTCATCATTTGATTCACTAAAATAGATGTCATTGATGGTAGGACAGGGGTTGTCTCTTGGCTTGGAACAACTTTGTGTAGATCTAAAATATGTAAGTCATGGCCTAGGTGCCACTTGAACCTACCCAAACTGATGATGACATCATCATAGTAAAATGTCATAATAATATAGTCATCACATCCAAGCAACAATCTATCATGTTTCATCTTGGTCAGTTGTTTTCAAATCTGCCCACTATGGAACGGTCCTGTAAGGTCTCCATGAGATATCATTCTCCTTTGGTGATCGAATCAAACTCTCTAGTATAAAATATCTCTCCATTTATAGACTTGCCTCAAAGTAAAGCTAAATGCTCTGGGATAACTAGGGTTCATAATGGTAGGAAAATTGGTAAGCCTAGTGCATGTGATATGCTTAAAGGCCCACACCTGAAGGAGTGTACAATGTACTATATTATCAAGCTCACAATACACAAATCGATTGAGATCATAATAAAAGTGAGCTAGCATATTACAAACCCATGCATATACCATGTGATGCTACACCATAGCATGAATGGTATGAATAAGTTCTCCTTCGAGGTGTTCACCTAGTCCATCGAGAACAAGTGCTAGCACTGTGATCACCAACATAATCCACCAAACTAAGAAAAAGAGAGTGTATGGAATCCATTTGAGCTTGATGCAAGCCCCACTGTCCTTAGGTGTAACATAATGATTGGTATAGTACTCAATGTCATGCCTAATCTAATGGCATGTGCGATCCTCTTGCATATGGGCATTCTTGCCCTGGATGAGTATCCTGAAGATATGATGAACATCCTCTAGTGTCACTATCATCTCCTTGGTTGGGAGATGTAAGGTAAAGGTATCTAAATCCCACCTCTCCACCAATGAGATGAACATAGCATCATGATATGTCATGGGTGGCATGAGATATATCCAGAATAATCTTATAATGGAAAGAGTCTCCACCTCCACCTTAGTAAGTCGGGTAATCTACTCTCAGAGGAAAGAGAACATATGTCCTCCAAGTCTCTGATGAGCACACGAAGAAACTTGAAAGAAGCAAAGGAAAATAATCAATAACATAAAAAAAAATGTCAACCAAACAAATAACAACAAAGAAAACTACCCTTGGATGTTCTGCCCAAAATGGGACATGACCACCATTTTTGGATGTGGGTCTAGGATAGGGTTGCCATTTTAGGATGGGATTGCAAAAATTAGATAGGGTTGCCATTTTGGGATGGGTGGTTCTCTAAATGTTTGGAAAAGCATGCAAACAAAATAAAATATAAAGTAAAAACACTAGGATAAGGTACATCAAACTCACCTAGTGTGGGATGTTACCATCCACAATCCTAGATCCCAGAACCTCTAGTCTTAGGGGCTCATAGGGTTATTTCCTTGACATGTTCACTCCTTTGAAACAAGGCTATATCTAAATAGTAAACGTCAAAATGATAGTCAAAACATGATTTTACACTAACATACGGTAATGTTTCTTAATAACATGTTTCACTCAAATCACCATAATGAGGGATAGAAAACTCCATTTTCAATCTATTTGATGCATTGGATTTGTAGTTCCATGCTCAATCTCACCTAATATTTACTGATAGAAGGTGTTGTTATATTGTAATCCTATCATAAGCATTTCAATTATAAAGTCTAATAATTTGATGAAGTTAGATTGCTACCTTGATTCCACCTCCATAAAGCAAGCGGAATCGGGGAGGACATACATCTACCCTCAAATTTGATTCTTCATAGAAGTTCAACATGTTTTAAGATGATTTTGAATAGCTAATGAATAGGTTTTGTAGGATGTGGTTCCTAACATTGTGTTTTTGTAGATAACTATGTTGGGGGCTTCATTCTCCCCCTTCGCAAATGAATTGCAATATCCATATGAGTATCCTTTTATGAAGCATATTTTACTTTAGCTTGCATATGTATGAAATGTCATATGGCCACTAAAGTGGGGGCTAAATGTAGTGTAGTAAATTGTACTCTCTTGTAGGTGATCATATAATTTCACACATAGTTTGGGCCTACTTTATTGACCTCACATTTATACATTTTTACCCTTCATAAATAGGCCCTATTTCTTTTCATTATGCATCCCAATGACTTATTTTCTCATTTTTTGAAAGGAGAACTGACATTTAATTAATGCAACCAATAGTTAAAGTATTGTGGCATATGTGTGTCCTAGATTTATGAATTGGTCCCTCATAAGTCCTAAGACCCAAATTTTAATATGTTTTTGGTGGCATTTTAATCATTCAAATTTCATATGAAAATGTTAGCTATCAAGATCTAATATTCGAGAAATTAGATAAGAAGCCTATAAAGCCTAGTCTTTTCATCATTTCAAACTAGAGAGGGAGAGAGAACAAAAAGAGAAAGAGATTAGGATATCAAGAAAGATATTTTAAAACAAGGAAGCAAGCAATTCTGAAGTCTTGAAGCAAGATTTGATCAAGCATTGTTCATGATTGAAGGTTGGTGCCAATGCTAGAACATGATGGATTCTAGGATTGGGAGATGCATTTAGCCATTTCTCATGACCTAATGACTTATTTTCTAGTGTTCCCATCTTCAAGCTTATTTCTACTAGCAACCTACAACAAGCTATTGTTGCATAAATGGTTGTTGTTGCACAAAAAGATCAACCTATTAATGCCTGATACAACCACGAGAGTTAATGAATCCATCAGAGGAAGTTAACCAATGTCATGAACTTGAGTGCTGCAATACATAGCACAAGGAGACCAAGGTCACACACTTGTAATAATCCCCCCAGTGAAAGCGAGGGGTTCAAACTCATGACCCAGGCTCTAATACCAATTGTTGCATAAACAATTGTCATTGCACCAAAATATCAACTTGTTAATGTTGGATACAACTGCTAGAGTTAATGAATCCATGAGAGGTGGTTAAGCCATATCACAAACCCAACCATTGTGCTACAAAGCACAAGGAGACCAAGTGTGCACACCTTGCAATAGGTATCATTGTGTTTTAAATTTATTTGGGGTGTAATGACTTCTCCCTAAGTAGATCTTCATCATTTATCATTTAGGAATCATACTCTAATTCACTTGAGTAGGGTTTCTTTGCATATTAGCTCATGATAAACTTAGATACACTTAAGGTTAGGGCTCACACACTGTCATTTATCAATTATTTGTTATTCGTCAAGGTTTAATTACCAAACATGGGTTTTGACTGAGGAAAACCCCCTACAAGCAAACATGCATTTCTATTGTAGATTTATTCTAGGTCCAAATCTGAAAATGAAGATTTGCATGTATAGGAGCAAAGTGCAGATAGAGAGCTACAATTTCAATTTCTACAATTTTAGAGGTCTTCTAGGACCCATTTTCTTTGGGGTTAACCTATCCTTCAATAGTGTCTAGAATATAATTTTCATGTTAGGTACATATGTCCAGACCCTTCTTAGATCTATCTGCAAATTGTCAATTTAATTTCTATAGCTTCAAGAAATTGCATTTTATCATCTAGGTCATATTGGTCATTACATTTAGTTGCATGAAATAATTTCCATTTAATTCCAATACATCCTACTATCCTAACAAACCAGAGTTTCAGGTAGGATGAGATCACCTTAGGGTCAAAATTCAATCTCTACACTTTGCAATCTTTTAGCTTCAATGAAATTTGGGAAAGAGAGACACCATTAGTTCCTAAGTTCTTTGTATGAAGGACCTAGGGCACCCCATTTTAGATCCCCCTTTTTCCCAACATTTCAACAACATAATCATCTTTTCTTTAGAACCTCAAGAAACAATATTTCTCCTTGAAAGAATACGGATCTCCATATCATGACTCAGCCATATAGTCTTCCTTGTGAGTGCTTTAGCTAAACTTCTACAACATATCTTTGTTTATAGTACATCAAACTATGATTATATCAATGTAGACATATTATGGACATATCAGAAAATGAATACCATCCTCTACAACACACTTAGTTAACATATTGGTCATTATTCTTCCTTGTGCAACTTTCCAAACTTGCTCCAAAGTTGATATCACAACATAACAACTATCCCTAGAGAGTGTACATACTTCAACATCACATATGACATCAATGACATCCATATTGGGTTGACATCAATAACAACAACTATTGCAAACAAATCATACTCAGACCTAAATTGTACTTAAGGGGGGTGTTGGTGTAAATAGGTATTTTACCTATCTATGTCCTATTTATATGTTAAGTCCACTTGGGTCCTAGGAGGAAATTTTTCTAGATAATATTATTTGTCACTAGATCTTATCTTATCTTTTGGCTTTAATGCTTGTGTTTGAAGTTATTTAATATTTTTTGAGGTAGTTGTATTATTATACGAGATTAAGACACATGTCAAGATCTTGTCTAATCTGGGAATATTGAATCCATAATCATGACATGATATTTTTACAATTTCTCTCTTATGAAAGTTATTGTTGTCTTGTTGGTGATCTTGGGGTGTTGAGGTGTTTAGCATGAAGTCCTACACCCTCAAGTGGCATAGTCCATAGACTAGGTCACACCATTTAACCTTATTTTGAGTGGAAAATTACCTTGAGATGTGGACTATTTTATTATAAATTAGTCAATGGTAGGATTTGGTTATTGAATTCTAAATAGGAGTTATATTATGTGTCTAATAAGTTTAATTGAATATTATAATGATATCACCATAATAAGTAGATGAAGTAAAACTGATTAAAGCTACCATAGTAGAGATTTTGTACTTTTATAGTACAAAAGAAAAGAGAGATAAGTGAAAAGAGTTATATGACTACAAAAAATAGTCATAATTGTTTCCCTTGGTATTACTATGAACTAGTGATGAAAAATGAAACAACCCCATATTTTCCCTTTAAAAACATTATATAAATACAATTATTTAAAAATCTTAAAAGTATAAATAATAGTTAAATAGTCATATATTCTTAATGTCTACATGATTCAATAGTTAGTGGCATTTTTTTATTTTTAAAACTAGACTATTTATCACTTTTTGATAGTGATTAGGTGAAAGGACAATTGAGAAAGTTGCCTTCTTGGTAGTAGGTAGTAGTAAGTACATGGCTCTTTTCACCAAAAGCAAATACAAAATTGTGATTAACCATTTGATTGATGAACCACAAGAATAATATGGGAGATGACCCAATTGGTGCACATGATCTAGTAACTACCTTTTTCTTATACATCAAGGGGCTTGCATGTTGATTATTTTTACCTCACCACTTGTAAAGTTGAGAAATTATTGTTATATTTTTATGTGATAAATGAATAAAATTAACCTCTTGTTACATGTCAAATGAAAGAAACAAGCAAACCTATAGTGACACATAAGGCATATAATAATGTAGAACTTTATGCACATATTTTAAGCTAATCTCTTTTCTAGTGTTTTTATACAACTCAACAAAGATCTGATTGAGTCCTTTCTACTAAATAAAGATGTGGTGATCAAATAGAATTGAGATGATTAATCATATTGATTAATAGGAAAAAAAAAGAAAAAAATACTAGTAAAATATCAATTATATGATAACTCAACAAAGACATAATTGAGCTATATACCCCCAATAAAATTGATGTGATCTAGTAGAGCCAAAGTGATAAGATTCATTGACTAATTAAAAAAAAGGTTGATTGAAAATACATTTTTAGACAAATCAACAAAGAGGGGAGTCTATCCTTTATCTTAAATAAAGTTAAGGTGCAAAAAATATCTGATAATAAAACAAATTCTTAAACACCTCAACAAAGACATAAATTTGTCCTTTCATTAAAATAAAGGTAGGATGAAAATAATACTTGATAAAAAACAAATACTCAGACAACACAACAAAAAGATAAATCTGTTCTTTCCATAAAAACAAATTCTTAAACAACTCAATAAAGACTTAAATTTGTCCTTTAACTTAAATTTAACTAAAATAAAACTAAGATGTGAAGAATAATTTGATAAGAAAACAAATACTCAGACAATTGGACAAAATCATAATTAAATAAAGCTGAGAACTGTCACATTGAATAATAAAGAAAAGAATTGATAGAAAACAAACCCGTGAGTCATGGCTGGGCTTATAGTCAAACTTTATACAAAGAGATTGCCTGATCTATTTGTGGAGGTCAGCTTAAACTACGAACAACATCTGAAAAATGGTAAAAATTTCGAATCGAAGAAACGCTTGCTTTCCATACAGATTTAGAAATGCTTTAATTTCAGTCGATTCAAAGTTTAACAAAAGTATTTTGTTTGTATGATGATTCTGACAGGAACAGAAATGGTGGAGTGGGGAAACAGTGGCGGTGGTTACAGGAGCCAATAGGGGAATAGGCTTGGAGATCGTTCGCCAGCTGGCATGCAAGGGCATCACCGTTGTGCTTACGTGTCGCAACGAGAAGAATGGGGTGGCTGCCATGAAAGAATTGGGTGAAGCAGGACTGGATACTGTTCATTTTCACATATTAGATGTGCAGAGCTCCCAAAGTGTTTCAGATCTGGCCCAATGGTTGGAAAGGATGTTTGGTGGATTAGATATCTTGGTAACAATATGATAGAATTTGAGTTTCCTGAAAGTAGTTATTGAAATTTTTGGTTTAAACAGTAGTTTTGCTTTATTTAGGTGGTTTATCTGAAATCATAATTGGATTTTATTCAAAAAGATAGCATTTGAACTTATCCATTATTGAAAGCCAGAGATATTTATTTTATAAGATTAATTTTTTTAACAGATAAACAATGCAGCAGTAATGGGGCAAGACATGAATTGGGAATTGATGGAGAAAACTGAGGCGGATATGCGTCAATTACTGGTGAGTTGGGCATAAACTTTTCACTTTGCATGTTTATTAAGACAATCTGGCACTATCCCGTCTTCCATGAATATGAAAAGAGAGATAAACAGTGTCATCTAATATGTAGACTTCATAGATTTTGGGCTTTTACAAAACAAAGATTGGCAATTCACAAGCTGTCTTAGATGACTTAGAAACCTCTATGACTTATCATTTTGCAAGTTGGATGTTATGCCAGATGACTTGGTAATCTCTGTGCAGAGGCTGAGAATGGTTTTCCATGTCGTACGGCTTTAAAATATCTAAGTCACGGCTTTCTGACTTCTTTTTGCCCTTTATAAAAATGAGAGGAGGAGAAAAATCCTCTTTTTTTTTTTGCTTGAGGGTTAAGTTGTAGGGAATTTTCAATGGTTCTTTAAAGTTTTGTTTTTTTTTTTTAAAAGAAAAGAAATAATGCTTTTATATTAATTGTATAGAGCTTTTAAAATCATAATATATTATAAAAAGGAGGGTGGAAAAAATCATATCTCATAATCTTTACAGAGTGTGATTTTAAGCAATATGTCAAAAAAGAAAATATAATAACAAGTTTCAAAGTAGCAACAATTATTAAACTAGTTGTAGGAGGTGAGACACAATCATCTTACTTCCGCATATCATGATTATTTTGGTCATCCAATGTGGACTTCCAATGTGTAAAAGCATCATCATTAGAGATGGATTGGAGGATTGGAATTAGATGAAAAGAATGGAAGGAACCGAGATACGATAAAGATTGTGGTTGGACAGTATGATATGGATGTGAAGTGGTTTGGTAGGGACTCCAATCTTCCCTCACCCACTTTGTCCCCTCAACATTAATTTTTTCTCTTTTGGAAAAGACCCCATGTTCTTTTGGCACATGGGTCTTGTTTCTAAAAGAACCCAAAAGGAATTAAAAACTATTTTATTCCTTTCACTTTGTCCACTTGAACAATAATTTCCTTTAGGTTAAATCTTCCATGGTACCCTCAAGGTACAATACCCCCTCTCATTCATCCTCCTTGTGCCACTTGGAATAATCTCATGAGTTGAGAGATCACACTCAATCTCCACCCTTGATCCTCATTTTCCAATCTCAATCCTCCATTACTCATCTTCACTCCCATAATCTTTCTTTCTAGTCACTCCTTCAAATTATATGAGGAGCTTCCCAAATCTAACCATTTTCTTCCATGTCCTATGTTTTAATATTCTTTAAAATGATGCGACTTCATAACACCATCTCAAATAGATAAAATGTAGATACCTAAAATTTACCATTAATTTTGGTCAATTTACCCTAATTCATCCTATTCATGATTGATATATTAATTAAATAATATTTAATTATTTAATTAAAAAATTTCTATCTTATTCATTGCCTCTATTTCCTCCAAAGTCCTAGCCTAAGGCAAATAATTAATTTTAATTATTTATCCAACCTCACCTCCCATCCCATTTCCTCCAAATGAATTAAATAACCTCTCTAAATATCCCATCCTCCATCACTTTTTATTAACCCCTAATCCCTACCTAATTCACTCCTTAATCCCATGAGTTGAGAGATCACACTTAATCTCCACCTTTGATCTTTAGATCTTCCAATCTCAACTCTCCATTCCTATTAATCCTAAAATCTATGTATCGTTCAAACACTTAACCATTTCAATCAATCACCTTTACAATAAAGCATCATTATGCTACTATATTTTAAAGTGAGCACACATCAAAATGATCACATTAGGAAATTCATCCCCAATGGGGAGTCTAACATAGTTCATTTTTGTTAAACTCTATGTTTTTTTAGATTTTCCATGCATAATTTGTGTTTTCATTTTTTGTTTGGTTTTATTAGTTTAATCATTCACTTTGAACACATTTTTATAGACACAATTAACTCTCAATCCCTTTATTTATGGTAACCTCAAGTTTTGATAGATTTATTCTAAAAAAATGTTGGTGAGTAAAAAATTCTATTTGTGGAGCACCACTACTTCCACCTTGACTAGGAACAACTCTCAAGTCCTTCCTTTTCTAACCCATTAGACTCATCATAATTATTGAATTATTCTACTATTCTTGCATTTTCTTTTTTATTTTATTACTCATGTAATCAATTTCTCTATTATATCATCATATGTGCTAGTGGCTCCAATTGTCCTCTCAACTAGAGAATTTACAAATCTTCTATAGATACCCTCCTAGTGTGCTCTAATGGTGTCTCCCTAGCTCTTCCAATCCTCTTTCTATGAATTTCATCTCTTTCCTAAATTGTCTTTAATGTTATCTCTTATTAGTTTCATGCTAATCTCA
The DNA here is from genome assembly GCA_007258455.2 of Sequoia sempervirens. Classification (NCBI taxonomy): domain Eukaryota; kingdom Viridiplantae; phylum Streptophyta; class Pinopsida; order Cupressales; family Cupressaceae; genus Sequoia; species Sequoia sempervirens. The sequence continues at coordinate 764,129,860 of VDFB02058242.1, read as the reverse complement.
ATTGAAATCTTAATTTGCTAAAAAATATTCCTTTGTTTCTTGAATCTTACTTTGGAGATTTTTTATTTGAAATTTCATTATTCATTTTCATCCATCCTTAATGGCTCAAAATAAACTTTCCTCCATGGTCATATATCTTGGAGACCTTTTTTCAAGATCCCCCCTTTCCATTCATCATACCTTAGGTGCCTATCCCTCTCTCATGATGCTAGAAACAAAATATGACCAATAATATCATATAAATTACTATTTGGTGCAATATTCAAATATGTGGTGTATAATTTAATTATGCCTTCCATATGTAGGAGTTATAAGTCACATTATATTAAACCAAAATCAAACACTTAGAAAATATGTGGCATTATTAAAGACATCCTTATGAAATTTTGATATTAATTTGAAGACTTTTGTTGATTATGTGGCACCAAACAAGAGAAACATTATATATAGGTCTTCTTTCTTAAAATGATGATTGCAATAAGAACCAACCTCTACAAAATAAACAACATGACTATGGTGAGTTAGGAAACTTGGAAATGATTTATAAAGATTTTTGGGATTTTTAAACTATGTAATTTTTACATAAAAGAACTATCTGAATTATTTTTATGGAGTACAAAAAATTATAAGGCAAGATAGCTCTTACACATAGAATATTCTAACATCAATTTGAATAATGACTATTGTATAAAATCCCACTCATAGGAAAATTACCTATTCATCTTGGTGTTTCAAGTCCTATATTTCATTTTGCTCAACACTTTGAGATGATCAAGCATTAGTTTAGGTACTACACCCATGTGGAAGATGGTTAGTCATAGATACATAATTTTTTCAAATGATTTAGACTATATTCTTTTACCAAGAATAATGTTTTATTAGGGGATGGGGTTGACTTCCTTGTTCAACTCACTTGGATTTATCATTCTTTCATACTAAAGACTTTCTTTCTCATTCGAAAGGATAGAAATTCTACTAGTTTTAACTAGAAATATGTTTATCCTAGCTTTTCTAGTCAAACAAAGTCTCTAGTGATTTCAAATGTGTTAATGTAGATTCAAGTTTAGGTTAATAAAACGACTTTGGATGTACAATGACACACATTTCTCTAATTCCTCAAACCTAGTGATCTTGACTACACTAAAGATAGTCACTTAGATTCCTAGTGACACCCTATAGAGTTGTAGAGCGTTGTTGTCTCTTCTAGCTAGTCAATGTGTAGGTTGATCTCCTCCCCACATAGTTTAGTCTATTTGGTATCCTCCTAATGTTGATAATCCCTTCTCAACATCTTTCCATCAATATGGGTGGACTGTATTCTAAGGTAGGAAATTTTTCCTTAAGTAACAAACTAATTTCATTCAAGATACAGTGGTTCTTGCTAATTAGCCATAGACAAATGAATAAAATGCTCTCATTGGGCGAGATCCTATTCATCATGGAGAAAGGCTTACATGATGGAGGGTGGGGTTACCTTGATGATAGGGAATCTCCCCACAATTTTAATTTTTCTATCTCTTTGCAACTTACCTCTCTTTTTAGTATTTTTTATGGCATTTTTATTTTGTGATTAGTTGTTCTTTTTTTGGAGGTGCAAAGTTATTTTATACAATTGCTTCCGTTTATGGGACTACATGGACTGTTATCTTTTATTTATATGATTTTGAGCTTTGATTCTATTTTGTCTATTAGTTTTTTAGGGTAAACGAATGTTGTGTATATACAAATTTAAAAACAATTAATTACATTTATGTATCTCACTCTTTTGATGCAAGAGAGATGATAGATTTGCGAGACGTGCACTGAAGGAATACACAAACTATTCTTACCATTTAAATTGCATTTGAGTACTGTTTTTATTCAAATTATTCAACATACCCTCTCCATTGCAGTTCTATGGAACAACGAATGATACTTCTGTGTATGATCATGAGAGTGTAAAAACTTGTATTGATATAAATTATTATGGTACAAAGAGAGTTGTGAAAGGCTTGCTATCATTATTAAGGGAATCGTCTGGCCGGCCACGAATTGTTAATGTCTCCTCTGTACATGGGCTTCTCAAGGTAATTTCATTTCTTTTTCTCTTTTCAATATTAATATTTCAATCAAATTAATTGTGAATGCATTATATATATGTTTACAAAAGTTGTTTCACAGATGATGCCAAATCCAGTGCTACAAAAACAACTTTCTGATATGGATATTATTAGTGAGGAATTTCTGGATTCCATGTTAAGTCAGTTTTTAGAAGATGTCAAGCAAAACAAAAAATTGGAAGAGAAAGGATGGCCAACCCCATTTTCTGCATACAAAATGTCAAAGATCTGTATGAACACATACACACGTCTATTAGCCCGTGAGCTTTTTGATAAGGCGTACGTAAACTGCATTCATCCTGGATACGTTAGAACTAATATGACTTATGGTACAGGAGACCTTTCAACAAGTGAAGGTGCTGAAAATGTAGTAAAATTGGCTTTGTTTCCTCGTGGTGGACCTTCTGGTAACTACTTTATTGAAAAGGATATCAGTGGCTTCTAAATGAATATCTTTCTAATTCTGAAACTACGTTTGTCATAAAGGAGACATTTCCCATATTTTATATGAATAGACTATCAATTTATAATAATTTATTCTTATAAGTGAATTTATAAAAATAGAAGTTTTCTTGTGTGTTTATGCTCATTCTTTATTAAACAATGTTTGTTAGCTATTAAAAAATGCTACCAAGTACAATGAAACTATCATAAATGTTTGTTAGGTATGTTGTATAGTTGAAGTCTCTTGATTGATTGATGTCCTTATTTTTTAATTTTTTTAATTGGGAAAAAAGGTTTATTAAAATAAATCAAATATTACAAATCAAAGGAAAATTAGTGAATAGGACTGGTAATCTAAAAACATGACAACAACATCCAACGGAGTAAAACGCTGCAAACTGTAACTAAAACTCTAACCACAGCTGAAGCACGGTATGAAACAGAGCACATCCAGGAAAGTCTCTTGGATAGAGAATAAGGCTCTACATGTGATTGATGTCCTTATTGATGTTCTTTCATGCTGAAGATACATAAGAAATTCACTAAAAGTCAAGAATAAGAATAGATGATACAACACATCTTTTCTCCTTTATATTTCTTTCCTTAATTTTCTTGCAGTTCCGAAAGGTTTAAAATATTTCCCTCTTAACATGTTTTCTCATGTTAAATCCCCTTTGAAAACCCTTTCCACTTCACTTGAACAAAAACTCTTCTATTCTTTAAAATCTTTACCTACTTACCCAAAATTACATGGAGTGTCATGCCTTCTCACACTATTATTATTATCTCACATTTGGGTCATATAGAGTGAGCGTTGCATTTTTTGTTTGGTATTAGATCATCTCCATTCTTAGTGATAATGATTTATTTCAAATAAATAAAATATAGAGATAATCTTTTTACAAGATCCTAAAAAACATATTATATGTAATATAAATTTTTTATTAGAAATACTACAAATGATATTCCAAAATAATGAAGATTGAATGATAAGTTCACGCTCTTGTTCAATATTGATCCTTAATTAACCATAGTTTCTCAATATAATCTAGATATTTCCTTCATATATGAAGAAAGTCTTTCATTAGTATGAATTTTAACCCAAAGGATTATAGAGAGATTTGTTTAGCATATGATATTATTATTGTACAAAAGAAATATAGGTCACTTTTTTTCTTATTTCTAATGGTAAGTGTGGACACAGAAAAAGTAACCCTTTTACTTTTTCTTATTTTGTCCCTCCTTGTGCTTATTTTCACCTTGATTTAACGCTGAAATGTGACTTATACATTCACATTAGGTCTTGAATATTCAAACTATTAAAACTTTATGATGTCTTATGAAGGTGTTGTGAAGTGTTGTAACACATTTCTACACTTTTCCAGACTCTTCTTATTATAATTCATTTAAATATTCTGTTTTTACCACTTACCAAGTCTTATTCTAAAGTGTTGTAAAGTATTGTAACTAACTTTCACGCTTTTCTAGGCTTTTCACCACTAAATACACCTTTCTTATGCTTTATTTGGCCCCTTTGTGCACTTATAGGCCTTAATTAAGTGTGTTTTTGAATACAACCTGACAAACAACATTAAATACAACTTAATTCTTGACACCCACTTGCATGCCTTGAGTGGGACCCATTTTCCATGGGTGGCGAATGAGTCCCTCTTGGCACAAAATTCATAATAATTTCAAATTTCTTTTGGGTTTTTATTCATTAATACCTTAAGTCGGCCTGTGATGTATTTTTGAGAAATTAGGGCATAAATGTGTATAAATAAGTGTTTTTCTATCCATTTTAACCCCCATTCATCCACCTAATCATCCTTGCATCCATCTAAGCACTTGAGCATCATAGGATCATTTAATCAAGCAATTATCAAGAATCTTGGAGCAACCATTGACATATCTTTAGACTTCAACAACAAGGGTTTGGTGAGTTAATGCCATTTACATGTTATTTTTTCATCATTCCTTGCTTATTTCATTCCATCTCTTTATGAAGGGTATGCTTACCAAAGTGGGATTTTACCAAGGCAAATCCCTATACTCTAACCGTTAACCATTTTCCCCCTCTTTGCATGTGTGTTTGTAGGTCTTGTAGGCAGATTTTTCAAAGAGATAGGTGTTGAAAATTGGTCAACAAGTCATCAAAGCTATTCAAGTTAACAAATACCTAATTCAAGCTTGGAGACATCATTCAACCAAGTTTTTGTAGTTTTAGTGCCATCAACCCGACAAGAAGACAAGTGTAGATCTGGACCCATAGAGTTGACTTCAAAATTTGTAGATTTTTGGAGGAGGATTGATTCACCATCAGTGGAAAATGAGTCCTATTGCGAGGCTAAAAAAAGTAATTTTTACAAATTTCAATTCCTAACACTCTGAAACCCGTTTTAGCAAAATTTAATAGAACTTGTACTGATTCGCCATTAGTGGCGAATCAATCCCAATGGTCATCAATAGTGATTTATAAAACATTCCAAAACCTTCCAACATCAAAATTCTATCTCCAGGTGCACTCTATTCAGTTTCATTAAGTTTTGTTTTCATTTGTGCATGTTTCTAGTTCATGTTTGCATACAACACTACGTTTTCAAACACTTCATATTTCTTAGTTTTGCATACATAATCAATAGTATTTTTTAGTTCTTTGCATTTCATTTAATTTATTTAGGAATATTTCACTTATATCATATCCCTCTTTGAGTGTGAACATTGCATTTTGGCTCCAATCTTATCTCCTTTTAAGTGAAAAACCCTAAAAGGAGCATAAAGCATTCAGGTGCCAAAATCTGTCTCCATTTTGGTGAACCCGACTTTAGAGAATTTTTACTTTTGATTCTAAGTGAATTTTGATTCTATGTTTTTCTTGCATCATCATTGCATTAGGTTTTGCATTGCTTACACATCCTAGGGTTTTCCAAAATTGCATTAGTGAAAACATCATATAGCTTTCATTTTTTATTTCAATTCATTTAAACACACTACAATTCTGCATTTTCATATTGTATTTGCATTTGTGCATCTTAAAAACATAAAATTTATGAAAAAATTCAAAAAATTCATTCCTAGAATCATTTGCCACCGTAGGAAAATAAGTCCAGTTACACATTCTAACTTGCATTTTCTGGCATTGTCTGAGCATTTTTTGCATTATAGTTTTATACTATTATATCTTTGTTATAATTTCCAACATTTTTGTTATTAGCATTTTATTACTTCTAGTTTGCATTACATTTGCATCCACCTTGCCTTTAGTAACCCTTGTATGAGTGTTTGGTGCCCTATTGATCATACTTTAGTGAGAATAAGTTCTTGACTCATGGCATCCCACGATAATACACTCATTGTGGAGCTTGGGTTGTCCCAAGCTACTACTCTTGGTATTGAAAATAGTGCATTAGGTATGGATACCACCTTTATCAATACTTTTCCTTCCCATAAAATGCAAGTTGACACACAAAATGATCACATTCAGAAAGATAAATTCATTAGCACATTTACAACAAGATTTAAATCTTGAAAATATTTCCACCATTTCAATTCCTACTATAGACAACATACACCACCTACTTGAAAGTGATGAAGGCTTAAATGTTATGAAAAAAATTACTGAGATATACAACACACATTCTCCTTCCACTTCCCAACCAACACATACTGTGGTTATTCAAGGAGGACTTAACACTCCTCCTTCCATAGTAGTATCTATACCTACCTACAACATTCCACAAGTAACAACTAAAATGCAATAGGTTAGGAATGTGATTCCTTCCTCAACTATTCTTGCTAGTATTCCCAATTCTTCTATGGCATCAATTTTTTTCTACTCTTCCACCATACCACCAATTAACATTCCATTCACTTGCCCTACCACTACATACACTCCATCACCATTATCTCTTCCACCTCATACGACTTACATTGACCCTCTCATTACCCAACTTTTCCAAACCATTTCCTCCATCCAACAACAAATATCCACCATATGCCAAAGTCAAAATGCTCCACCCACCCATTATATCTGTAGCAGCCCACTATCCTTAGAAATATTAAGAACTCCAATGTGACAAGTAATTTAAATACCTATATTTGAGAAGTACGAAGGAAAGGGTGATCCTACTAATCATGTCAATGCCTACACAACCTTATGTAGTGACTTTGTTCTTGACGATAAACTATTGGCCAAATTGTTTCTTAGGACCTTAAAGTACACTACCTTGGAGTGGTTTTTAAACTTACCAAATAATTCAATTCGGTCATTCAATGAATTAGTTGATGCTTCCATAAATCATTTTCAAGTACACATGACTCCCAAAAAGACATTGGATGATCTAATGAGATGTAAAAAAAATGTGGATGAAAAAGTAACTGATTTTATCTCACGCTATCAGTCACTCTATGCCCAAATTAATTGATGTCAAGGTTCTTGATCCACATTTCCAAAAGATGTTTATTGAAAATTTACAAACTCACATCCAGGATAAATTGAACATGATGAAATTTCCTCCTTTCATGCATTTATGTATAGCCCTTTGTGACTATCACAATTCAGTTAGTAGTCATGATGCCAAGTCCACTACTAACCAAATTGAAAAATCCAAACCTAGCACTTCAAACAACTCACAACCATTTAGAAAACCAAACAAAGGCTTCTTACAATTCAACCCACCAACAACCAAGTAAGAGTTGTTAAAGTTGCGATACCTTTTTCTTCTAGAGACCCAAAGAGACAGTTTACACCTTTACCAAACAGTCTTCAAAACACCATGACCTAGCTATTGCAGCAACATATGATTACTTTACCTACTATTAAACCATTAGATCCAAATAAATCTTTTCCTCCAAACTTTCAACCCAACACTTATTGCCACTATCATAGAAAAAATGGACATGACACAGAACAGTGTAAGTGTCTTAAACACATCATGTAAGAACTCATTGATTCTGGCCAGCTATCTGTTTCAAATTTCAATGTTAAAGGAAATCCGTTTGTTGCTCCACCCAATCAAAATTTACAATTTTTTACCAATCTGATGCCCAAACATACCATGTCATTTTTCAAAGCTAGTGAAACTCAAAACAACGATGTGATGATTGTTCATAAAACTGTTGAAAATCCTAATCCTATTCAACATTCTACTTCTATTACTCCTATGCGTGATATGGTAGGAGTGATAGATGTTATCCCTCCTAAGGGCCCACCTAAGAAAAATCTTGATATTACTTTCTCTTCTAAATATATTCTTCCAAATCTTCTCGATTGTCCTCTTTACATACCCTGTTGTATTTATGATAATCCCACTAATGGTCCGATACCCATAGATCCCGCTTGTGGCAAGAATGTGATCACTGAGGAATTTTTGGTATTACATGATCTTTATCAAGATATTTATGACTTGAACCACAAGCATAGATCAAAACAGATAATTGTTTTACGTGCCCTACGATAGGATTGATCATCCTTCCATTACAGATAGGACCTAAAATAGTGGATTTAACATTTTCCATCATTCCATTATTGGATCAGTTTCATCTGTGACTAGGCTATCCATGGCTTCGCTTGATGAAACCTGTCCCTTCAGTCATATACAAATTTTTAAAGTTTTTGCATGACAGTGACATATTCACTGTTAACCATAGTGGCTTTAACCTATTGTCTTCTAAAGGAATCTTCTCCCTAGAAGCCTTTTGGCCAGAGCCCATGGAACCCATAACACCTAACAAAGATTTCTTTTTCATTGCTTATCAAAAGTTTAAAGCAAAGAAAATTGCCAAATTGTACCTCCGCAATCAATCCCCATACACTTCCATCACCCCCATCCTCGATGAGACAATGCTTCAATCTAAGCTGGAGCCCTCAACTCTAGATCAACCAAACATGAACACTTCATCTTCCTCATCCAAATGTCCAAGAGATAATGAAACCAATACCATCATGCCCCCTCACATAAAACAAGTTTATAAAGAAAAAGAGAAAGTGATTTATACACCTACCATGGTCCCTTATGTTCCTCCCACTTAGGAAGAACATAAGCCTATGGCTGATCAACCCGCTCTTACACCTACACAACTTCACAATAGAATCAAATGAAACTGAGGTGCTAGGGAGCATAGACGGGTGGGTGCATGAAGTTGGGTACCAATTTTCTGGCCACTTATGAATTTTTTAAAAAAAAACGAGCGCATTATAACATGTACGTGTTATTTCGTGTTAAAAACAAAGAAAAAAGTGAAATTATTTGCCTTGGAATACCAACCCAAAGGCTTGGAGGGAATTCCCAACAAGGCCAAAGACGTGTTTTTGCAAATTCTATAATTTTTCACATAATCGGGTCCGTGCTCACCATCAAGATTGCATCTAGTTCAATATTGACAAAATCGAAAACATGGGTAATGCTAGGTTCTCTCTTAGCTATCCAACGATGTAATTTTTTTCACTTTTCGACAATGTTAAGGCTTTCATCCATAATTTATTTTGTTTGTATGTTTGTTTTTTGCCAAAAAGTAGTGTTTAGTGTTTTTTTGTTATAAATTAATCGTTCATCAAATTTTCAAATAAATTACATTTTTAGAAACTAGACTCCATTCTACAAATTTTCAAAAAAAAAAAATCAATTATTTTCAAAAATTTGTAGGGGGAGCACTGCCAAATTTCTGCTTTTCATGAAGTGCCCACTTAGAAAATTAGTAAAAAATCAAATATTCATTAAAAAATTATCAAAAAAATTGTGCACCAACTAGATGCTATTAGCTAACTTCTGACTATAGTGATTTTAAAAATACTACAAAAAAGTTCACCGTGCTCAGGTCGTACAAGAGTTGCTATGTTATGTTTTTCTGACAAAAACAACACCAATTTCTGTACATCCCTCTTTTGAACCCCTTAATCTCAACCATTTTCAAAATTAATTAGTAGTTTAGAAAGTAGACTCAAAGCACTTCAATCCTTGTTTTTTTCCCGTCTCAAAATTTTGAGTGTAACTATCCTCAATTTCAAGTCCAAGGTCAGCATTTCCTGATTTCAGAAAAAAAGTGGCCACTTAAGCCCCCTTTTTGGGAACCATCTTGGTGCACTCCTGCGTCGATGTTGTCTCCTTGCTCATCAATTACAAGATGAAAAAAACAAAGAAAATCAACCTCCGCCTTTGATAGAAGCAATAAATAATGACCCTCCTCATGAATCAGAACAAAATGATCCAATACAAAAACCACAACTCCTGATACACCCTTCATTAGAAATTACCATCCATCCTCCTGTCATGATTAATCTAGATGATGATAATGTTGAGATCTCTAAAATATATGAATAGTTGTATAATGATTTGAATACATTATTTTCTGCTTCCATGAACCTACATGAAAAACCTCCTACAAAAATTGTAGAACCTGGTACTTCTCCTAGTTCGGCACCTGCAATTACCCCTTTGGATAGTCAACTGCCCTCACAATACACTGAACATGATTGAGATGCAGATGACTTGCTCATTGGTTCACTTGCATCTTCCTTACTATTATTTTTTATTTTTTATTCTTTTTCTTTCATGTGCGTATCATGTTCCCCCATAACGTGACATTTAATGTTCTCCTCTCTTTGTAACATTCTTCTCTATGTTGTCCATTGATTTTTTTCCTTTCATTTTTGTTTTGTGTTTTCCTTTTGCAGGATGACACAAAGTGTTGAGACATCGTATGTCTCTTCCATGTTGACCCAAAAGGTCCTTTTACTTTCTTTTTCACTTTTTTTTTGTGTTTTCCTTTTGGGGATGATCCAAAGTGTATAGATGTCGTATGTCTCTTCCATGTTGACCCAAACAGTCTTCCTTTCTTTTTCCTTTTTCGCTTTTGTTTTGTGTTTTCTTTTTGGGGATGACACAAGGCATTGAGATTAAAATGTCTCCTTCATGTTGACCCAAAATATTTTCCTTTTCCTTTTCTTTCACCTTTTCATTTTATTTTCGCTTGTGTTTTCCTTTTGGGGATGATGCATTGAGAAATCCTATGTCTCTTCCATGTTGACCCAAAAGGACCTTTTCTTTTTCTTTTGTTTTCACTTTGTTTGTGCAATTCTTCTAGTTCTATGTGTATTTGGGGAATGATGATAGTTTCAATCTCCGTAAAAAAAAATTTGCAACAACGAACATACTGACCCCAAATCCATAGATCCCTTATGTGTTTGGTGTGTTCCTTTTTGGGGGAAACCCCTCTTTCTTTTGTTTCTTTTTCTCTTACATGACACAACCTTACTTGGAAGCATATGACTTAGCATAGGGGCTTTCCAAATTGGCTCTCATGTCTTTTTTCTTTTTGCATTTTTCATTTTGCTACTTTAAAGTAATTTCTCATAGAACGGTGTGTAGCAATTCCTTTAAAGTGGGGGCATACATTGGAATTACTCATTTTTCATTTTTCTTTTTCTCGGTTCTTAATGCAGCCTTATTACATTATATGATGTGTTTGTCACTTTATGGATGGCATTGGGTGTGATTTCCTTCATAAGCGTGATCTATCTTAGCATATTAGATTCCTCTTAGTGGCATGATGTGACACATTACATCTCCTAAGTTGCGAATATTTTATTCTTTGATTGGTCCTCTCTTGGAGACATTAGACACAATGTTCCCTAAGTTAAGACCTCACATGAACTAAACATGACTCATTTGAACATATTTTCCATGTTTCATTTTGCATTGACATGACCACCTTGCATAACACAACTTGCATGCCTATGGTGCCATTGCATTTGTTCATGAGTACTAATCATACAAAGCTTTGCTTATCTCATGAAGCTCGAAAAGACATTGTCTTTTTTGGCACCTTATTAAATTTATCAGGAGGTATAACTTTAGTATGGTTGAGTGGAAAGCCCATTCTGAGGTATGAATTTTCCCCATAGCCACCTTGTGGATTTCTCACCCTACAGACAACCAAAAGTTTTGTGGCCTAGAGTGAGTATACTTGGGCTTTCTTACCCAATAGACAGCCATGAGTTTCATTGCCCTAGAGTGAGTACACATTTATTGTTCCAAACAAACAACCTAGATCTAATCCACAACAAGGTGTATAGATGATCAAAGCTTTCTTTACTTTCCCTCATTCTTCATCACTTTCATGTGCAGTCCTTTGTTCTTATGATTGATTTTCCATGGGATCTTCATCCTAGGGGCCTGATCATCCCTCTTAATTGTTGTTTTCCAATCTTACCAAGCATTAGTACATTCAGACCCCTTCTGAGATGCATTGCTCTACTTTAGTGTGAGTTTGAAGCAATTTCATCCTCTCACTAAAGTGGGGGCTAATTGTGGACACAAAAAAAGTAACCCTTTTACTTTTTCTTGTTTTTCCCTTCCTTGTGCTTATTTTCACCTTCATTTAATGTTGTAATGTGACTTATACATTAACATTAGGTCTTGAATATTCAAACTATTAAGACTTTATGATGTATTCTGAAGGTGTTGTGAAGTGTTGTAACACATTTCTATACTTTTCTAGACTCTTCTTATTATAATTCATCTAAATATTCCTTTTTTTATCACTTTCCAAGTCTTATTCTAAAGTTTTGTAAAGTCTTGTAACCAACTTTCACACTTTTCTATTCTTGTCACCACTAAATACACCTTTCTTATGCTTTATTTGGCCCCTTTATGCACTTATAGGCCTTAATTAAGTGTGTTTTTGAATACAAACCTGACAAACAACATTAAATACAACTTAATTCTCAACACCCACTTGCATGCCTTGAGTGGAACCCATTTTCCATGGGTGGCGAATGAGTCCCTCTTGGCACAAAATTCATAATAATTTCAAATTTCTTTTGGGTTTTTATTCATTAAGACCTTAGGTCGGCCTATGATGTAGGGTGTTGTCATAATAGTGGTTTACAATTCCTGAGAGGAACAAATTTTAGCTGAAATCACATATTTTCATAAAATATAATGATTTAAGCCTTAAAAATTTCCATTTTAAGGATTCCAATTGAAGAGGGTTTGATCAAATCACCTTAGATCAAACCCCCTTGGATAGAACCTCGCTAGTTTTAAACCATACATATAAATGCGTCTCCTTTACACCTATCAAAATGCTGATAAAAAATTAGTTTTGATTTAGTTTTTGGGGGATCAAATGAACTCATTTAAAATTTATTTCAAATGATTATGGTATTCCTTAGAACAAGCTATCCAATAAATATAATTTTAATATGTTTTGGTTTTGTTATGTATTTGTTTTTTAAGTTTTATTAAACATAGGTTTTTCATTGAAAATGAATTTATTTGTTCTTCACATGTGGAAAAATAAAAGATTATCAAAAATTTTTTTAAAAAATATGAGTGCACCAGATATTGAAGTCTTTGATCCAACAAAAAAATAAAATAAAATTTTGACAGATACAAAAAAAGTTGCATTATACAGTCGCGATGTGTCTGAATTGTAATTTGTTTGACTTTGAAACTTGATTAAGGAAAAATTATTCAATAAAAACTATCTAACCAAGTGGAAGCACTAGATACCAGAGTTACAAATCTAAATTTGAAAGAATTAGAATTTTATCCTTCATGGAAAAAAGTTATGCGTTATACGGTGTGCGTCACTTTTTAAAAATGTTGTTTTCTGAAAAAAATCAATTTTTGTGGGAGATGGAAAAAGAAGTACAATTTGATTCCAAAAATTTTGAAAAAAATATTTTTAGAATCTACAGACAAAATTTGATGAGACTCGAGTTTGCATCATCTACAAATTCCTCACAGTTTAGCCGCTATAGGTGCCTGAATGTGAAGATTTAGTTAAAAATAATAATTTCAGTGTCCAGTTTGGCCAAAAATTGTAAACCACTATTATGAGATCACCCTATATTTTTTTGAAATTAGGGCATACATGTGTATAAATAAGTGTTTTTCTATCCATTTAAACCCCCATTCATCCATATAATCATCCTTGCATCCATTTAAGCACTTGAGCATCATAGCATCATTTAATCAAGAAATTATCAAGAATCTTGGAGTAACCATTGACATATCTTTAGACTTCAACAACAATGGTTTGGTGAGTTCATGACATTTACATGTTATTTTTTCATCATTCCTTGCTTATTTCATTCCATCTCTTTATCAAGGGTTTGATTACCAAAGTGGGATTTTACCTAGGCAAATCCCTATACTCTAACCGTTAACCATTTTCCCCCTCTTTGCATGTGTGTTTGTAGGTCTTGTAGGTATATTTTTCAAAGAGATATGTGTTGAAAAGTGGTCAACAAGTCATCAAAGCTATTCAAGTCAACAAAGACCTAATTCAAGCTTGGAAACATCATTCATCCAATTTTCTGCAGTTTCAATTCAGTCAACCCGAGAAGAAGACAAGTGTAGATCTAGACCCACAAAGTTGACTTCCAAATTTGTAGATTTTTGGAGGAGGACTGATTTTCCATCAGTGGCAAATGAGTTCCATTGCCAGGCTAGAAAAAGTAATTTTTACAGATTTCAGTTCCTGACACTTCAAAACCCATTTCTCAGTGGCCATGAACAATGATTTTTGAAACATTCCAGAACCTTCCAATATCAGCATTCTATCTCTAGGTGCAATCCATTTGGTTTCATTAAGTTATGTTTTCATTTGTGCATGTTTCTAGGTCATGTTTACATACAACACTATGTTTTCAAACACTTCATGTTTCTTAGTTTTGCATATATAATCAATAGTATTTTTTAGTTCTTTGCATTTAGTTTACTTCATTTAGGAATATTTCACATATATCATATCCCTCTTTAAGTGTGAACATTGCATTTTGGCTCCAATCTTATCTCCTTGTAGGTGAAAAACCCTAGAAGGAGCATAAAACATTCGGGTGCCAAAAATCTTTGTCTCCAGTAAGTATAATTTAGAAATGTAAGTATATTAATTTAATTATTAACATTGTTTGATAATTTAGAATTAATGATTTGAATGAAGATAGAGTGATCATCTAGTTGAGTTCTTGTCAACCCAATAATTATATCTATTCTCATGTTTTTGAGGGTCTTTTAGTAGTAATGGTTAAAAAAACCTATTTACCAACTATTTGCATGAAAATGTGTTCAAGTGAATGATTTAAGAAATAAAACAAAACAAACACAATGACATTCAAACACTTAGATTAGGATAAGAAGATTTAAAAATACATAGAATTTAATGGCATTAAACTACGCTAAACCTCTCGTTGTGTAGATTTGTCCACGATATTCGTAATGATGTGTGCTAACACAAAATTTTGATATAGTAAGGGTGTTTCAATGATGAATAAGTGAGTTTCTAAAAAAATGTTTGAGTGCTATGATATATAGGTTGAAAAGATGTGACATCAAGGTTAAAATTTTGATCAAGAGATCAATGACTAGGATGAGAGATGATCTCTCAATTCATAGGATCATTTGAAGTGACACCATGACATGATTTGAGAGGGGATATGGTACTTTGGAGTGTAAGAGGAGATATTTCTATAAGGTAATTATTGTCCCCTAACACTCTATACCGTAAAAAAAGGAAACTTGCTTGACATGGGAATAATTCATGATAAATTTAACTTAATGAGGCCTTGATTCAAGTGTTGTTAGGCATTTTATGCATCCACACTAGGTCTTGGACCCTTGCAAATTGAATAACATGCTTTTAATGATATCTTGTAAAGGCATTGTAAAGTCTTGTAATGGACTTTCATGCTTTTACAGACTTAATGAACCCATTTTCCCCTAATTCACATTAATCTAGAAGTCTTGTAAAATAAACGTAATGTTAAACTAATGTTGTAATATGTCTCACACATTCACATTGGTTCTTGTGCCTTCCTAGGTTGTGTGGACCTCATTTTAGTGTTGTAAAGTGTATTTAATCACACTTTCACATTGAATTCTATGTCCCAAGCCCTAATTAACCTTTACATCATCACTAATAGGCCTCTATTACCTCATATTGTGCATCCTGGGGCATAAATTGATCAAATAACTGACAAAGTCACAATATAAACCTTATTTCCTTGTCTCTTGGCATCTTAGCTATCAAAATGGCCCCTATGGGACCCATTCTCCATGGGTAGTGAATGAGTCCAATTTGGACCAATTTTGACATTTGAGTGAGAAAAAGTGAAATTTAAGTTTATTATTTTCACATGTTGGCCTTAGGGATCCAATTTTTCAAGCTAACAAGGTGAATTTCCTATAAAATTAACTCTCTAAACCCTAAATCATAACCATTATTCATTATTCATCCATATTTCTTCCATCTCAATCCAAGCAAGTTAGGGTTTTTTTTCATTTCAAGTCATTAAGATAGCAATTTTTAGACATTCAAGGGCATATTCTTTATGTTTTGCTACATAAATTCAAGATCAATCTTCATGGAAAATTAATCAACTCCATTATTACATGCTTCGTTATATTCTTTCATCATTTTGGTTTAATTATCTAAAAGGGGTTTGACCAAGGAAAACCCCCATGCCCTAACATCCAACATTTCTCTTTCACTTCTTGTGTGTTTGTAGATTTAAGAATCTTGGTGACTTGGAAATCATTGAAGAATCAAGTTGCAAAGTTGTTTAGGTCTTCTCTTCATTTTCTAAGGAAAATTATCAACAAAAAATCACTTTCGGGTTTAGAAATCAGAGTTTCGGAAGTGAACACCGAGAGAGGCAGAAAGTGCAGACCAAAAGCTCCGGATTATATCATTGAATATTCAAAAATTAAAAAGTGGAATCATTCGCCATGGCTGGTGAATATGTCCCACTTCTAGGTTTTTTTTTGGTTTTCTACATTTTTAGACACCCTTTTGTCTGAAACAAGTTCTAGAACAGTTTTACAGAACTAGGACTGATTCACCTAGAATGATGAATGAGTCCCACTAGGCCTAAAAATCAACATCAATTATCATTCTAGAAGTCATTTCTATTCTCCATCCATATTCTAGGTGCACCCTTTTAGTTTCATCAAGTTTTGTTGCAATTTGCATTCTTTTCTAGGTGATTTTCCATTACATAATGTGTTTTCCAACAAGTTACATTTCTTAGGTTTTGTATACTTAGTCAATCAATTTCATCATCTAGTTGCATTTATATCATTGCATTTAATCATAATTCCATCTTATATTCCTTTCTTTGAGTGAACCACCTTAATTTTTGATGGGGTTTATCTCTCTTCTTTTAGGTGTAACATCCTAAGAGTGCAAGAGTAGCCTATAAACGTCATTCCAAAAAAATTATATTACATTTTGGTGAACCTACTTTTTTGAATACTTTTTTTTTTTAATTTGGAGTCCTTCATCATAGATCTAGACTTGTATTGAATTTGCATTAGGGTTTGCATTAGTTAATTTGCATGTTAGGTTTCAAATATTGCATTCATAAAATGTGCATTTGGGTTGCACTTTTGGTATCTAAATTTATTTAAATTTTATGAAATTATGCATTTTTAACTTAGGTCCGCATCATAGCACTTAGAAAACATCAAAATCCATCAAATTTTTTTGAAAATTTTGAAAAAAGTCCATACTGGGACTCATTCGCCAGCTTGGGCTAATCAATCCCTTTTCACCCCTAAAATGACTTTTTATAGAATTGAAAACCCTATTTTTAAGCTTTTTTTAGGTTCCATTACCTACCTATATTAGTTATCTAAGTTTCTATAAACTTCATTTCACTACATCTCACTTAAATTAGCTCATTTCATGCATTTCTTAATTGCACTTTTGCATTTACAACATTTCATTTTCACATTGTTGCATTGTGTAAACTAAAAATTGCATTTCCTTTTAATTCATTGCATTGTACTTTCTTTCCTTTTTCACCATAGCATGTTTTCTTTCAAAAGATGTGGCTTTCATTTTGTTCAAAAGGGATTGCATAGATACAACATTCCCTCTTATGAGTTCACTATTGATTACAACCATAAGGACATTAAGAAACATGATCAAACCATTGGTGCAATCCTTAATCTTACATTTCCCATTGGTGAGAATGGTAGTGTAGACAATTATAACAATCATACTTGTTCTTCCCCCGATACCTCTCCTATTAGTGACGAAGGTATCTTGGTTAAGGAAGCTACAAGCATTGAGAGTTTTGATTGTCCATCTCCTTATTCCCCTTTGGAAGATGTTAGAAAACAAGAACATGAGATCATAGACACATTTCTAAATATCACCTTACCTATTCTTCATAATCATGAAAATTACACTTGTTCATCTCCTAATATCCCTTCTCGATGTAAAGATGATAGGATAATGTTAGAAGATATACCTATTAAGATTCATGAGACTCGTGACCCTCCCTTCCCTCATGCTCCTGCCATTTGGGATAATCTATTTGAAACTCATAGCGGTCCTTCTCTTGATGCCTCCCCCACTTGTGATGAAGCTACTTTACCCTTGGATAATTACCATCTTACAATCTCTCTTTGTAGGGTAGATAATATGGAACAAGAGAATGAGACCTTAAAGACAATAGACATGTTATCACCTGAAGTTGCACCCTTGTTGAAACTGATGTTCAACACCTCAGTGTAACATGGGAAGACCTCCAAAGTTGTGGGTCACTTATAGATAGAGGTCAACCTCCAGAGAATGCCGGCTTCCTTTGGTGTCACCTAAACTACTGATTTTGTAAAGGAAAAGGGAGAAGGAGTGCATAAAAATAAAACTAAATACTATGGTGATACACCTAACTGATAAGAAATCATGAAATGAAAACAAGATGAACATACACTGGAAAACTAATGGTAGCTAATTCATTTACTCAACATAACCTCTTTGTACTTATGCATCATTCTTAAAAAGACTTGATCTACACATATTTTAAGAAGGAAAGATGAATTTCATAGCTTTAAGGTATGAATGCAGACTTAGAAAAGCATAGTTGAAAACTTACATAATCTAAAATACAGAAATGAGAGTAGTTTGAACACTAACACTAGCTTCCAAGGTAAACTCTGTGTTTTATATTCCAGAATCTAAATGAGTTACAAAGCATACATTAGTTGAGAAAGGATTGTTAAAAATAACTAACTCTTGAGAATGCATCATCCAAACTTCCTTACAAAGAGGAAAAAATTCCCTTTATACAAAAATATTTCGGCCCCTTAGGGCTTACAAAATATTAGCCTTAAGAAAAAATCTGCCCTTAGATCTTTTCGAATGAAGTTAATGGTGCATTCAACTGAATCCTTGTTGTCAATGTCAGTGAAGAGTTGCTCCAGGAATGACCTCCTTGATCTTTCACAACTACAACATTAACTTCTTGGTCTTCATGTCCACCTTTGAACATCCTTGCTGAGCTGCTTTGAATGCTCCTGGGCTTAGAGAAAATCCACTTCGCTTTCTCTTTGTTGATCCTCCTCTCACTAGCCAAACTGCCACAACTCACCTGTAGCCTCCTCCGATTGGCTAAACAGAGGTCATACAAGCTTCCTCGGGTGGTCAAAAGCTCTTCATTAGAATTGCATGTCGGCGAGACACTAGCTGTGTCTCCAACGATGCAATTACACTCTATAGTAGCATCAAGATAGCTTACAACTATTGATGAGAGTTATATCGAGCTCCCATTGTCACACCAATGTCCCCTTTCTATTGGAAAATCTATCACTATTGGCAGGACCTCACATGTGCCCCTCATACTTTGGCGAAACACCAATAGGTTGGCCATACACTATATCGATGGAAAGATCCTTTGGCGAGCTCACTCCTTTTCTTTGAGCTCATTCTGTTTTGGTGAGACCCTCCTTTGTCGGCGAGAACTCCTATTGAGCTCTCTTCATTTCAGTTGGGGAGACTTTGCTTGGTCGGTGAGACCTCTCGCCTAGCCACCACTTTTGCCGAGACCTCCCCATGTCGGTAGAACATCTCCCCGAGCTCATCATCTTATACCGAAGGCACCATCCTTTCAGTGATACATCATTCAGTCGTTGAGACGTTACAGTGAGGCCCCCATATACACCGAAGGCATCCCGCTTCAGTGAGACGTTACTGGGTTGACAATACCTCATCTTGACAATAGCTGCTTCACCGAGACCCTCAACGATCACCAACACCTCATAGCGATGATGTCTCCATGTCGGCAAGCTCAACTTCATTTCAAGGAGACCCCATATTGTCGGCCAAAGGTTATGCCGATGAGACTCCATGTCGGCGAGACATTCCATCATCAGTGAGACCTCTTGCCGAGCCCAAAACCTATCGTCGAGAGTTCCATTCACTTCGGTGAGACTCCCCCTCATTGGCGACATGTTACACTGAAGCCACCTAGTTTTAGCAAAACCTCACCCAATGACATCCTTCTTTGATGTGCTCTCCTGGTGGTTTTCAAGACTTCTCAGTGAGATGACAATATTTTGGTGAGCTGAGACCATTTTGGGGAGACTCCTATGTGTCGGTGAGACATTATGCCGAAGGCAATCCCCTTCGGCAATACTTTACGCAATCGGAGAGACATTACCCTGACCGAAATCATTCCTCCTGACACCACCCTTGTGAAAAACTTTCGGCATGACCTGTTATCAAGCAGAGAGATACATGAAGACTCATGGCGACCCAAATGTCCTAGTGATGGGTGTATCAAACCAAGTAGAATGTACTGCTAGTCAGCAAGACAACAGGAGGGTCTTATCGAATTTCTTCTCTGATGAGTTTTTTGCACCAAAACTAATCGAGGCATTCCTTCCAACAGACCTCCTCGTGAAATATCCTTAGGTGCATGATCTAAACCGTGATGCAAATTCCCCATTTGGCCTTTATGAATGATTGAAACACAATTTGTCCTACCTAATGAGCCCGTAGGTGAAAATCTAGCAACATTTCTAGTGACCTTTGCTGGATGTTTGCCTGCTAAACATAGAAACCAGTAGCCAAAATTTGTCCATTGGGCATGGAGTCACTTGGAAACCCTTAGAATAGACCAAGAGCATCTTGCACATGGCTGTAATTCACTTGAGACTCATGAAATAGATCAGGACACTGGAACTTGCTAAAACCATAAAAACTAAGGTGAAACTAGCAAACTATGTTGGAACAACACTTAGGGAATGAAAAAACATTTAAACTAAAGTTCTGAAGCACTTATTGAAAGAATAAAACCTAACCTAATATGTACAATGGAGGAACCCATCCGACTTTGAAAAAAGGCTTGAGGTGTATCCCATTGACTGGGATAGGAAGCACTTGACCTTCAGTTGTGGCAAGTTGGTACACATTGTGTTCTTTGGATTCTTTAACAATAAATGGGCCCATCCACATGTTTTCAAACTTGGTGTGATGGCCTGGCCTACTTTTTAGAACCTCCCATTTGAGAAAAATATCACCTTCTTTAAAAATTTTGACAGTAGCTTTCTTGTCAAATGTTCTCTTTGTTTGAAGCTGATGATACTCAAAAGTTTTCATTGCCTTGTCTCTTGATTTTTCGAGCTCCATGAGCTCTACATATCTCACAGACATTGGGTCCTGCTCTTCATAAATCTCTAACTAGTGAACAATGTCTAGAGCTGGAAACTCTACAGACAAAGGTAACCTAGCCTCTTTACCATAAACAAGGACATATGGAGAATTACCCACTGATCTCTTAGGGGTTATTCTATCTATCTAAAGTGCAGATTTCAATGTGGTATGCCAAATTCTTTGATTCTCTTCCATAGTCCTCTTAATGATTCTGATCAAGTTTTTATTTGTACTTTCAGCTAATCCATTACCCTGTGGGTAATAATTGGAGGAAGTATTCAAATGAATTCCATGTTTAACAGCCCAATCTGTAACTCTTAATCCAATGAATGCAAAAGCATTATCTGAAATGATGGAGGCAGGAACTCTAAATCTAGTGACGATATCTTTATAAAAACTCAAAACTGAAGATTCATTTGCTTCTTTCAAAGCTACTGCCTCTATCCACCATGTGAAATAGTTTGTAGCTGTCAGCACCCACTTGTGACCAGCACTGGATGGTGGATTAATTGATCCAATAAAGTCAATGCCCCATCTCATGAAGGGTTGCTCCACCTAAATTGGATGTAGAGGCATAGTAGGCAGCTTTTCTTTTCTTGAAAATAAAGCACATTTAAGACATTTTCTTGACCATGCATATGCATCTTTAAACAAGCTGGTCTAGTAGTAACTAGCTCTCATGATTTTCCAAGTAGTTGTCCTTGGAGCAAAGTGCCCTCCTGAAACTCCGTCATGCAACTCGCCCAGTATTTTTTCTATTTGATCAGTATCAATACACCTTAAAACGACACCATTCAGATCTTTCCTAAAAAGGATATTATCAATAAGGACATAAAGAATTGACTACAATCTGAAGTATCTTCATTTTTCTCTATCCAGACCTGGTGGACATTCACCAGTATGAAGAAAGTGGGTCATTTCTTGAATCCAACCTGCTACTAATGTAGGTGACAGCCTAAACATTTTGAGACTCATTCGTATTAGTTAAAACAACACCAGTTTCTGATTTCTGTGCATCTTCAGAAGTGGAGGAAAGTTTCTCACAAAGTCCTCTACCCCTAACGAGTTTTGTGATGTTGATGTTAACATCAAATTCCATTGCTTTTGTGATTCACCCTGCCCTTTTCTCACTCAGATCTTTGTTGAACAAAAATTCCTTCACACTTGAGTGTGCAACCAGAATATGAATTTTATTGTTTGAAACTAGAGGCTTAAACTTCTTTAGGCTTCTAATCACAGCAAGAATAGGTTTCTCAACAAAGGTATACTTCTCTTCATAATCAACAAGTAATTGACTAAAGAAAGCTATTGGATGCTCTAAATTATCACTATTTTTTTGAACCAGCATAGAATATATTGAACCAATGCTGCCAAAAGCATACAAGAAGAAGTCTTTAGAGAAATTTGGATTTACCAGTGTTGGAGTTGATGCTCAAGCTTCCTTGATTTATTCAAAACTACATTTTGCTTCTCCATTCCAACTAAAAACTGCATTCTTTTTAAGCATGGAGGTCAAGGGATGTAGTAAATTTGCAACATCAGGAATGAATCTTCTTAGAAAGTTGATTCTCCCGAAGAAGCTTTGCAATCCATTCTTGTGATTGGGTAATCGCAATTCAAGTATAGCTTCAACTCTTTCAAGGTCAATGGTAACTCCATCTTTTGACACTATGTGACCTAACAACTTACCTTCATGAACTGCAAAAATACTCTTTGTCGAATTGAGAGATATTCCATACTCTACATTTTTCGAAAACCTGCTTGAGATGTGACAAGTGTTCATCGACATTCTTTGAATATGTGGTTATGTCATCTAAGTAAATCAACAAAAATTTCTAAATTAAACTCTGAAATGCCATGTCCATGGCACGTTGAAAGGTGGCACCAGCGTTGGATAAACCAAAAGGAATTCTCTTGTAGGCCATAGTGCCCCATTTTTTTGTAAATGTTGTTTTATACTGATCCTCCTCTTTGACCATAATCTGGTTATAACCAGAATATCCTTCTAGAAGAGAAATTTTTTTTGATCCAGCAATAGCTTGAAGAATTTTTTCCATAGACGGTAAGGGGTAATGATCCTTTAGGGATGCTCTATTAAGATCTCTAAAATCCACACATAATCTTATTTCACCATTCTTTTTTCTAATTGGAACAAGGTTAGAAACCCAAGATGTGTGTTTAATTGGAAATACGATACCCCCCTAAACTAACTTGGTCAACTCTTTGATCATCAAGGGTTCAAGCATGGGGTTCAATGGTCTCTATTTTTGTCTAACATGCTTGGCATCGGGTTCTAACTCAATTGTATGTTGTGCAATATGAGGATCAAACCCTCTTAAATCAAAATATTGCCAAGCAAAAACATCATGATATTCTTGGCATAAAACAATGAAAGCTCTCTTATCCTCAGCTCAACAGATTTTGCCTAATTTGAGAAGCTTACCTTTAAATATTTTCACTTCTTCAATAATAATCCTCTTTTACTTGAATGCTGACCTTGTTCTTCTTAAGCTGATCATCATAATTGAATATGGATTCCAAGGTAACTAACCCTTTGGGAAGTTTATTTGTCTTTAGTTGTATCACTTGATCATCATACTGCTATTTAATCTTCTCCTGGTTCACTATAGAAAATTGATCTTCTTGGAGTAGAAAGGTTAAAATTTGTTCATCATTTTCAAATACCTGCTAGTTAATGTTGTTATCAGGAAGTGACGGCCTGATAACCACCTTAACATACTGCTATATTTTGTCTTTTTTAATATCACCTGGGATATCAAACTGTGCTCCAATTGCTGCTAGTCTGTCAGCATGCTTATTCTGATTTCATGGAATAGAAATCAAATTGAAGGCATTAAATTTTTCAATTATGTTCCATACTTTGTTTCTATAAGACTTCAAAGCATCATTCCTGGCAACATTTAGCCCCTTGATCTGATTAACTATCAATTCACTATCTCCATAGACCTTCAAATAGTCGATTCCTCTTTTCCTTGCCCATTCAAGTCCTTGGATAAGTCCTTCATACTCAACATTGTTGTTAGAACATGAAAAAGCAAAATGAAAGGATGAAAAATACTTATCACCCTATGGAGAAACCAACATTGCACCTCCACTTGCTCCATTCTTGCTTCTGGAACCATCAAAAAATATTTCCCAAAGTCCATTTTGTTGTTGTAACAACTAATCTATACCTTTTTCAAGGTTCAGAATCACTGCATCAGTTTCAAGCATCACATAATTACCCATACCAGCATCTTGAATAAGATCTACATGACTGTCCCACACATTTTTAGCTACCTATTCATGTAGAAGCACCTTAGGAACAACTCCTGATTGAAGTTCTTGAGCAACAACCAACTCACTGTCAGTAAAAGTGACACAATTTGTGTCTGCAGCAGTAGGAACGTCGTTGATAGGACTTGGGTTATATGGCTCAATGTGGTCTTTAGCCAACTTTTTAGATTTAATAGTAACTTTGGTTCCATATCTGGTTCTAAACAACATATGTGACTAGTCAGCTGACACATAACCACCTATCTTAGCTATAAATTCTCTTGAGAGGCACAAAGAAAAGAAAGGTGGGAGATCTATGACACATATGTCCCGAGGAACTAAAAAATTAGGACAAGCATGAAGGGTAAGACTCAAATCTTTAATAACACCCAATGTATTAATAGAAGTACCATCCAATTTAATCACTCATTTCTCTAAAGGCTGATACTTCAATCCCAGTTTGTTAGCAATCTTCTTTAGCATTACTGAGCTACTAGTTCCACTGTCTACCATACAATTATGAACTAACTTATCACCTATGATTACTGACACATAAAATGGAGGTGGTTTAACTTCTTTTCTTGTCTCTCTGTTGGGTTTTTTATCATTTCCTTGAGTATTATTTGTCAACACAGTTCTAACTTGACCTATTGGAGACTCAGATTCATCAGACACTTTAAAATTTGACAAAGCTGAGTGTAACATATCTTTTTGACTTGGGATAGCTATTGAATCCCACATAGACATCGTTACATTTGTCTTTTTCATACTATCAAGAATGTTATAGGGTACAACTAGGTTTAATTTATGATGTACCTTTATGCCAGCATGGTCGGCTTGCAAGCATGGCTGCTCCTTCACTGGGAGTTGTTGATTTCTTTACGATCCACGAGTCACTTGAGAGGTAGATGGTTCTACTGCTGATGCTTTTCCTTTATCAGCTGCTTGATCAAGCTCAAAAGCTCTTTCCTTCGCCCTTGTGTTAGCTTCAACTGAAGAATCATCTAGACATTCAATCCATAGAATTCCTCACCTTGTGAGTTAAGTAGAGTAGTGTCATTGGTAGGTTGATCTTGTGTTGTGGAGATGCATCATTGAATTCATTATATTGTGAACTTGAAGCATTTTGTACCATAAGTGCTTGATTAATGAGTCCATTTGAGAAAGTGGCTTGATTATGAGATTGGTTGCAAGGGTAACACCACTCATAATCTACTGCTAAATTATTCTGAATAGCAACAAGATCCTTAACTACACTAATAGGTGTTGGACCATAAGCCTGAAAAGGTCTAGTATTTACACCCTGTCTTGGGCCCTGGTAATTGCCTTGGTAAACTTGTCTATTACCTTGGTATTGCTATTGCTAACCTAAATTCTGCTGCTGATAAGGCCTGCTATATGATTGTTGCTTTTCCAAGCTTACAAGTTTATTACCAAAAGTTTGTAATAAACTTTTGATCTCCTGTAGCTCATTTGAAGATTTTGCAGCAGCGGTTTCTTGAGTTATGGTAGTTAGAATAGGTGGAAAAGGTGTAAAAGGTGGTATCTGCAAAGGGATATTCAAATGAATATCTGGAAATATAGGCATTGGTGGTCTTAGAGAAAGTTTACCAGCTTGTATTAGGCTATTTTCAGCTCTGATTGCTACTTCAAATGCATCTGGTAGAGAAATACTCCCCATTGATTGTATCATAACAACTATATTGCTATTAAGAGCCTTCAAAAAGTACAAAAATGCATATTTTGGAGGTGGTCTCACTGTTGTAGGAATCTTATCCTAGTTTCTTTAAAATTTGAAATTAAAATCATTCATTTGCTCCTGAGGAGCCCTCTTAAGCGTAGTTAATTATTCCAACAAAGAAAAATTATCAGACCTATCCTGAAACTACCTATGTAATTTGTCACCCAACTCATCCCAAGTGGCAATTGAACCTACTCCAAGGCTCCTGAACCATTGTAATGCTCTTCCTTTGAATTATGTTGCAAGAAATCTTACAGCTACGTCTTCTTGTGTAATGTAATGCACACCACATAAGGAAGCCACATCTCATATATGCTCAATCGGGGTAGTTTGGTCTTCTCTAGTGAAAGTTGGCAAGCTTTTCAAAGCTGCAATTGGAATATCATTATGCTGTGTCAAATTTAATGGACTGCCTCCATTAAATGGCACAAAAGGTTGATTTCTAGGAGCGGCCATTAGAGATGGATTTGCCTGCACTCCTGGTGAAACAAAATCTGGGACAACAGTCTAGAATCTCACAGCTGGAGGAGTAGATTTGGTTCTTCCTAAATAGATAATTGTTGTCCCTGACCTATTTGTTACCTTGCCTTGTCTTCTGGGTGGTGATAGTTGCAAATATTCAAAAGGACCTGAATTGGTCCTTGTCTAAACTCTTCTCATAAACTATAAAAGCACTGGTTCTGAAGTTCTTCCTCTTTATGGAGTCACCAAGTATGCAAGAATGACTTATGTAAAGTTTGAACTTGCTGCTTTCATACCAAACCAATAGTATAATGTGGAACTTGTCCCACCGGGCATGCTAGAAACTGTTATCACCTAAAGTTTCACCCTTGTTTAAACTGATTTTCAACACCTCAGTGCAACATGGGAAGACCTCCAAAGTTGTGGGTCACTTATAGATAGAGGTCAACCTCTGGAGAAGTCCGACTTCCTTTGGTGTCACCTAAACTACTGATTTTGTAAAGGAAAAGGGAGGAGTGCATAAAAATAAAACTAAATACTATGGTGATACACCAAACTGATAAGAAATCATGAAATGAAAACAAGATGAACATACACTGGAAAACTAATGGTAGCTAATTCATTTACTCAACATAGCCTATTTGAATTTATGCATCATTCTTAAAAAGGCTTGATCTACACACATATTTTAAGAAGGAAAGATGAATTTCACAGCTTGAAGGTATGAATGCAGACTTAGAAAAGCACAGTTGAAAACTTACATAATCTAAAATACAGAAATGAGAGTAGTCTGAACACTAACACTAGCTTCCAAGGTAAACTCTGTGTTTTATATTCCAGAATCTAAATGAGTTACAAAGCATACATCAATTGAGAAAGGATTGTTAAAAATAACTAACTCTTGAGAATGCATCATCCAAACTTCCTTACAAAGAGGCAAAAATTCCCTATATACAAAAATATTTCGGCCCCTTAGGGCTTACAAAATATCAGCCTTCAGAAAAAATCTTCCCTTAGATCTTTTCAAATGAAGTTAATGCTGCATTCAACTGAATCCTTGCTATCAATGTCAGTGAAGAGTTGCTCCAGGAATGACCTCCTTGATCTTTCGCAACTACAACATTAACATCCTGGTCTTCGTGTCCACCTTTGAACCCCCTTTCTGAGCTGCTTTGAATGCTCCTAGGCTCAGAGAAAATCCACGACACTTTCTCTCTATTGATCCTCCTCTCACTGGTCAAACTGCCACGGCTCACCTGTAGCCTCCTTCGATTAGCTGAACAAATGTCATACAAGCTTCCTCAGGTGGTCAAAAGCTCTTCATCAAAATCACATATCGGCAAGACACTAGTCATGTCTCCCCGATGTAATTATACTCTACAGCAGCATCGAGATAGCTTAAAACTATTAGTGAGAGTTATATCAAGCTCCCATCATCACACCGATGTCCCCTTTCTATTGGAAAATCTATTGCTATCGGCAGGACCTCACATGAGCCCCTCATACTTCGGTGAAACACCACTGGGTCAGCTAGACACTATGCCGAAGGCAAGATCCTTTGGCGAGCTCACTCATTTTCTCCAAGTTCATTCTGTTTCGGCGAGAACCTCCTTTGTCGGTGATACCTCTTGCAGAAGTCACCCTGCTTCGGCAAGAACTCCTATCAAGCTCTCTTTGTTTCAGTCAGGGAGACTTTGCTTCATTGGTGAGACCTCTTGCCAAGCCACCACTTTTGTCGAGACCTCCCCATGTTGGTAGAACATCTCCACAAGCTCATCATCTTATACCGAAGGCACCATCCTTTCAGTGAGACATCATTCAGTCGTCGAGACATTACAGCGAGGCCCCCATATACACTGAAGGCATCTGCTTCGGTGAGACCTTACCAGGTCGACAAAACCTCATCCTGATGATAGCTGCTTGACTGAGACCCTCAACGGTCACCAGGACCTCATAGCGATGATTTATCCATGTCGGCGAGCTCAACTTCATTTTGGGGAGACCCCATGTTGTCGGCCAGAGGTTATGCTAATGAGACTCCATGTCAGTGAGACATTCCATCATCGACGAGACCTCTTGCTGAGCCCAAAACCTATCGCCGAGAGTTCCATTTGCTTTGGAGAGACTCCCCCTCATTGGTGAGACGTTACACTGAAGCCACCTAGTTTTAGCAAAACCTCACCTGATGACGTCCTTCTTCGGTGTGACCTCTTCGCTGTCATCAAGACTTCTCAGCAAGATGACAATCTTTTGGTGAGCTGAGACCATTTTGGGGAGACTCCTATGTGTCGGTGAGACATTATGCTAAAGGTAATACCCTTTGGCAATACTTTATGCAGTCAGAGAGACATTACCCTGACCGAAATCATTCCCCCCAATGGCACCCTTGTGAAAAACTATTGACATGACCTGTTATCAAGTGGAGAGATACATGAAGACTCATGGTGACCTGAATGTCCTAGTGATGGGTGTATTAAACCAAGTAGAATGTACTACTAGTCGGCAAGACAATAGGAGGGTCTTGTTGACTTTCTTCTCTAATGAGTTTTTTGCACCAAAACTGATCAAGGCATGCCTTTCAACAGACCTCCTCGTGAAATATCCTTAGGTACATGATCTAACCCATGATGCAAATTCCCCATTTGTCCTTTATGAACACCTGAAACATAATTTGTCTTGCCTGATGAGCCCTTAGGTGAAAATCGGGCAACAAGACATTCAACTAATACCTTCTCCTAATCATTCCCCTCTTGACAATCCCATCATTGATCATTCCCCTATTGGCGATGAAGTTATTTTGAGAGAACCAAGCCTTACTTATCAAGAACATGTGGCTTGTTGTTCTCCTAAAATCTCCCCTTCTAGGGAGAACATCATGTTGCTAGAAAACAACAACAAAAATAATGTATCTTCCTTAGATAAAATGGTTATTCTTGATTTCCCTTCATCAGAGATCCATCAAACCAAGACTGCTGAGGTTATGAATGCACAAGTTTCCCTTAGATCCCCTTCGATCGATGGACCTCATACATACCCTATGGGACATCGTAACAACCCTCTAATTCTCTACCCACCTTCACACACACAACAAACTCAAAATTAACCTAAACTTATCCTTTACCCTCCTGAAACTAATGTGTTACAAAAATTGAGTTATAATACCATTGCTCATACATATAATACTCATAATAATATTTAACTACAACAGCCCACACCAACACCCTTACCATTGCTTAATCTTATCCCACTTAACCCTTTCTTGCGAGGTCGCAAGGAGTATGATCTTATCGAGCAACTTAAGAATACTCCTACTAATAGATCATTGTGGGACCTTATTCAAGCCTCTCCTCAATTTCACAACATGATCCAAATTGCCTTACAACAAGCTCTCATCCCTTCTAATATTCCACCAATTGATATAGCACCCATGATTCAAGGACCAAATGTTGACATTGTTTTTCACCAAAGTGAGCTCCCCTCTTTGGCTGTGCAAAAAAAAAAGAATCTTTCATGATCATAGCACAATGAAAAAAAAATGGATAAAGAGAACTCTTGTAGATACTTGTTCTGCTCTTAATGTGTGCAATGTGACCCTTCTAGATAGGCTTGGCATTGATCAATCAACCATTCAACCTGATTATTTCTCTATTAAGGGATTTGACAATGTTGAAAAGAAATTTCTAGGGGTAATCATTATGCCTCTTACCCCTAGAGTGGTCACCTTGAATACACCAGTCCATTTTATGCCTTATGAAATTTCATGCAATGAAAGGTGTGCCTTCCACTCTTCATCGCAAAATGAAATACATCTACAACAACACAGTCCACACACTAGACGTTAATCTTGAACCTAATAATGTCTTACAACTTGAGACAAAGAAATCCTATTCCTTAAATACATCAACATCACCTACACAAGTGGAACTCATTCAACAAAATGACGATGAACAACCACTTACACATCACACGAAGTTATTAGCAGATGATTGGGGTTCCTTGGATTTTGAGCATGACTTTAGGGGTGAGTACAAAATTATCCACAAAGATTCAAATAAGGGAAAAGAACCAATGATAATGACAACACAAAATTCAGACAACCTTTTGAAAGCATCCACCTCAACCACTTTAGAGAAAGAAGAAAACTACACAGTCACCTTTGATAATGCTTATGACCAACCACCACCCGATCCAAAAGAAGTGAAGAAGCTTTATGGAAAAGGTTATGAACTAATGAAACAACTTGGATACAATGGAAAAGGATGTGGTGCTCAAGAACAAGGTATCTATAACCCTATAGAGCCTAGCACACAACAACCAACTCATGGTCTTGGTTATTTCCCTTTGATATAAATCGCCAAGCTTTCAATCAATATAAAAAATCTCACACAAAACACTCCTAAATCATCCTTAACAATTGTCCATCCTGAACACCTCGACACTAGTTTTCTTGAACATCATCCTTTACACAATATGACACAACCAACAAACTTTGTGCTTAATGTCAATGTCATATCACAAGATACCAATGATTTGCATTCGATAGATTTTCCCTCCTCATGTAAGAGTGAAAAAAATATCTCGCAATGTAGAGAAACTTGTGTAAGCATGACATCTACTACTAAGGAAGATGTATCTTTGACGCAAGCCACAAGACCACCTTCTATAATTGATCAAGAGGGTATCTTGTCAAGACTCCTCCAAGATCACTTGATCACCCTCCCTCCTAGAACTCATAAGAAATGCTATTATAAGATTTCCTTCTTTGCATATCATAGAGTTCATGATCATTCCACTAATGAATGTAAAGCTTTGAGTCATAAAGTCCAACATTTTAAGGAGTTTGGTATGTTTCCCTTTGTGGGGGCACCAAATCCCTCTAATTGATACTTATTTTCACTCTAGCTTGCATTTCATCAATCATTTCAGCTCATCCCTGTCCTGCACTAAGTGGGGGCAAGGGGTTAGGTAGCCTTGTCCTCGTATGTCACTTATCATTGACTCTTTTGGCTAGTTGTAACCTTTCATGAACATATAAGAGCAAGCTTGGGATGTGGACGACATGCCTTAAGTTGGCTCATATGTGACATACTACCTCTTTCATGACGTAGCTTATTGGAAACATATGACTTGGAATAGGGCTTTTCAAATAAGCTCTCATGTTCTCCTTCTTCTACTTTAAATAAACTGCTCATAGTATTGGTGTTTGCAACTACTTTAAAGTGGGTGGCATACATCACCACTCACATTTCATTGTGCAATTTATTTCTTCTTGTGATGCATCCTTTTCTTGGTAGAGTCAGTCGGATTGATTCCCTCCAAGAACATGATACTTCTTTTGCAGTTATCCTCTCTTGTAGAAATTTGGCATGATGCTCCCTAAGATGAGACCTTGCAAGAACTAAGAAAAATCCCTTTGAACATTCCTAACACTACCTTGCATTAACAATGTCTATGAGTGTCAAGCATACAAAGTTTTTCTTAGTTCATAGAGCTCAAAAATCATTCTCCTTTTTGGTGGGTTATTAAAGTTATCAGGAGATATAACTTTGATATGGTTGAAAGGGAAGCCCATTACAAAGCACGACTTTCCCCATAGCCACCTATGTGCATACCAACTAGTGTATGTTTTATCTTTTGGGATTTCTCACCCCATGGACAACCAAAAGTTTTGTGGCCCCAGAGTGAGTACACTTTTGGGATTTCTCACCCGGTGGACAACCAAGAGTTTCGTCGCCCCAGAGTGAGTGTGCATTTTCTTTCTAAAACAAACAAGCCTAGATCCAATCCACAACTAGCTAGACAAATGATTGAAGCTTGAACCACCCTTTTATTTTCATCTTTCTCTTCTTCCTAGTTCTTTCCATTGCATGATTATATATCTTGATGGTTTGACTTAGGATCTTAGATCCTGGGGCCTTGCGCAACCTCCTTTTATCTTTGTTATTCTTTGTCATCTGCATCTATACACTTGGATCTCTTTTGAATGCCTACTTTAGTGTGAGTTTGAAGCAAGTTAATCTTCTCACTAAAGTGGACGCTAAATGTACTGTATAAAAAGGAAGCTTGCTTGACATGGGAATAGTTCATGATAAATTAAACTTAATGAGGCCTTGATTCAAGTGTTTTGAGGCATTTTATCATGCATCCATACTAGGTCTTGGACCCTTGCAAATTTGAATAACATGCTTTTAACGATGTCTTGTAAAGGTGTTGTAAAGTCTTGTAATGGACTTTCATTATTTTTTAGACATAATGAACCCATTTTCCCCTAATTCAACATTATAAAATGTATTTAAATACATCCTCACATTAATCTAGAAGGCTTGTAAAATAAACTTAATGTTAAACTAATGTTTTGATGTGTCTCACAAATTCACATTGGTTCTTGTGCCTTCGTAGGATGTGGGGACCTCATTTTAGTGTTTTAAAGTGTATTTAATCACACTTTGAATTTGAATTCTATGCCCCAATCCCTAATTGACCTTTACATCATCACTAATAGGCCCCTATTACCCCATATTGTGCATCCCAAGGCATAAATTGATTAAATAACTGACAAAGTCATAATATAAACTTTATTTCCTTATCTCCTGGCATCTTCGCTGTCAAAATGGCCCGTGTGGGAATGATTCACCATCCATGGAGAATAATTCCCATCCAAGTGGGACCCATTCACCATGGGTGGCGAATGAGTCCCATTTGGCCCAATTTTGACCTTTAAGCGGGAAAAAGTGAAAATTAAGTTTATTATTTTTACATGTCAAGCTTAGGGATCCAATTTTTAGGCTGACAAGGTGAATTTCCTATAAAATAAACTCTCTAAGCCCTAAATCATAACCATTATTCATTATTCCTCCATCATTCTTCCATCTCAAGCCAAGCAAGTTAGGGATTTTTTTTCATTTCAAGTCACTAAGATAGCAATTTTCAAACATTCAAGGGAATATTCTTCATGTTTTGCTATAATATTCCAGATAAATCTTCATGGAAAGGTAATAAACTCCATTATTACATGCTTCAATATATTCTTTCATCATTTTGGTTTAATTACCTAAAAGGGGTTTGACGAAGGCAAACCCCCATGACCTAACATCCAACATTTCTCTTTCTCTTCTTGTATGTTTGCAGATTTAGGCATCTTGGTGGATTGGAAATCATTGAAGAATCAATTTTCAAAATTGTTTAGGTCCTTTCTTTATTTTCCAAGGAAAAATATCAACTAAAACTCACTTTCAGGTTCAGAAATCAGAGTTTCAGAAGCGGACATTTGGAGAAGCAGAAAGTGCAGACCGAAAGCTCTGAATTCTACCTTTGAATATTTAAAAATTAAAAAGTGGACTCATACACCATGGGTGGAAAATGAGTCCCACTTCTAGGTTAGTTTTTGGTTTTCTGCATTTTGAGACACCCTTTTGTCCAAAACGGGATCCATAACAGTTTTGTAGAACTAGGACTAATTCGCCCAAAATGGAAAATGAGTCCCACCAAGCCTATAAATTAGAATCAATAGCATTATAGAAGTTATTTCCAATCTCCATCCATATTATAGGTGCACACTTTCAGTTTTGTCAAGGTTTGTTGCAATTTGCATTCTTTTCTAGGTGATTTTGCATTACACAATGTGTTTTCCAACAAGTTACATTTCTTAGGTTTTGCATACTTAATCAATCAATTTCATCATCTAGTTGCATTGAGATCATTTCATTTAGTCATAATTCCATCTTTCATTTCTTTCTTTGAGTGAACCATCTTGATTTTTTATGGGGTTTATCTCTCTTCTTTTAGGTGAAACATCCTAAGAGTGCAAGAGTAGCCTATAAACCTCATTCCCAAAAATATTTGTTACATAATACAAAGGGGAGGGAGTGATATGAATAAAGGAATTTTAATTTGTTTTGGTCACTTTTGAAAGAAACGCTCATGTGCCCAAGGACACGATGACTTTTCCAAAAGGTGAAAATTGATGAGAAAGAGTATGTAAGGTCCAGGTGAGGGAATATTTGACCCCACTTAATCAAGGATTAGGTGTGTGAAAATTATTAGGGAGGTGGATTAGGTGGAGATTAATTCCTAAAAAAGGTGATGGATTATGTGACATGTGAGAGGAATTAAATAAATAAAATATTATTTATTTAATTATTAAAAGAAAGGGAATAAGGATGAATAAATAATTAGGAATAATTTTTTTACCCTACTTTGGATTTCATAGAAACTAGAGGGAATTATTTTAGATGAATATTCTGATGGTGAATATTAATTAAATAAAAAAAATATCATTTGATTAATATAAGGATCAAGGACAAGATGAGTCAAGGTAATTTTACCAAATATAATGGTCAATTTTAGGTTTATGTATTTTACCCCTCTTTGAGGTTATGGTACAATGTAGCATCCTTTGAAATAAGCTAAAACATAACACTTGAAATAAAATGGTTAGATTTGGGAAGATGCCCTAGTCATTCAACGAAGTGACTAGGAAGAAAGATTATGGGAGTGAAGATGGAGATTAGGATTGAGGATTTCCTCTCAAGAGGATAGGTCAATTTGGGAGAACATAGGTGTGTTTTCAAAATGAATGATATGATGCAAGATAAAAGTGGAAGAGGAGGAAAGACGATGAATAGAAGGTTGGATGGAAAGATGAAGGAGAAAGGGATGAAGTAGTGAAGTAGAATGAATGAAATGGGTAGAGTTTGATGGAAAATAAAAGGATTTTATGAAATTTAAACTTTGTAAAAATAATAGAGGTTGAATCAAAAGAGGAAAGAAAATAAATATTTAATGCTAAAGAAACATAGCTCAATAATAAATTATACTAATTCATACAAGAGATGGAAAAATGAAAATTAAAACAAGAGGGAATACTTCCATAGGTTATGTCTAGCCTATGAGCTCATAAATATACTAATCCTATCTATAATAATGTAACTATGGAGGATAAACTATTCTTGTGTCTCAATATCCTTTTTTTGAGGTATGTTGAGTAACTTCAACATTAACCACTTACCAATGCATCATAGCTTTCACATGGATAAAGTCTACTTAGGGCTAGAGGAGCTTGAAAAATATTTTTGTAGGGCCTTCCAACATACCTAAAGGTATGGGGGAGATCAAGGTTATGTACACACATTGTCTAACGCTTGAGTATTGGAGTTTAATCAATATTCACTTCAATAGAATTTTTATGGAGAATATATCTTATCCAAAATTAAGAAATCCTATTTTTAATATTTTAAAACCCCCAACACAAGGTTTCTAGCCTAAAAATTATTAAAAACTACTTGCAAAGGAAAAAAAAATCAAGAAAATAAATAGATACAAAATACTTAAAATTTATATCCTAATTAATATATCTGATATTTAAAATAAAAAAGAAAAATTCATAATATACCTTCTAGCTCTTTTTTGAATATATTTTATTCCTTCATTCTTTTAAGTTTGCTTTTCTTCTTCTATTGAATATAAATGCATAGCATTATTTTACCAAGTATTTTTATTTTCCACCTTCTCCTTTGGAATAATGTGTAACAATATTCTTCTTTAAAAAGGGTGACAAAAAATAGTTCGATGAGAAAATTGACCAAAAAATATTTTCCTCTTCAAAAGTGTAAGTATAGAAAAAATATTTAAAAAAAAAAATGCAACCATTTTTATTTTTTTTTAAATTTAGAATAATGTTAGTTTGTTAATATCTGTGATTATTTTATTTCTTTTTTATTAAAGCACCCTTTTCATATGGAGGTCCTTGGATAAACCCTTTGTCTTTTTTCACCTAGTGCTTAGAAGATATTTTTATTTCGAAGGAAGGGCTAGATTGTCAAATAAAGTCATCATGACATGAATTTTTGTAAAACAAAAGCCCTTAAAGTATGTCTTCCAAAAGTGTAATTACAATATGTTTTATTTAATTATATATTATTTTATATTTTCTATTAAACATAGACTTTTACCAAATATAAAGATCTTTGTTTGATGCATGTAGAAAAATATAAAATAGATTTTATAAAAAAAATGTACAACCTTTGTATTGATGTTCTTGTTTCAAAAAGAATAGATAAATAAAAAAATAAGTTATGCATTATACTATAATATTATTATAAATTATAATAATATTGAATTGAAATTAATAAATAAAATGTGTAGTATAGGTATGTGCAGGATCATGATGGGCCAAAAAGTGGCAATATGATGGGTATGTGGCTGGCGACTTTTTTTTTACCCAAAATTGATGAAACAAAAAGGGTTTTTAAAGGAGATTATGAGATTTCCACCAATATAAATTATGCTTTACTTTGAATTTAATAAGTAATCATTATTCATTTTCTATTCAAATTACAACTAAAGTCCTGATTGATAGGATGATTGAAAAACATCTATAGCTTTCAAATAGTATCACAGTTTTGAATCCAAAACATGTGTCACATTCTATACTTTGAATACTATAGGATTAAAAAAGAAAAATTGAATTTCATGAATTTTTGACCAAGTTAAGGTGGTTAGACATACGTGTTTTTATATTTTTAAAATTTGTAATAAAAAATTCATAATTAATTATTTACTTGGAAAAAATTAAAAAAATGCATAACATCGGACATGAGTCCTCTACTTATATCTAAAATATTATAAAAAATATTATCATTTTATTGTGGTTAGGGTGGTCAAACAGACACCTACTTATTTTTTCCCGAAATTTAAGTACTATTGCATTGGAATTTCAAATTTTCACCAAATAGATTTAAAAAAAAAACAAACCTAGTAGTTTAGAAACTACATTCAATTTGCTACAGATTCTATTCTTACATATTTTTAAAATAATATAGATAACTTATTCATTTTTTTACATCAAGTTGCCTAACTCTGATTTTTCTAATTTTTTTGCCACTTAAGGGCCTATTTTTTCCATGATGATCCTGCACATACCCATATGCACCCTCTAGATATCATTGTTAATAATCCATATTTAAGAAATTATGAATTTATATTATTTCTAAAATATTATGCATTTTGACCTAATATCAATCATTAAAAATAATGTTATAGAAAATAATTAACAAATATTTGTAAAATGAGATTTTTTTATTTAAAAAATATATATCTCTAAAATCTACACAAAAAATCTCAAAAATCAATAGTTGACATCATTTTTAATTTCTTAATATTTTACTTGCTATAAGTGATAGAAAGTGAAATTTTACTTTCAAATATTGATTTGAGTTTCTCACATAGGCCAAAAATTGGGATGTGCACTATTGTGGGATCACCCTTATGTATGCAAACTTATTTGAAGTGTTATGATCAACTAAAACTAATATATATTAAATAATAAAATACACTAACATGATATTATAAACATGTCAAACAAGCCATTTATATGCAATTCTAGTGGATTATTTAAGTGATTAAATATTAGATGCTCTAAAATTAAATGTATAATTATGTGGTTCTTTCTTGCATTTGATGAATCCTAATGATGTAGGAGATGTCCGGAAATGCATTTCCATAATTTCATAATTTGAATCATTTGATGTGCAAGGTGACACAATAATTGTTTCTCTTATAAATAAATTGTAGCAAAACAACTTAAATTTGATGGGAGGGGAATAGGCCCTATCTGCTGGTGTAAATAGGTGTTTTACATATCTAATTCATATTTAAATGTTAGGTCCACTTAGGTCCTAGGAGGGAATATTTCTAGATAGTGTTAGTTGTCACTAGATCTTATCATATCTTTTGGCATTTAATGCTTGTGTCCTATGTCATTTAATATTTGTTGAGGTAGCTGTCTCATTTATAAGGATTAAGACACATGTCAAGATCTTGTCTAGCCCTATATCACAAAACCCATAGAAATCAATGCTATATTACTACAAATTTTATATAAAATCCATATAACTACAATGAAAAAGAGTGAATTCGACTAACCATGATGGAAATAGACTACTTTAAGAAATGAAAATAGAATACATAATAATTTTTGTGTTGAGTTGAAATCCTCTATATAATTTTACAAGGATTCATCTATATCATGTCATTTTTTCCATTTTTTTTAATTCAAACTTCTAAGAAAACTGACTTTTTATGCAACTTCCATTTAATTCAATCTTGAATTCTATGTAAAACTATTATGATTACTCTAATTATGAAAAGAATTGTCTATATTGTCAAAACTAAAATAAACTCATAATAAACATTTGAATTCAACAAAAATAAAAATATATTATCTGAGGTAATCAAATCTCATGTAAAAATTCAAGTTATCTCCTTATATGTTGTCTAGCAAATAAATTGGTGCTCAAAAGGTGATAGAGCCAGCACAATATGGTACTACATGAAGTCAACTGCATGAAAAGGCATTTCATTATCAAATAAAGTGCAAAATTGGACAAAAGTAGGGAATTGCAGGTCTGTATCACAAGTCAACTATTTTTTTACTATTTTTGGTGAAGGCCATTCAACACTCGCCAAATTTGATGCTTGCAAAATTTGGTGAGTACCAAATGTATTGTATAGAGCTTTTACACTTTGGTGAGTGCCAAATGTGCTCTATAGAGAAGTTTTGTGTGAAGTCTTCAACCCTACATAGAGACCTATAGAGGGGAGAGAGAAGAGTGGGAGATACCTAGAAGAGTATAAAGGAATGGAGGGAGAGGTTTAATTGAAGGAGCTCAAAGATCTCTGCAAGCTGAAAACACCTCTTAAAGGGAGAAGCAAAGAGAAGCAACATAGAAAAAATTCTCAAAGATGTGGAGCTCAATATTTACAATGTGTAAAAGAATTAATTTACAAAAGAAAATTTTACAACCTCATATAGGTCAAAAAAACCTAAAAAGGAAAACCCTAGGCTAGCACATTAATAATTAATAAAATAATTAATTATTATGCACCTAAAGTTAGCTTAAGTGTAAAAGAGATAAAAGGGAACTTAATTAATTAAGAAAATATTGTTTAAGTAATCAAGTAAATAACCAATTAATCTAACACCCCCCCTTAAGCTAGACTTAGGGAGAAGCTAAAACCTAGAAGAAGCTACTGAAAGCAAAGAATAATGGGTCCTGGCAACAAGGCCAGATTAGGTACCCAAGTACAAGGAAATCTCTATGAAATGGAGAAAAAGGAGAAAACCCAGTGGGAAAAAACTCCTCTCCAAAAAGAGATAGAAGAACATACTGAAAGAAACATGAAGGAAGGAATGCCTCATGAAGACCCCCCAAGGACAACTTCCTTCACCCCAAGCATAGAGCACAACTAAAGATAGCGCGGAGAGGAAAAAGGGTTCGTGAAGATGTCTACAACCTGCTCAGGAGTGGGAATATACTCCAAGATGAGAGAACCATCCTGAATCAACTGTCTGATGAAATGCATATGAAGCTCAATGTGCTTCGTTTGCTGATGCTCCACTGGGTTGCAAGAAATGTGTATAGCACTCTGATTGTCACACCAAAGAATAGTGGGACTATCAGGAGGAAAACCAAACTAAGTCATCAACTGTCGAAGCCATAAAATCTCCTGACTAGCAAGCACAACAGCTTGGTACTTAGCCTCTATAGATGATAATGCATGAGCAGTCTGCTTCTTGCAAGACCATGTGATAGGACCAGAGCCAAGACAGAAAACAAAGCCAGAAGTAGACTTCCAATCATTGACATCACCAGCCCAATATGAGTCAGTGTAGCCAACAATGTGAGGATCCCCTGATATGTAGTGAATTCGATAAGAAATGGTGCCCTGAATGTACCTCAAAATACATTTGGTAGCTTGCCAGTGACTCTCATGAGGATCATGGGAGAATAGAGAGAAAAGGCCAACCACAAAGGAAAGATCAAGACGAGTGTGAGTCAGGTACAACAAACTGCCAACCAACTGCCTGTAAAGGGTAGAATCTACTGAAGGAGTGGGGAAAGTAGTAGTCAAAACAACCCCTGACTAAAAAGGTGTGGGGGCAAGCTTGCAATCAAGCATGCCAAAGCGTTGAAGCATATCAAGAGCATACTTTTGATGGTAAATGGAAATCCCATCAGAAGATTGAATCACCTGCAGACCAAGAAAATAGTGCAAAAGACCGAGATCTGTCATCTCAAATTGCTCCATCAAAGCTCATTAAGTATGCTGAATCATAGAGGATGAGCTACCTGTGATGAGGAGATCATCAAAATATAGCACAAGAATCAGGATCTCACCCTCAAGATTCTGAATATAGACCGTGGGATCATAATAGCAATGTGTGAAACCACTGGAGAGCAAAAAAGAGTCCATCTTCTCATACCAAGCCTGAGGGGCCTATTTGAGACCATATAATGAACACCGAAGTTTGCAAACCAAAGAAGCATCCTGCACAAATGCCTGAGGCTGATCCATATAGATCTCCTCCTGTAGGTCACCATGTAAGAACACACTCTTCACATCCATCTAATAAATGGACCAGACCCTAGAAGCTGCAAGTGATAGTACAAAGTGAATAGAATTCATCTTGGTGACAGGGGCAAATGTCTTAGAGTAATCAATACCCTCAACCTGCGAGAAACCCTTCGCAACAAGACGTACTTTGTACTTATCAATAGAACCATCAGTAGCATACTTGGTGTGATACAACCATCTGCACCAAACCATATTTTTGCCCTTAGGAAGAGGACAAAGATCCTAAGTACTATTCCTCATCAAAGAAGAATACTCCTCCTCCATAGCACTATCCCACTCAGGGTGACCTATCACCTCTAAAAACTTCTGAGGATCCTCTGAAAGAGTATGACTCAAAAGACTAGAACCCAGAGTATGAGAATGGGTGCGACGAGTGTCTGAAGGATCACCTACCATAGATCTTGCTCCCTCAACAGTAAAGCGAGCCCATTTGGGCATCTGAGGTGGAGTAAGTGGAGGTGGAGATGGGGGATCATCAACATCCTCATCAGAATCATCTTTAGCATAATCTTGAAGAGCTATAGTGTGAGGAGTAGGTAGTGAAGTAGACACTAGAGATAGGGTATCCACTATGGGAAGGCACTCATCAAACTGGACATCACGTCGAAATAGGACCTCTCTGGAATCAGGATCAAACAACCTATACACCTTAACATCCTCACAGTAGCCGACCAAAATGAGGGGTCGACTCTTCCGCTCCATGTCTTTCCTCTGAGCATCAGGAATAAATGCCCATGCTTCACTACCAAATACTTGAAATGATGAAACATCAGGCTTGTCATGAGACCAAGCCTCCTCAGGAGTCATATGTCAAATCGCCTTGTGAGGCATCTGATTCCTAATATAGTTGGCACAATTAATTGCCTCAGCCCAAAAAGATAGATCAATTAATTTACAAAAGAAAAGTTTGTAGCCTCATATAGGTCAAAAAAACCTAAAAAGGAAAACCCTAGGCTAGCACATTAATAATTAATAAAATAATTAATTATAATGCACCTAAAGTTAGCTTAAGTGTAAAAGAGATAAAAGGGAACTTAATTAATTAAGCAAATATTGTTTAATTAATCAAGTAAATAACCAATTACTCTAACATTAATGAGATCATTACATGCATTTAATTTCCAAAATTAGATCATAAGGAAATTTAGCTTAACACAAATACACTTAATCAAAATGTAGTATCTAAATAAACGTAAGGGTGAAGCCACATAAGTGGTTTACACTTTTGAAGAGGAAGGAAATTTTGAAATTTTCCCACTCTTCATATCAAATGGGTTCGGCCGAACCATATGGCTCGACCGAACCATTTAATTGGTTCGGCCAAACCATATGGTTAAGCCGAACCCATGGCTTGGTTGAACCAGTCATCGAGCGTAATAAAAAACAATATTTAAGTGGGTTCGGCTGAACCTGGGTTCAGCCGAACCCCTTGAATATGACAAAACAAAAAAAAATGCTTTCACTTTCACATTTTTACTGTGAATTTACCAGTCAGTCACTGTCCATGCGCGCGGCGAACATAATCCGAATGGCGACCCAACAAAATTTCTCACTGGTGAAAGCAAATTTTGGGTCCTCTCTTCAAACTTCATCATTCCTATTCGCGTATCGACCACTATTGAGCACGAGGTATTTAAAATTCCATTTTTTTAGAGTTCAAAATGCATGTATTTGTTTAATTTGAAACCCTATATGCAATTTTTTTTAAATTTGTTGAATTCAAATTGCACTTGTTTGAAAGTTTTTAAAGCATTTTCAATATAGTATTTTGCTTCCCCGTTTTGCATAATCCAAGGGTTTGAGTAGGAAAAATGAGTTTCCTCGAAGTTAGTGCAAAAAAACATTATAATGGCTCTCAACATAGTCTAAAAAATGGAGATAAATAAATTCCTAAAGACTAGAAGTGTAGGGTCAAGGTCACAAAATAATTTTAAAACTACAAATTTAGGGTCAAACTTGTAGATGAAAATGCAAATTTCATACATGTAGGAGTGAACCATGAAAGTCATAGCTTGATTTGTTAAGGTGTTATAATATTAAATCTTATAAAAAATCAGGAATCATATCATTGATTACATACATTACAATAAAATATCTCCATATAACAAATGAAGCTAAAAACCCTAACCTTCTTTGTG
Organism: Sequoia sempervirens; assembly: GCA_007258455.2. Lineage (NCBI taxonomy): Eukaryota > Viridiplantae > Streptophyta > Pinopsida > Cupressales > Cupressaceae > Sequoia > Sequoia sempervirens. The sequence goes on along the minus strand of VDFB02058242.1, from coordinate 764,086,838 downwards.
AATTCTATAGTGTGTTTGCTACATGAGTAATTTTTTTTATGAATTTGACCATGTTTAGGAATGAAAATATCCAATCCCTTATGCTTCTAAACTAAAGTTTGCAATGCTTATGGTTCTTTTGGCCTTATAGATTCTTGAATCATTTTATAATATAAAACCTAGTACTAGTACTAGACATATAACCTACTTTGGCTCTAATAATTGTAAACCCTTTAGGAATTCTAAATTGTTGCATCTTGTCTTGATTTTCCCTCCATTGTTATTCCTTTTGAAAATTTTACAAATTAGGCAAAGAATCCTTGCACTTATATAGAGGATCCTTATGTATGTTCTTAAAATTATTTAAGGTTAAATGACTTAATCTAAAATAAAGGCATATACGGATCTCTTGCAATTGTAACCTCTTTACTAGTGTTCAAACATATTTGATACCTTGATGGCATAACATAGATGATGTTGCTTGATATTGCTTTATCCATGGATACCCAAATAAAATATGAGATACATCTAAAGAAGAAAGAATATGACATAGAATAAGAACTTCCCTCATCTTTTAGACCAAAAAATTAAGGTAAAATAATGTATCCTATAGTTTCAATCAACATATCATTAGTCAATTTTAAATAAACCTTCAAATATGCATATGCTTGTTGATAAAATGATGATAAAACAAAAATTATTCAATGCATACATTTTATTGGTGAGTAAGATCAATAAACACACCCTTACATGGTTCATGATCCACACAAAACCAAATGACCATTATAATTATTTGGTAATATCTCACAATGTGAAAAAGGTGTCAAAAAAATTAGCATACCTAAATCGTAAATTGACTTGTCATAAAGTGGGTGGGTAGCTTAGTGGTGGAGATTTGCATCCTAACTAGTTCATGGAAATTTCAACATGAGGAGAATTAATAGTAAAATAATAATATCTTTTGACAACATAGGCATCCAAGTACTCATTCCAAGATTGTTGAAGATACAACATTAATACATTAGGATTTCAATTAAATATCACACTTTCCTATAAAAAAATCCCAATTGATCTATCTTTTGGTAGTGCATTTAGTTTGATATATTTTTCTTCCCCATACTTACAAGATTCCTTTATTATCGAAGCTTATTTACTCTAGTATGTTATCCTTGGTTCTCATATGAACTATATATATATAATTCAATCAAGATCCTCTTATCATTACAAATTTAAACTTAGCTTATTTTTTCTCCCAATTTCTTCTTAATGAACATATGGTCTTTCTTCCTCTATTAGCCTACTCATGCACCATCACCAACCATGAATGAATCTCCATGAAGCTAAATACCCATTTGTACTTGGTTGGTGTAAGTTGGGATTAGTGTTCCATTCACTTAAAATCTTATCTTTAATGTTGCTTTTTTCTAAATTCTTTCTAAAGGGCATAAATTACAGTCTAGAGCTTTGATTTTAATATTTTCTTAAAATTAAAAATATTAATGAGCTTGATGCATTAAGCTAAAAAATATCAATTTGGACACCATTAAAACCCTCGAGAGACTCTCGCAAAGTGAAAATGAGCTCCAAAATTTTATAGTGTGATATGTGAGAAAAAATGAAAAGGTAAGCAATGGGCTCAAGATATTATTATAATAAAATTAAATAAGGAGATCGTGATGATTATTGTACTAGGAGTTACATTGGGAAGAGTGGAGCATCTTTTCATAATAGATGAGACTTATTGTAGTTGACATCTTCATCATAAAGCACTAGTATTGGGAGTGGTTACTATCAAGGTTATGGGATTTAAGGTCCTATATCATTAGTTCGTTTATATTTTGTGTACATGTTCCAATGCATAGTGGGGCATGGGTTCTTTTCTTGTGGACCATGATTTTTTTCCACTCATTACATAAATTAATTGATCATTTCTTGTTTCCCTTGCTCTATATATAATTTAATGTATGACATAAGGTTTAAATAGTGTTATGTAGAAATAGCCAAAACATTAGACTAAAGAAGATTGAGTGGATTGGATTGTTATAATCTTGTTATGAATATTAATAAAAGTTTCATATCTCTTTAGTAGTGGGATTTTTTGAAAGGGTTTCTCCATATTATAATTCTAGTGTTCATGAGGTTTGAATATTTATTTATTTTCTCCACTATTTCATTAATATTATTTGGTATATTGTATGTTTGATTAGACTTAAAGTGCCTCACCATTAGTTGATACTCCTACTATATATATTTACCTTGTTTGCAATAGTTTAGTCCATGTCAATAGTTGATTTGCACCCTTAATAACTTGGTGGGAATATCAAGTATTTTTTATTAAATATAATCAATAATCATTGTAAAAGAAATTTTAAATCAAATATTAGTCTAGAATGATTATTTGAGTGCTAGATAAACCATTTAAATTTAACCTTCATAATATTACTCTAAATATGTAGTTTTACCAACAAAAGGAATGATATTTATGTCTATTACATGACAATTACAAAATCATGACTATAATTCTTTAAATTATACTCATAATCTAATTTAATACTCATAAGATATTAAATCATTGTTTTTCTCAAGAGACGTGTAATTAAATATCAAGAATATTCTTTAGTTTATTAGTCCACAAAATAATTTTAATATAGTCCATAACATTCAATTTTAAAATTCATAGAGTTGTTGGGATATTATCATATCACTAGCTATGGAAAAATTTAGGAAAGGGTGGGATATTACACTGCCCCCTATATTTGTGTGTTTTAGAGAAAATTAGCATGGAAGGTTTGCATTTCTCACAAATAAGAAAAAATCCTGAGAATAATGTGTAAGCGGTAGAATGGGGAAAACAAGTTAAACAATGCATCTACGCTTCTAAATAGGACATTACATCTAAGATTAAGAAATTTAAACTAATTTAAACTACAAATCTATAGAAATCTATCCTATTGCTCTCTAACTCTAAAGATTTCTCTAATCAACTTAGCTCTCAAATTTGTAAGCTAATTAAACTATTGAAATGACACTTAGAGAATGAGAATTAAGCTATTATGATTCTATAATGCAACTAAGATGATTCTACAGTAAAATTCATGAGAAATAAACTACTATAAATAGCCATGATTGTAAACTATGAAATACTAAAAAAGGCTTGATAGATGCTTGATAGATTGATCCTAAAACTAGATTGCTTGAATGCTTGAATGTCTGGAAAACTTGCAGAGTAAAATTGCACTAGTTAGGATCCATTTCCTGTAGCCCAAGAGCTGTATTTATAGCTTTCACGGTAGAACAATTGCACAAGGATACGAGATGAGGGGCTGTGATTCAATCTGGAGATTTGAAGGGCATGGGATGAGAAGATGGAGCTGATCATGGAGAATGGTTTCTCCCCATGAAAACACCAGGCAAGATAAGAGGGAAGGTGGGTGGAAGGTTGTTGAGAGAATTTCCTGCAGGTTTGTCCCGAAAGCTCTTCCCGTGAATGACAGTGCAATTAATTTAAATTTTGAAAAATTAATTTTATTGGTGAGTGAATAGTGCATAAATTTAAATAATTTTTAATTTATTTAAATTTAGCAAAAAGAGGATTGAATAATTTAATAAATCAAACTATAGGGTTTGTTTATTAAATTAAAACAAAAAGGAAAAATGATAATTAAATAAAAGATTTTAGAATATCTTTATTTAATTAAGAAGAAATGTGATGAGGTTTTTTAAATAACACAAACTATTTGAGCTGTGTATTTAATTTATGATAGAAATTTAAAAGAAGCAATAATGATTATAATTAAATAAAACAAAGTTTTTAATTTCGTTTATTTAATTAAGAGAGAAATAATATGATGAAAATGATAATAATTAAATAAAACAAAGTTTTTAATTTTGTTTATTTAATTAGGAGAGAAAATAGAAGAACTAATAATGAACTTAATATAAATAAATATTTCTATTTACTTACTAAGTAGAAGAATTTAAGATTAATTAATCAAATAAGTTGTATTCAATTAATTAGATTCTCCAGACCATTTTTAGGTGTCTACATTTTGCCCCTCTTTGAAGTGATGGGTTTACACATTGCTTCAAAGAATGATTTTGCCTCAGCTGCCAGTATTGACGAAAAGTTTAAAATATGCCTCAGATTTTCCCTAGATGTTGAATTTCGAAATGATAGCGATATATGCCCCCACGAGAGATAAATTGATGAATTTTGAATTTTTATGATTTTTCAAAAATTTTGAATTTTTATGATGTTTTGATGATGAATTGGTGAAGAAACAATTTATCTCCTAACAAAATTGTTCAAAAATGCCCCTGTGATAGACAAGAATTAATTCCTCAGAAGGGAAAATAAATAAATCCCATGAAAACTCGACAAAAATAACCTATAAATGCTCAAAAGGTCATTTTCAAAAGTCATTTGTGCATTTGACTTTGACAATCTTGTGATAGAGACCCTTAGAGTGCTTAGAGCTTCAAGATACCGATCCTCTACTACACCCACCGACTCGAGCGTGTGCGACGTCACCAGCGTCCGGCCGACTATGGACCTCCGGTATGTACCCCAAATCGTCCTTGTAATTTGTGCCCATATTTTTGATGTCTTTTTGCACGTTTTTATGTTTTTAGCGTGCGGCAAACGCGGTTTAGCACGTCGCTGATCTATTGTAGCGCGCCATAGTTTTAGCACACCAATAGAGTTTTGTAGCGCGCCCATAAGGTTTTGTAGCGCGCCAGAAGTTTTAGCGCATCCGGTCAATTTTGTAGTGCTTGGGAGAATTGATTGATGAAAAATTGTGCACTTTGATTTTTATTTCTTCAATGTGTTTGTTGATTCCATCTATGTTAGTTTGATTGTGACTAAAATAAATGGTAAACGATCTCATGATGAGCGAGGTCTATTGATTGATAATAATTACCCTCATGATAGGCGAGGAATAATTAAACCTTCTGAAGGAATGAACCCGATTGATAGATGAGGGTTCCTTGATAAATTGATAGTTTGATAGGTAAAGCACAATTTTTGAAGATTTGATGATCTCCTGATGTTTGATATTTTGATTAAAATGTTCTATTTGTATGATAACAGGAGCATTTAGATGTTATCCAGGTGTGAGAGCAGTTCCCTTGGCCATTTGATATGATACCGCGACTTTCACCAGATGAGAGACAACATATCACCGCTTGTGGTTTAGCGACATTACTGGATATGCCCCATATTAGACTTAATAGGGGTCTTTTGACAGCCTTAGCGGAGCAGTGGCATAGTGACCACAACACCTTTCACTTACCTACTGGCGAGATGAATGTGACGCCAGAGGATGTATGGCGTATTCTTCACATTCCTTTTGTTGGAGAGATTGTAGTGCATGATTCAGAGGAGGTTGGTGGGGTAGAGGCTATGCGAAGAGTCCTTCAGGATCCCCATATTGTGGGAGAGTGGATTCCATGGGTAGAGATGCATGATTCATATGCTCCACTTCCTTCAGTTTTGGCCGGCTTTATTGGTGGATTCCTTTGTCCTGATAAGAGGTCAAAGGGTCTATCTCCTGGATGGGGTCGAGTATTAGAGGGTCTAGTGGTGCACAGGATGAGATATGCGTGGGGTATGTGCATGCTAGCTCGGCTCTATCATGATTTGAATTGGATCGTATACCTCGGCGACAGCAGTTTATCAGCGGGAGCTACCCTTCTCTAGGTATGGGCATGGGAGCATATTGCCGTTATGCGTCCCGTGCCAGTGTTAGCGAGACCGGTGATGAGACCCTATGTGTTTCAGTATAGAGGCAGGCCTACCCAACATATGATGGGTAAGCTTGATTATTAGAGGCGGATCATTGATGATGTGGAGGTAGTGACCTGACATCCCTATTTAGACTATGATGACTAGGATGATGATGATATTGAGTTGGGGTTCTTGTCCGATTCGATGTATTTGATGGGGAAGAGCCCCAGGATCTTGGAGCGATTCCTATTTCGTCACGTCTACCAGCAGTATGGTATTGTGTAGTGTATGCCACAGGGAGTAGCACATTATGGGCGACGTTGGATAGATGTTAGTGATTGGGGTCCCAGTTTTCCTTATGGGGCACTTGTTGAGGGTTATCATGCTCTGTAGCCATCAGCCTGGGATATGCGGCAGGACATTGTTGAGGCACCTATTACTCCTGAGTATGGGCAGTATTTGGCTCTGCACCCTCCTGCACGTATTACTATCCCAGATGAGCCAGTACCAGCACCAGCGGTAGCATCAGCACCAACACTAGCACCAGCAGGGGGTGCTCAGGTTGGTCAGAGACGGGGGAGAGATGATGACAGTGAGAGCAGCAGTGATGAGAGCAGTGAGAGCAGCGAGGAGAGCAGTGAGGAGAGCAGTGATCATGATGGCAGAGATGGGGGGAGACCGAGCGTGGCAGGTACTTCAGAGCCATCTTCCAGTGCGCCTCGTAAGAGGCAGGCTGTTGCTTCCTCATCAATAGATCCATCAGTGGTTGCAGGTCTACAGGTGCAGGTTCAGACCTTACATGGACAACTAGCATAGGTCTAGGGCTTACTAGCATAGACACAGGCTAAAATGCAGGCACAGCTAGCTACTGCACAGACACAGATTACCTCTCTGATTGGTGAGAGAGATGGGGCTCTATAGGCAGCAGCGACCGCACAGGCTCACCTAGCAGGTGTACGAGCATAGTTGACCACTGCCCAGGCGCAGATCACAACCTTGACTGCAGAGCGGGATACTGTTAGACAGACGGCAGAGACAACACAGACTACTACAGAGAGATTGCAGAGAGTGGCAGATGGGACCTCTGTGGCAGATTACATGCGAGAGGCCATGCGGGCATGTGCTGAGATTGAGTTCTTCAGGAGCCGTTATCATGAGCTTTGCCCCCCAAAGCAGAGAGTTAGTTATGCCCAGTCTTGCTCAGAGAGGACTCGTTTGAGGACAGTGAACAGAGGTGTGACACAGCCTCTTCTGAGGGATCCAAGAGATCCGAGAGATCCTGGGACATCTGGTGGTGGTACTGATACTAGTGCGAGACCTGCTCCTTCTGGTGGGAGCACCACTTGAGATCATTTGTGTACCTTTTTGAGAGATATGTATAGCCATTTTTGATATGATGTTATTTTCATCCTTTGCAGACTTCATTGTATACTTGACACTTGATGTGATATATATGTGCAGCGGTTCAATTGATCTATGATATGTTTTATATGATTTATGTGATGGATGCATTGATCTTATGATGTGTTCTACATGATTGATGTGATGGATGCATTTTAGTTTCTATGTTTTATGATGATTTATTTTACTAGCTTGTATGGATGCATTAATGATGATGTGATATGATATTGATGGTGTATTTCTTTTCTTAATGGGATGATGAAATGCCATGATGTATGATATATGAGATGTAAATGAATGATGTACGAATGAAATGTAATGATGTATGAATGAAATGTAAATGGTGTATGATGAAAATGAGGATGAATGATGTAAATGAAAATGATTGATGTATGGATGAATTGTAAATGAATGATATATGGATGAAATGTAATGATGTATGATGAAAATGTAATGATGTATAAAATGAAAGGTAAATGAATGATGTATGGATAAATTGTAAATGAATGATATATGGAGGAAATGTAATGATGTATGATGAAAATGTAATGATGTATAAAATGAAATGTAAATGAATGATGTATGGATGAAAATGAATGATGTATATAAGTGAATGTAAATGAATGATGAAAATGTAAATGGTATATGATGAAAATGTAATGATGTATGAATGAAAATGTAAATGAATGATGTATATAAATGTATGATTTTTCAACTACATGATAATGACAATGTGATGAGACAGAAATGCATGATGTAACAGAACGTGTATATGGTGCCACGAAATGAGATGTTTATTGTGACATTTATGATGAGATGATGAAATTTTTTTATATGCATGTTATTATGAAAATTGTATGTGTCAAGTATACTCAATCTTTAATAAGAAAAGATAACATTATTTGTGAATGAATCTTTGTAACTTGTGCAACCAGTATTCTGCAGATGTATTATTATGAATGTAATCTATGTTAACCATGCAGTCCTATTTTATTAATGCAAACCTAAGTGTCATTTCAATAATCTTTTTGTTCTACTTTGTATCATCACTGAGCTTTTTTTAAAAATGTTGAAAGTGAATACAAGCATCAATGATATGAGATAGACCAATGACGACCTGAGTATTTCTTTCATGATATTTGATATTGCAAGCGAACACAAGCATCAAGGTATAAGATAGACCAATGATGACCTGAGCATTTCTTGCATAAAAAAACAAGAATTAATCATTTTCTTAAGTGAATCGGAATGTCATCCATGATACTTGGTAGAGCACTTCCCACGACAATTCACAAAATAATAATGACTAACTCACAAACAGCAAACAAAGAAAAGGTATCATTCTTCTTCCTTACTTCTCTAGTTCAATACATCATCGAGTAGCTCCAAAGAAATGATAATCAAATGATAAAATGAAAAGCACCACAATTCAAATTCTACTTAATGTATTTTCAAATCATTATTCAGATTAGATCATCAGTGTTGAAATGTGTGTGCGGATGTTTGCATGATATTCTCAGACGGTTGACCAAATGATGTGACCTACTCTAGGGGTTTCGGGGACTAATCAAGGATTAGTCTTGCCTACGTTAGACATGCAGAGACCACGTAGTTCGACTGACACAGACTCCACTCTATTTGTGTTTTCAATTTTTTGATGTTTTTAGATTTTGATTTTCTGATGTTTTTGGATTTTGATTTTCTGATGTTTTTGGATTTTGATTTTCTGATGTTTTTGGATTTTGATTTTATGATGTCACTTGATGTTGTCATGTTTGACTGCCTTTCCATTTAAGCTAAAAGTCCATTGTACCAAATAACACTAGGATGTTTCCCCCAAGCTAGGGTAAAACATGATATCTTTGTCATGACATGGATAGTGATAATGATTATCTCAAATGATAAATGGAAATGATATGAAAGGAAACAATTGTAACAAAACTATACCTGATAGATAGAGGAGTTTGGTGAAAATCACAAGTAACGCTTGTTTGCTAGGTTTTCATCACTTGTTTTTATTGTGTCCTCTTTCTTTTTCTTTTTATTTTTATTTTTTTGTTTTATTTTTATTTTTATTTTTGTTTTTCTCTCTTTTTCTGTCATCATGACGCATGTTTGCCAGGTTTTCATCAAGATAACTTTATTGACCATGCACTAGATATCCTCAAGTGTAGAAACGCCTGAGATGAATGTTGTTCATGGGTTCCTCCAACATATCCCCTTCTGGTGTAGACAACCGATATGCTCCTGATCCATAAACTGATATGATGACATAAGGTCCTATCTAGTTAGGTTCAAACTTGCCTTTATTTTCCCTGTCTGCTTGATTTCTAGGGTTTTCCCGTAGGAGCAAGTCTCTAATCTGGAAGACTCTAGGCTTAACCCTATGATTATAGTTCCTAGACATTCTTTGTTGATAGGTTGTCAAATGGTTGACAGCTTGTTGTCGTCGTTCATCAAGTAGTTCTAGTTCTTGAAGTCTAGAGATCCTATAATCCTCATCTGAAATGAGTCCCTTTAGTGAAACTCAAAGGGATGGAATTTCTACCTCGATAGGTAATATTGCTTCTGATCCATAAACAAGAGCATATGGTGTAGCTCCTGTTGGTGTTCTGATGCTAGTCCTATAAGCCCAAAGAGCAAGGTTAAGCTGAACATGCCAATCACGCCCAACCTCATTTACAGTCTTCTTGAGAATATTTAGGATTGTTTTGTTGGAAGCTTCTACCTGTCCATTACCTTGAGGGTAATACAGGGTTGAAAAGTGATGTTTGATGTGGAACTTTTCACACAACTCTTGGACGTCTTGGTTCTTGAAAGGCCTGCCATTAATTGTAATGATCAACTGGGGTATCCCATATCTACAAATGAGATAATTAAGTATAAAAGATGATATTTGCTTCCCAGTGATTGTGGTTAAGGGAACCGCCTCCACCCATTTTGTAAAATATTTTGTTGCTGTGATAATGAACTTGTGTCCATTAGATGAAGATGGGTTAATTTTCCCTACCAGGTCTAATCCCCACTGACAGAAAGGCCATGTAGTTGTGAATGGATGTAGATCCTATGCCAGTGCATGCATAAGATTGCCATGAATCTGGCATTTTGGACATCTCTTGACAAACTTATAAGATTCTTGCTCCATGTGTGGCTAGTAATACCCCAAACGAAGGAGTTTCTTGGCTAAAGATAATCCACTTGAATGTGTACCACAAATTCCTTCATGGACCTCATGTAAAGCCGAAGTGGATTCATTATGTTCTAAACAATGCAAAAGAGTACCATCTAGGCCTCGATGGTAAAGGGCATCAGCAATAATGGTATGTTTGGCGAATTGGCGTATGAAGTTGCGCTTTTGGTTGTGAGAAAGATCTAGCGGTATGATATTATCTTTTAGATAAGTATAAATGTCTCCATAAATGGAAGATTGGGTACTATCCAAAAGGCTTATGGTTTGGGATTTGGGATTTGCGTATGCAGGATTTGATACTTGTTCTACAATAAATCGATAATGATCTTGCGTTTTAGGCATTTGTAGAAGAGATGCTATTGTGGCCATGGCATCTGCTACTTTGTTCTCTGATCTTGGTATCTGCTCAAATTTGATTTCTATGAAGTATTTTCTTAGATCATCTACCAACCTCTTGTATAAAATCAGTGTGTCATCCCTAGTCTGGTAATCATTGTTGACTTGATAGATGATTAACTGGGAGTCTCCATACACCTGTAGTTCTATGATTTTCCAGTCAATAGCCACTTTAATTCCAAGGATCAAAGCTTCATATTCTACCACATTGTTAGTGCAACGGAAGGTAAGCCTGTAAGATCGTGGAATTGTGTGTCCAAGAGGTGTGACAAATAAAATTCCTGCCCTTGATCCATGTTGTGTGTAGGATCCATCGAAGTAGAGTTGCCATGGTTGTGTTGTAACATTGAGGATATCTGCGTCAGGAAATTCCATGGTCATAGGATGACTATCTGATAATGGAGCTTCTGCTAATTGGTCGGTGATGACTTGTCCTTTGATAGCTCGCCTTTCAACATACTGAATGTCAAACTCACTGAGGAGCATGACCCACTTTGCCAACCTTCTTGTTAAAGTTGCTTTGCTTAGTAAATATTTGAGGGGATCAATTTTTGCAACGAGCTTGATAGTGTGAGTGAGCATATAGTGTCACAATTTTTGTGTTGCAAATACTACTGCTAAGCATGATTTTTCAATGAAGGTGTAGTTTACTTCATGTCCATTGAGTGTCTTGCTGATATAGTATATAGCCTGTTCCTTTCCTTCTTTATCCTCTTGTGCTAGCAAGGCTCCTAAAGAGATATCTGTTGTTGCGATATATAGCAACAATGGCTTGTCTTCACTGGGTGGCACCAAGATTGGTGGTGTCATCAAATAATGCTTGATTTGATTAAAATTACTCTCACACTGTTCATCCCATTTAAAAGATACATTTTTATGCAAAAGATGGTTGAATGGATGACACTGATCTGCTAGTTGAGAGATGAATCTTCTGATGGACTGTAGTCGGCCTTGTAGAGATCTCAATGTGCTGATATTCTTAGGAGGTGGCATTTCCATAATGGCTTTAACTTTTGCTGGATCTACTTCAATTCCTTTTGTAGAAACTATGTATCCAAGGAGTTTTGCTGATGTTACTCCAAAGGCACATTTCTTGGGATTTAATCTGACTTTAAATTTCTCCAACCTGTCAAATATTTTGCCCAGTATCTCAAGATGTCCTTCTTGGTGTAATATTTGGCTAAGATGTCGTCCACATAGTCCTCCATGAAGGTGTGCATCATGTCATGGAAGATTGTTGTCATAGCTCGCTGGTATGTAGCTCCTGCATTCTTTAACCCAAAAGGCATGACGTTCCAGCAAAAGGTACCCCATGGACATGTAAATGCTGTCTTTTCTTGGTCTTCAGGAGCTATTTTGATTTGATTGTATCCTGAAAATCTATCCATGAGTGATAGCATTTGATGGCCAGCTGTTAGATCTACGATCATGTCTATGTTTGGCAAAGCAAAATCATCATTTGGACATGCTCTATTTAAATCCCTGAAATCAGTACATATTCTAATGGTGTTATCTGGCTTTGAAACATGTACAATGTTGGATATCCATTCCGCATAATCAATAGATCTGATAAATCCAGCATCTAGTAGTTTCTTCAAATCATTTTTTACTAATAATGCAACATGTGGATGCATTTTTCTCAGTTTTTGTTTTACTGGTTTAGTGCCAGCTGGTAAGGACAAGTGATGCATAATGAGATTTGTGTCTAAGCCTGGCATGTCAGAGTATGACCAAGCAAAATTGATGCATTGTTTTTTAAATAATTTGATAAAATCTGGCCTTTCTGTATCTGTCAGGGATGCTGCCAGGTGGAGTATTCTTGCTTTCTCTGCTGTGCCAATATCAATAGACTGTGTGGGTTCTATCAACACTGATGATCTTTCATGGTAATGTTGTGGGAGGATGTCAAACCTTCCATCCTTTAGTGCCTCAATGAGGTTTTCACCATTGGATGTGTTCTTTGTTTTTACTATTTTAGGATCAAATACTGCCATAGAATGGTTTTCACCATTAGATCCATTTTTTTCTTTCATATTTTTGCAATTAGAAGGCTTGGCATCCTCCTGCCTAAAAGCACCATTAAAAGAAGTATTGGTAGAACAAGTATCAGATTCCTCATAGCAAAGGTAATTAATAATGGTGAAATCATTGTAAAAAATAGGGAGATCAATAGGGTGTTGGGGTTCCCATTTGATAAGCTCGGGATGCAGTAAAGGCAACGAATCATTAGATGGGTTGAGGTTAGCGATTGTGAAAGCTCGGAGGAAAATGTCATCTAGGTTGTTAATGGTTATGTCGAGGCATACAAAGGTATTTTCTTCCACATCATTTATCTCAATCGATGTCCATTCATCTTCACTTGAGTCATCAAAATTTTGTGATTCAAAGACAATAGGATTAAAACTCGAGCTTTGACCCTCTTCGTGTTTGGGGGTATACTTTTTGATAATGTCGATCTAAATATCTTCATAGGAAACATTTGATAAGTTTTCCCACTCATATTCATTTGAATCTATTTCAGATTTATCCCATATTTGAAGAATACGCTCCTCAGTTCTATTGGTGATTTCTGCTCTTGCTCCTTCGGTGTATCCTAGTCCAGTTCTACCATTCTGCTGAATTGTGAGAACTTGGATTGGTTCTGTTATACTTTGTTTCCCTCGATCAAGAGATCCTTGTTCTGCTGCATATCCTAGTCCCGTTTTATCCTTATGTTGGAGCGTAAGAGGCTGGATTGGTTCTATTATGCCTTGTTTCCTTAACCCAAGAGGTCCCTGTCCTGAATATCCCATCTTCTCCAGAATAGTTTTTTCCTTTCCATATTGATTTGTCCCTATGATATTACTTGTAGAAGTAGAGGCTTCCTCATCCTTATAAAGCCAATTTAGTATGGCCTTATATTCTGATTCTTCATCTAAGTTCCCAGCTTTTACAAATCTGCCATCTAATGTTGTAGTAGATTGTTCTGAATTTTGGGTGATTGTAGATGGTTGTCCATACGTTTGTAAGGAGGGTAACATTTGTGATAGATGAAATGAGTGTCCAACACCATATTCACTTATTCCTTTGTCACTTATCTATACTTCCTTGGTGAATTGATGTGAGAGTGGAGCCAATTGTTCTTCAACATTTGAAGGGTTAGATTGTACCACCCTTATCTCTTGTGATTTTTGTTGTTTTGGAAGCCACTTTGATATGAAGTTCTGTTGTTGCTCACCATCTGATGTGCTAACTTCTCTATTGTGAGGTATGAATGTATCCTGAGATGTCTTCAATGTATGACAAGCTTGGGTGTCATTGTAGTCTGCTGTGATTGTTACCTCCTGTCCATTGACAGGAAATTTCAGGCATTGATGATAGGTAGAAGGTACTGCTTGCATATCATGGATCCAAGGGCATCCCAACAGTATGTTGTATGTCAGTTCCCTATCTAAGACTTGGAAAACCACTTTTTGGACAATAGGCCCCACTTGAATGGGTAATATGATCAACCCTTTAGAGGACCTTTCTTCTTCATCATATGCTTTGATTGTGATTTTTCTTCTTGTATCAATGGCTTCATCTGAGTATCCTAGTGCATGAATCAGCTTTAAGGTACAAATATTTAAACCAGCCCCTCCATCTATCAGGACATGCTTTACATGGTGTTTATGGATGAGGACTTCAATGTGAAGAACAGAATTATGTGGATGGGTGAGTGATACATCATCATGTTCAGAGAATGAAAGGCAATGAGGTGCAGATAGATGTCCCACCATAGCTTGGAACTGACACACATCCAGATTGTTAGGTACCGTGGTTGATACAAGAGCTTGTTCAAGAACCTCTTTGTGTGATGGGGAAATTTTTAAAAGTTCCAAGATGGATATTTGTGCCGGTATTTTCTGCAATTGATCGATGAGATTATATTGATTAGAGGGAGGATCCACAGATGGGGATGATATTGATGCTCCTTTCAATATAACTTTGGATTGTGCCCTTGTTGTGGCATTAACCGGTTGGTACTCTTGTTTCCCTTTGAGTGTGATTACATTAATTTGGTTTTCAGATTTGTCCATATGTTGTACCAAATTGGTAGATGTAATGTCATTGTTCTGATTGATTTGATTGCATAACTCTTCATCCTCTTTGGCAGCAGAAAAACAAAGAATCGTTGTGTCATAAACATAACCGACGTTCTTGCCTTTGGTGTTTGCGGAAGAGGATTCTCCCTTCTGATAATTGGGTAGAGGATTTTTGAATGTTGTATGATCTTTGTTTGTTTGGTGTCCCTCTATAAATACTTTCTTTTGATCTATGAGGTCTTGTACTGCATGTTTTAACTGCCAACAATTTTCAGTCATGTGACCTTTATTTTGATGGTAGTGACAGTAATGTAAGTCATTCCACCATGATGGTTTGACTTGAGGGTCCCAATTTCTAGCCTCTTGTACTTGAATGAGTTTTTCATCTAAAAGTTCTTTGAGGACCGATTCCAATGATTGTCCTAATGGCATGAATTTTCATTTATTGGATGGTCGTTGGAATGATTGGGTTTTTGTTTCTCCACTGTTTTGATTATTTCCTTGATCACTACTTTGTTTGACATTAAAACCATTGTTTTGTTTGTTTGTAGTGGTTGGCGTCAAGGTGAATACTGGTTTAGATGTGTGTGTATCGATCATGGTATCAGTATTCTTGTTCTTTTGCCAAAATCTTGGCTTTTCATTGTTGTTAGAGGAATTGTTATTGTTTGAACCTTCAATGAAGTGTTTGATCGTTCCTCTTTTGATGAGAGCCTCTTCGATTTTGAGCCCCTTTTCGATAACTTGTTCAAATGTAGATGGACATTGTAAATCCAATCTGTAATTCATGTCATCCACTAAGTTATCAATGAACATCTCTATCTTCTCCTCTTCAGGAATAGATCTAGGATATTTAGCAAATAGCCTTCTCCATCGTTGGAGAAAGGAAAGAAACTTTTCACCCTTTGCTTGTTTGGTGTTGTAGAGTTCTTTTAAGGTTACCCCATGTTGGATGTTGAATGAGAAGTGTGTTATGAACCTATTGATTAGTTCTTCAAAGGATTGAATCCCAGGTTCCAATTTAGAAAACCACTCCATGCAAGTGTTTCCTAAGCTTCTTGGAAATAATCGTAGTAAGTAAGAGTCCTCGTGTGCGAACTCTATGCTCATGGCTCAAAATTCCGTACGTGATCAAATGGATCGGTTCTTCCATTGTATTTGTTGTACGTTGGGTATTCACAATACCGTGGAAATGGTATCATGTTAATGCTTGAATCGAATGGATAAGGGAAAATGTCCTGTAAGGAATATCTCTTTGTTGGCCCTTGTTGGATATTTTGGAACTGTAATTGTAACTGTTGGATTTGTTTTGTCAAAGCATCTATTTGATTTGGGTTTTCCATACTAGTTGCTGGGGTGTGGTCATTTCCTTGAGTTGATTGACATCAAAGTCTTTAGGAAGCTTAGCACCTTTGTCAGCTAATAATAGAAGATACTTTTCCATATCTTGCTCTAGCATCTTTTCCATAAATTTATGGAAATGAGGGTCTTGTTGAACTTTCTTGATTTCCTCTGCAGTTATTTCTTTCTCATGTGAGTTAGTGAGAGGATCAGTGTTGCTATATCATCCCCAAGGGTTTTCTTCAGCCATGGCTGCTATTCTTTCATTTTCCTCTTGTTGTTGTTTTTGATATGTTGATCGTGTGAAAATAGGCATACAAACGTTAGAGTTTTACTCTATACTTTGATCTTGGATTTTTGATTGAAGTGTCGAGGTTTTTGATTTAAAATCTGATTTAGTCTTATCTAGTTTCATGATGAAAGGATGATAAAATCCTTGATAGGGAAACTTTGATAGAAAATCTCATATTTGGTGATAATGACACTTTGCAAGATGTTTCAAGATCTAGGTGTAAGGGTAAAGTTTTCCTTTTGTATGACTCTAGTGTTTTGGATTGTGAAAAAAAAATGTTCTGGATTGATGAAAACCTTGTTATCGATATGGGAAAACTGATAAAATATCTTGTCAACTCTCTATTTTTCTAACTTTTTGGAGCACTAAAACAGAGCTGGGACGTGCTAGAATAGAAACCTAAAGCACTGGAACAGAGACCGTATGCGTTGAAACAGAGACCGGACGCGCTGAAACAGAGACTTGATGCGCTGAAACAGAGACTGGATGCGCTAAAACAGAGACCTGACGCACTGAAACAGAGACTAGAAGCACTGAAATAGAGACTAGAAGCACTGAAACAGAGACTTGATGTGCTGAAACAGAGACCTAACATGCTAAAACAGAACCATGAGGTGCTAAGACAGAAACTATCTTATTCTATGAAACTCACTTGGTCTGGTATTGTATTGTATTGCTGGTTGTGGGATGTATTATGGATGAATTCTTTGACTGTGATTGTGGTGTTGCCTAAGAGCTCTTCTTTGATAAAATTCTTGTGAATCTAAGGGAGCTGTAGCATAGTCGTCCGTATAACCTCTAGAAAAATTGTGATACCTATGAATAAAAGTCCTATGTTGGAGTAGAACTTTCCTGCTTTGGTATAGAAATCGCTGCTTTCTTAGAAGTTGTATGTATGCAAGTGTTTCTTTGGTTTTCTGATTCGTTTGACAAGAGATTTCTTGAAAAACTTGGTGGATACCCAATCTCGAATCATGAGAAATCCACAAGTGTTTTGATTTTGAGGATTTTCTTGTGATGATCTTATCTGAGTTTAATGAGAGAAAACACAGCAAGCAAGAATAGAATGGTTGTCTTTAAAAATCCTAGAATATAAACAGATAGTGTATGTTCTTAAGAATCAAGCATGATTCTTTTTTATTTTCACTGGTTTATAACATATAAGACACTTTAGATAGACTCACTCCTAGAAACAAAAGGTCATCATTATATACTCGAATGGCCCACAGCTTGGAATTGCGTCGACTCACACAGCCATGTCACCCCCTAGAGGGCACCCATGTTTTTGTCTTTTCCAGGTGCGTACTCAGAGTGATGGAAGTGGATACCGGATCCCTTGAGCAAATAGTCCTTGGAAATTATATGGTGAGTGCTTGAGGGTAGATTCTTCCCCACCCCTACACTGCCGAGTATTACAATGTTTAGAAACTGACAAGCGTGCTTCTAGTTCTAGGTTCTTAGATAGGGTTTCTGTTCGGAGCGACAAATGGATAAACTCCCTCGAGAGACCTCCCAATCTTTAGAACAAATATTTTGGGGATTTTTATCTTGCACACTTCCGTTGAAAGAGGGTTTCCCCAAATTCACATAAATTTTTAAGTGGGTTGGAATACCATGGCTTTTGGCTGTCCCCACTCAGGTAATTCCCGTAGGGTGAGTACTTTTTCCCACTACGACAGGCCTGTCTAAAGGTTTTAAAAAGCTTGAAAATGCGTAAAGTAATAGTGAGTCTGGTATTCTGATACACCCAGTTAAGGGGAGAGCATAAACCTATCACCCAATCACAGAAGAGAAATTATTCTTTTTAAAACCCAAAAGACAAGTTAGCTAATCTATATGGAGATATTGCTCAATAACAGCATAATGTTCATTTTTAATCCCACAAAATAAATATGAAGTTTCTATCCTAGGATTGATCAATTTTTATCTATTTCTATCCTAGGATTGGTAAATTTTATCCATTTCTATCCTAGGATTGGTAATTTTTTTCTAAAATTAGACAAAAATAAAGTCTGGCCACAGACGCATTGGATCCAGATTAAAAAAAAATGTTTTTTTAAGGACAGGGAAGTGGCGCATTGAAACAGTGAAGCGGCGCGCTGAAACATAAACCAGGCGTGTTGAAACAAAAACCCGGCGCACTGAAACAGAAACCCGGCGCGCTGAAACAGACCACCGGCACGCTGCAAAAAGTCACGGTTCCGTGAAAACTTTCACGCCAATACCTGTAGGACACAATTTTCAAAAATTAAGCAAAATATGGGGTTATGCCCCACGGTGGGTGCCAATTTGTAAGCGGTAGAATGGGGAAAACAAGTTAAACAATGCATCTACGCTTCTAAATAGGACATTGCATCTAAGATTAGGAAATTTAAACTAATTTAAACTACAAATCTACAGAAATCTATCCTATTGCTCTCTAACTCTAAAGATTTCTCTAATCTACTTAGCTCTCAGATTTGTAAGCTAATTAAACTATTGAAATGACACTTAGAGAATGAGAATTAAGCTATTATGATTCTATAATGCAACTAAGGTGATTCTACAGTAAAATTCATGAGAAATAAACTACTGTAAATAGCCATGATTGTAAACTATGAAATACTAAAAAAGGCTTGATAGATGCTTGATAGATTGATCCTAAAACTAGATTGCTTGAATGCTTGAATGTCTGGAAAACCTGCAGAATAAAATTGCACAAGTTACGATCCATTTCCTGTAGCCCAAGAGCTGTATTTATAGCTTTCACGACAGCACAATTGCACAGGGATACAGGATGAGGGGCTGTGATTCAATCTAGAGATTTGAAGGGCATGGGATGAGAAGATGGAGCTGATCATGGAGAATGGTTTCTCCCCATGAAAACACCAGGCAAGATAAGAGGGAAAGTGGGTGGAAGGTTGTTGAGAGAATTTCCTGCAGGTTTGTCCCGGAAGCTTTTCCCGTGAATGACAGTGCAATTAATTTAAATTTTGAAAAATTAATTTTATTGGTGAGTGAATAGTGCATAAATTTAAATAATATTTAATTTATTTAAATTTAGCAAAAAGAGGATTGAATAATTTAATAAATCAAACTATAGGGTTTGTTTATTAAATTAAAACAAAAAGGAAAAATGATAATTAAATAAAAGATTTTAGAATATCTTTATTTAATTAAGAATAAATGTGATGAGGTTTTTTAAATAACACAAACTATTTGAGCTGTGTATTTAATTTATGATAGAAATGTAAAAGAAGCAATAATGATTATAATTAAATAAAACAAAGTTTTTAATTTCGTTTATTTAATTAAGAGAGAAATAATATGATGAAAATGATAATAATTAAATAAAACGAAGTTTTTAATTTTGTTTATTTAATTAGGAGAGAAAATAGAAGAACTAATAATGAACTTAATACAAATAAATATTTCTATTTATTTACTAAGTAGAAGAATTTAAGATTAATTGATCAAATAAGTTGTATTCAATTAATTAGATTCTCCAGACCATTTTTAGGTGTCTACATAATGTACAATATTCTACTAAATGTTTTCATATTGTTGAGTTATGCCTTGCAAATTAAATGTGTATCTATTCCTGTACAACAGTCCATTTATACATAGAACTATGGATTAATGGTTTTATTATATTATGATTGAATTATGCCTCATGTTGGAAATTCCTCTATCTCTTCTTTGCTAAAATACTTTGGAACTAATAGGATTCAATTGTGTTTTATGACATAGGTCTATATTACCACAATGATGTATGTATAGGTGTACATTTTAACTTGGTTAGCTTTCCTAGCAAGTTCTTCATTACAACAATCACTCCACCTTGTCACTCAATCAAGCCCACTAGAACATATATTGGAATTTAACCTCTTTCATACTAAAAGAAAAAGTAATCATTAATTATATTTAATTCACCATATAATTTGATATAAGTAATGCATTTTATAAGATCTAATTGGTGTATTTACAAAAACTATTTTGTGTTTTGGGCATAGGTGGTCCTAGAAAATATGCATAAATAATAAGATAGACTATGGATTATCTTTTAAATATTGTTCACGGTTTTTCATGTCATATTTTTATAGGAGGTCCTCATAATTGGTATTCTTGTATGGTATTAGAGCCAAGCTAGGTGCATTTGACACCTATGTTGTGGTTCAAGGGAGTGTGTTGGAGAAATGATACACACCTAAGCCATAAAAAGACTCATCACAATGTGAGCCATTAGCTCAATAGTAGAGCATCCTAACACCAAATGGGAGGTCCTAAGTTTGAATACTAGTTAGTCCATAGAAATTTATATAAAATTCAATCACTAGTACATAAGAAGAAGAATAAGTACCCTTATAATTTTTATTAATACCAACAAATTATCATTCCTCACATACATAGGTGAATCAATTATTTCAAGCTCGTCAACATGTATATGTACCTCAATCTCATGACCCTCATATAAAACCATTTTATTAGATTTATTTAGTGTAAAATATTTAAATTTTCATTAGGAGGAACAATTGAAGGATTAACCCCAATATTAACCCCCTCAACCTAATTTTTTTTATCAATCAAATCCTTAATCAATTATTCCTTAATCCCATAAAATGTTGAGTATAATTACAATTAACTCTACAATTTAATAACAAAATTCTTTCTCATTATATCTTTGGGAATAACTTTAGATTTATCTAATGGCCTAATAGGAGGAAGTGTAATCATGCAAGCACTAAGTAAATTTTGAAGCACATTTTACAAAGGAAAATGTTGGAGGCTTTAGAGTCATAATTATATTAGAAACATTTATAATGTATAGTTTGTACAATGGTCATTTCCATTATTTTTACTATCCTTTTGGAAATAATTTTTCTTTTCAAATTTACAAGGGTAGGATGATGTAGATGAAGCATTAGAAGATCCATAATTAAGTGTGGTAGCCTCCTAAAAACTTTAGTTCTTAACATTCATCTCACTTGCACATGCAAATGTTAAGAATGTATATACTTTGTAGATCCTTGTTTTAGTCAAAAAATCTAAAATAATAAACTTCAATCTAACATTCCCAATATTTGCATTGGCCAATTTCAATATTAAAAAATAGACCCAAATGGAAGATAATACTATTAAATTTCATGGGAAGAACTTAGCCAATAACTTATCATCATCCACAAAATCCAAATATGTAGCACTAAGAACCTTGAATGTGTCATGGGATCTCCTTTAACATTGTGCATCTCAAATCTAGGATCCAAAAATCCAACAAAAAATGGATATGTAAAATTTTTAATAGAAATTGAATTGTGTTTGATTTTTATATACATATGTCTTTTTTGTTTCCATTAGGTAAGGAATCAACATTACTTTTCATCTCAACAAGCCTTTAAACATTAATGTCAAGGGTAGATAGAGGCACATTGAATTTCATTGGTTCATGTGAGATATTTATAACAAGTATGCAATAAAGTCAAACTTTATTAGATTTGATTCAAGTAATATGACACATTTATTTTGCTTTCCAATCTATAATTTTTTGATGTTCTCAAGGCTATATAATTGAAGTTCATTTATGTTAACAACTATTAGATTAAATATTTTTATCCCCAATTATTTTCAAATGATTTTATACTTTAATCTTTGTATTCTTATTCTTTCTTTCATCGTTTCATTTAAAATTTGAACCATTTAAGGATGTTATGTTATAGATTATAGTTGTCTTCCAATTCTTTTTAAATCAAGTTAATAGTATGAAAATATTATTGATGAGTAGATGAATTAAATTACAAGTTCTATTTTAGATTTGTATTCTTTTTATCTAGATATATTATTTACCAAAGTCTCATTGTTTTTTTAGGTGTATTGTATATATATAACATGGAAAATGTAGATCATGTTTCACCTATGCTAGAATATTTGTTTGCAAATACTAGTAATGAGATAAAAAAATTAAGAGATTCATTAGCACAGGGTGCAAACCTAGGGATATATAGTGAACCATGCATGTTAATATTATATAGTCTAGAAAAACTAAAAAATGAACTTGAGAGGACTAGTGAATATTCCCTAGACAGAGTGACTGCTATTCTTTCCCGCATGCAGGAAGAAGTACATGGTGACATTCCCCTTAAACAAATACAAGATAGTGTCACCAAAGAAATGATAAAAGCCACTTGTTTCCCATTTTATCAAAATGTGTGTAAGGTTAGGGGATACCAGGTCACTAGATGTGTTGATCATGCTATGGCCTCATTGATCTACCCATGATTTCTAGCAGCACATGGTATATACCCAAACAATGACCAGATTCCATTGTATTTTGTTTAGCAATTGTATGCTAAGGTCCATTTGGGCCTCAAAGTTAACTACCTGGACATTCCACTATATGTTGGTCAGGGGTGTGGTAGGATTGTTGATAGGCCCACCTAT
>VDFB02058242.1:764009459-764063933 GCA_007258455.2 Sequoia sempervirens | reverse complement strand
AATATTTTTAGAATCTACAGACAAAATATGACAAGACTCTAGTTTGCATCATCTTCAAATTCTTTACGGTTTAATCGCTATAGGTGCCCAAATGTGGAGATTGTGTTAAAAAAAAAATATCAGTGTCCAGTTTGGCCAAAAAGTGTAAACCACTATTGTGGGATCACCCGTAACTAATTAGGTTAGATCATGAATATATTGATTACATAATCTTACATATATTTTTTAATAGATCACATTGACATCTAATTCAAAACAACATGAAATCATGCTCATATAGATAACAAATCACAAGGTTTATATAAATGGTCACCACGGTAAGAAAATGTGACATAATACAACATAGTACATCTAGGGAGGCCTATGGATACTAGACTCCTCAAGGCTTGGTGCTGGTGGTGCTCATCGAGAGATGGTGGATAGTGAGCAGCTCATAGGTCTCATTTGTAAACCATGAACTTGGTTTAAAGATATACCCTCATGAAAAAAAGTGAAAACATGATTTTGATCTATCTAATCCATATTTGTGCATAATGCAACAAGCTTCATCTACACCATATTGAGTTTTGACTGCATGAAAGCCTATGCCTCTCTCTCAGAAGGAACTCAAGTAGCTTGAAGCTCCTCATAGGTGGTCTTGAGCTCCTCATAGGAATCCCTAAGCTCCTCCTGTGTAGCTTGAGAATCCTCCTGCCTAGCTTTGAACTTCTCTACAGTCCTCATAGCATCCTTGTAAGCTATCATCCACCTCACTAAGGGCTCAAAAAGGTCATCATGGTGCCCCACGCTAGGTGGTGGCCTATGCTCTGGTCATATCACCTTGTGTAGGGGCATAGGTGGTTTCATTTTTGTAGTAGCTCGATTGAAGAAGTCTCACTACTCTTGCATACCCACTATAGTAATGAAAACATAACACCAGTCATAATACTTTACATCATAATAAATGCATAGCTAAAACTTAAAAGATAATCAAATATCATCACCTAGATCACCAGTTCACCAATCAAAATCTTGATGGGCTATAGTAACTGCCCTGTCGAGAGTTCTCACATGTGTAGGAAGGGTGGTGGGTGCAACATGGATTCACTCTTCATGCTCATGGGCTAAAATTTTAGTTGCAGCTACTATTTGTGCTTAGGTAACATGAGGACAAGATGTTGGTCTCTCCTCGGGGGCATCCATGGCACTTACTAGCTCCTCTCCAATAGTTTGTTGATCCTCCTTTGTATCCTCTAACACCTCATCCTCATCTACAGTATCTCCATCCATGGTTGCATCTTATCTCACATCTATAGGACTTGAAAGAGGTCTATCATCACTTGTGGGATGATCGTAAGGGAAGACATGTGGAGGTCATTCTCTCATCCACCTTCTATCATAGCCTATAGTGGTGCCCACATCATCTTCATCAAACACTCAGGGTGCATCTTGGTCCTCATCAATCTGATTCACTAAAATAGATGTCATTGATGGTAGGATAAGGGATGACTCCTAGCCTGGCACCACTCTATGTAGATCTCAAATATGTAGGTCATGGCCTAGGTTCCACCTTAACCTACCTCAACTGATGCATGACTTAATCATAGTAAAATTTCATAATAATATAGTCATGGAATCCAAGCAACAATCTATCCTATTGCATGTCTTGGTTAGTTTTCTTGTATGATCCTC
Source organism: Sequoia sempervirens (assembly GCA_007258455.2). Classification (NCBI taxonomy): domain Eukaryota; kingdom Viridiplantae; phylum Streptophyta; class Pinopsida; order Cupressales; family Cupressaceae; genus Sequoia; species Sequoia sempervirens. The sequence continues at coordinate 764,062,262 of VDFB02058242.1, read as the reverse complement.
CCATTGAGGTATGGTCCTATAAGGTCTCCATGTGATATCATTCTCCTCTAGGTGATTGAACCAAAATCTCCAGTATAAAAGATCTCCCCACTACCAGACTCACCTCAAAGTATAGCTATGTGCTCTTGGATAACCAATGGTCGTAATCATAGGAAACATGGTAGGTATAGTGCATATAATCTTCTTAAAGTCCCACACCTAAAGGAGTGTACAATGCACTATATTTTCAAGCTCATGATACACAAATTGACCGAGATCATAATAAAAATGAGCTAGCATAATTTTACCCCATGCATATACCATGTGATGCTGCAACATAGTACGAATGGTATGAATGAGGCCTCCCTCAAGGTGTTCACCTCATCTATCGAGAACAAGTGCTAGCACTACAATCACTAATATAATCCATTAAGTAACATAAAGAGAGTGTATAGAAGCCATTTGAGCTCAATGGAAGTCCCAATGTCCTTAGGTACAATAGAATGATTGGTATAGTACTTAATGTCATGCTTAATCTAGCAACATGTGTGATCCTCCTCCATATCGATAGTCTCACCCTAGATGAGTATCTTGAAGATCTAATGAACATCCTCTAGTGTCACTATCATCTCCTTGGTTGGGAGATTAAAGGTATAGGTATTTGAATCCCACCTCTCCAACAACACAATCAAAATATCTTCATGATATGTCATGGGTGGCATGAGATATATCCAAAATACTCCTATAATAGAAAGAGTCTCCACCTCCACCTTAGTAAGTTGGGTAACCTACTCTCATAGAAAAGAGAATTTTCATCCTCCTAGTCTCTTATGAGAACATGGAGAAACTTGAAAGAAGCAAATGAAAATAATCAATAACATTGAAAAAAATGTCAACCAAACAAATAATAGGAAATTAAAATTTCCCTTCAATGTTTTTCTGAAAATAGGACAGGGTTGAATCACTTTTGGATGGGGGTTTAGGACAGGGTTGCCATTTCAAGATGGGATCACCAAATTGGGACAAGCTTTCCATTTCAAGATGGGATCACCAAAATGGGACAGGGTCACCATTTTGGGATGGGGGTCCTCTAAATGTTTAGAAAAGCATGCAAAGAAAACAAAATATAGGGAAAATCACTAGGATAAGGTACATCAAACTCACCTAATGTGGGATGTTACCTTTTTCAATCCTAGATCGTAGAACCTCTAGTCTCAGGGGTTGATCATCGACTCGACATCTTCACTCCTTTACAAAAATGTTATCTCTAAATAGTAAATGTTGAAATGATAGTCAAAATATGATTTTACACTATCATATAGTAATGTTTCTTAATAACACATTTCACTCAAATTACCAAAATGGGGGCTAGAGAACTTCATTTTTCATTTGTTTTTTGTGTTGGATTTGCAGTTCCTATTGGAACACAATGATCTACTAAGAGGGGGTGAATCAATAGATACCAAAATTTATCCCTTAAAACTTTTTTCCCTTAGAAACCTTATGTAGATTACTTCCTTAAATCTAAATACCTTGTGCAAATATTAATCTTGTGATACTGAAATATGTACACACACAAAAACATCACATAACACTAGATATATGTGGAAACCCCGATATGGGAAAAACCAAGGTGACTAAGGATTCTTGAGTCTACTGCTCAATTCCAACATCACAATCCAAATCACTATTACAATGTTTTAGGGCTGCAACCCAAGGAAGCATCAACTACCTAATTTAGAACCAACCACTTCAAGGATGCAACACCACCCTATTTTAGGAGCTACAACCCCAAGGATGCAATAACAACTTAGTTTAGAAACTACAACTTCAAGGAGACTATAGTCCCCTAATCTAAGAAACAACTCAGTACAACATTAAAAATTCATATATGCATACAATTTGGTTCTACACACCTATAATGCATCATTACATTTAGTACATTGTTGCTTTCACTACAACACACTATGTTGCTTGAAGTTGCACACATAGTAGCACATACCTCTACTCTGCACTCTACTCTAATCTGCACTGTAACACTTTCTTCCCTTTCTACAACATCTTTCACATCTGCACTCTCCTAAATTCCAGCCTAGATGATGTTTTGTTTCACAGTATAGGACTTTACCAATGCATTCTTTGTCTACTACACATACCTCTCTTTCTCATACAAACACAAAAACACTTCCTATCTCAGCAGAAATCTTCTACAAGATGTTACACTATTCAACACTGCTTATAACTACAACTTGTTCTATATTTATGGAAACTTTACACTACATCTAACATTGACAATATCCAATTATTTTCTATCTCTACCAACCTACAATCTCTACCTTGAGAACCTCCCAACAGTTGCTGATCTCACCAGCTTACTGTTAAGGTTTTCTTGTCATGCCAACTTCAGTAGCAAGCTATCATTACATCAAGCTACATGCCATGGGTTGTCTCCACCAAAACTCTCTCCCACATCGTTATGACTAGGTACCACTCATAGCTCTACCTTCTCATCATTGCATCAGGGGGAAATGATCTTATGTCTTGTCGATGACATTCACTCACGCTGATAAAGCATCCATACTCCACCTAGGGTCCACATTCCACCTATCACCCTTGTGTATGCACCGTCATCATCCATGTCAAACTCTTCGGGTCCCAAATGGAGTGCTTCCTTCCTTCTTATTTTCCCATCGCTGCTCAAGACTTCTCCTATTCTCTTGCCAATCACGCATGGTCACACTGAAAAAGTGATCATCAGGCCATCAGAGAGACACTGACCTGACTCCTACTGACATGCTCTTGTCATGCTGATAACCCTTAAGAAAACCACCAACCTAGATGATGGGTATGGTCACCTCTATCAGATGAATGAATTAAATTATCACTTAAGTAACCTGCAACCTATTATTGATAATCAACATGAGAATAAAAGATCTCTTCATGATGCCATGACTACAAATGACCTATGGTTTAACTGATAAATCTTAAAATACTTGAGAGTATAAAAAATACATTTATGGGCACATCCTTCACTCTCTCAACCTGAAAAGCACATCACAGGTATGCTCTCGAAAAACCCATCATGAATCTGCAACTCATATCGCCATCAGATCCACTACTCTCACATCCATCTTCTATCATCATGCCAATAAACTCCTTAACATGATTTTCACTTTTGACATCAATGACAACTATATGCACTTCTTCATAGGATCAATACACTTCTCCTTTGATCCCCTTTTGACATCAATGATAATATATTCCAACAACCTCCCCCTTTGTCATTGATGGAAAAAACTTAAATGCTCAATGATACCAATTAACCAATTCAACATTTGTACCAGTATCATATTTACCTTCTACTTTTATTGTTGCTTTCTCCAATGCTCCTCTTGAGAATTTGCATGAATTTATCTCTCTTTCTCAGATACTTGAGAATTTATATACTCTCTCCCTTTGAAATCAATTCGAAAGTGATCACTCCCTCTGAAAGTATTCTACTCCTTTGGCATTCCTTCTTCTTTGCTCATTCTTATGAGTATCTGCACAACTTTTCCTCTCATGCTCTACTTTGAGCATTTACTCACTTTTTCTTCCTCGTGCTCAATTATTTTGAGCACTTGTTCATCCTTTCTCCTCTTCTTTATCTTAGGTCACCATATTGCTGAGCCTTCACTTCTCCTTATCAATGGCAAAGGGAATTTTCTCCCTCTTTGACTGATACCAATTGAAAACATATCTTGCTCTCATACCAACTGCTACATTCAACCTTTTCACTACAATGGTAATCCCATATGCTTCAACTTCTCTTTACCAATTAAAAATATCTAATGGTAGTTGAAGTGCCATTACATACTTAGTGCCAATCAGGTTAGATATCAATTATAAATATTTTGATTCATGCTCTATGCCAATTGAATCATATTCTTGACACCAATTTATGATATCATGCCCTAATACCAATTATCATTCTGATACCAATTGTGAATGTGTTCACTTTATGCTATGGACAAATTGATATCCAAGACTGCACTATATCAAGTATAACACTAATTTAATACCAATAGCAACTCCTCCTTAGACCTTGCTCCATTCTTCACTAGCTTCATTTCAAGGGCTCTATACCAACTAACTTGTTCTGAACCAACATGCACTAGTCTGATACCAATTTTTAAAAAATATACAGAATAGTTCCTCTTAACCATAACTCTTCTTCTTGCAAGCAAGAAGCAATTCTCTTAATAAAGAATCTACACTACTTTTTCTTCAAAATCTGATACCAATGGTTGATATCATTTTCTACAGCTAACTATCCACTATCTATTGATGTTCTTACCCTCTGACGAGCACTTCAAAGAGCAAGAATGTGACCATAAATCTGCAACCATCAAGTCATTAGAAATTTGTACAACATTTTTTACCTGAGTTGATCTCCTTCTTCATTTCTAAGGATGGATGAAATATCAATTTAGCCCCCCTGGATCCATGCCCTATCACTAACACTTAGTGATGTGAGGTAGAAACAACCTCATGGAGCACTGCCTGCCAGTCTTTCTCTCTCCAAAAATTCTTTTCCATTTTCTCTTTCTGATCAGCCTTCTTCTCAAGAATATGTGAACCATTGTTCACCTTGGGGAACATACTCCTTTTCTTACTATGTTCTTTTGGTTTTACAAGATACATTTCACAATGTTTCACAAAGTGGAAAATATTGTGGTATTTAAAATAAATCACACCCATGTCTACACTAGGAGCAAATGAATTTGTATGATCATGTGGGTATGTGCAGGATCATCATGGAAAAAACAAGCCCTTAAGTGGCAAAAAATTTAGAAAAATCAAAGTTAGGCAATTTGACATAAAAATTTGAATAAGTTGTCTATATTATTTCAAAAATATGTAAGAATAGAATTTGTAGCAAATTGAATGTAGTTTCTAAACTACTAGGTTTATTTAGAAAAAAAAAATCTATTTGGTGAAAGTTTGAAATTTCAATGTAGTAATACTTAAATTTTAGGGAAAAAATAAGTAGGTGTCTGTCTGACCACCCTAACCATAATAAATTGATAATATTTTTTTATAATATTTTAGATATAAGTAGAGGACTTGTTCCCTAATGTGATGCATATTTTTTTTTTTCCAAGTAAATAATTAATTATGAATTTTTATATAAAAACTCGTATGTCTGACTGCCTTAACTTGGTCAAAACTTCACGAAATTCATCATTTTTTTTAATCCTATAGTATGTAAAGCATAAAATGTGACAAATGTTTTGGATTCAAAAAATGTGATACCATTTGAAAGCTATAGATGTTTTTCAATTAGCCTAACAATTGGGGCTTTAGTCATAATTCAAATAGAAAATGAATAATAATAATTTATTAAATTCAAATTAAAGCATAATTTATATTGGTGGAAATATGAGAATCTCCTTTAAAAACCCTTTTCATTTCATCAATTTTGGGTAAAAAAAATAGTTGTCAGCCACATACCCTACACATACCCATCATATTGCCACTTTTTGGCCCATCATGATCCTACACATACCCATGTCTTATGCTTCTACTAGGTTTTTTTGTACACTCACATGCTCTATGACCAAATTGATTACAGGTAAAACAATAACCATAAAAAAATGAAGAGTACTTTGTCATAAAATTCCTTTGAGTAGGATGAGGTGGTCTTATTTTATTTGAAATTTTGGCATATCTCATCCTAGTAAGCCTATCTACATAAGCTTCCTTTGTATGTTGCTTCTTCCTCAATGTTTCAGAGACTGATTTATTCATTTTTTATCTATACTGTGAGCATCTCTTCCTTGGTGCAACATCTTTCTTCTACAATAAATTTGTCATATAGTTTTGCAGAAGTACTAGTAGAGGAACTCATTCCCTTCTCAAATCCAAAGCCAACCTTCTCCTTAGGTTTTGATGGAATTTTTGACTTAACTAGTTCATCAAGAATATTAGTACCTCCTTTTAGTTTCAGACCCTTATTGATCTGCTCCTCAACTTTCTCCAATTCTTTTCTTAAGGCAACTATTTTTGCTTCAAGTTTCAAGCCCCTATCCATCTCAGATTGCACTTTAGATTTCATAACATCTTCAACTCTTTTGAGCTCTTGTACATGAATTTTTAGACCAACTATCACCTTATTGGATTCCTCAATTCTTGAGTTCATCTGTTAGTCTCCTTTTGAGCATTCTTTTTCAGTTTCGTTTTATTTCTTATGATCATCATATTTATCTCTTAGTTCATCAATATCTTCAAGAGCACTGATTAGTTCTCCTTCAAGATCAACAACTTCCTCCTCTTCTTCTTCATGTGAGTCCTCAATTCGTGCATCTTTCAGATCCTTAGTTTCTTTATCCATATATAGAAGTTCTTTTATATCTTCTCTCATTACAGGGGCACTATCATGATCCTCTTCTAAACTATCACTAGCATAAGATATTTCACATTCTTCACTGATGTACAAACTATTCTTCTTCTTTCCAAAATTCTTTCTTTTTGGATAAACTATTTTCTTCTTCTTACCATCTTCTTCTCGCATAGAGGTGTCCTCTTTACCATATGAACATTTTGAAGCTAAATGACCTATTCTCCCATAGTTAAAACACTTGAAAGGGAGCTTACCTTTATAATTTCTAGATCCTCTCCTTAGCCTTCTTATGAAGTTTGCTTCTTCCTCGTAAGTTTCTTCATGATTAGATGTAATAACAATAGCTTTGTCTTTCTTATCAACTTCATCTTTTTCTTTCTTGACAATCTTGAATGCAACTTCTCTCCTAGGTGATTCAACACTTGGCATTCTCATCTCATATGCAGTAATTATGCCATGCACCTCATCAAGAGTAAGTTTATGAATTTCTCTTCCTTCTTTGATAGTAGAAATCTTGGCATCATATTTAGTTGTCATAGACCTAAGAACTTTCAGCACATCCTCTTCTTTCAAATAGATGACATATCCCTTAATAAAATTCATTATATCATCAACTCTCAAAAGATAATCAACAAATTTTTATTCTTCAGTCATCTGCAAGCTTTCAAATTTGGCTCTTAGTATTTGTAGCTTTATTAACTTCACCTTGGAATCTCCTTCATAAATCTTATTCATTTTTTCCCAAACATCATAAGAAATTTCACAATGCATAACCTTGCTATGCATAGAATTAGACATGTTGTTCATAATGGAAAACTAGGCTTTCTCATTATTTTCATAGTCCTTGTTCACTACAACATCAGTAGGAGGAGTAGTAGGAGGAACATATTTGTTCTCAACTAGTCACATCCAAACATCAAGTCCAAGAGAACCTAAGTATCCTTTCATCAAAGAGCTCCATTTAGCATAGTTTGTTCCATTGAACCTAGGTGGCTTCTTTGAACTTTCCTGAAATGCCATTGTGTTCACTTATCCAAGATCTATGTGAGCTGATTAAGCTTCTCCTAGGGAACCTAGGGATTTGATACCAATTGTTGGAACACAATGATCTACTAAGAGGGGGGTGAGGGTGAAGCCACAATAGTGGTTTACAATTCAAGTGAGGAAGGAAAACTCACAAAAAATGAATACATGGCAAAAAAAATGATTTAGGGGTTCGTAAAAACCTATTGGTTCGAGTGAACCCTTTTAATTCTTTCCCACCAAAAAATCAAAAAAAATCCCTTATGGAAGGGTGGTTCACTTGAACCCCTAGGGGTTCATATGAACCCCCCTTATTCCTCATCTCCCCCTAAGATACAAAAAAACCTAATTTTTGACACTTTGGAGTTCGAGTTGAGGATGAAAATGGACGAATCTTCAAAAACCCAACTAGAATCAGGTAGTCCTCAAAACGATCTATCCAACGAATATAATTTGAATATGTTTTGGTTTTATTATGTATTTGTTGTTTTTAGTTTTATTAAACATAGGTTTCTCATTAAAAATGAAGGTCTCTATTCTGCACATGTGGAAAAATAGAAGATTATAAAAAAAAAAATTGAAAAATATGAGTGCACTAGATATTGAATTCCTTGATCCAACAAAAATAAAATTGAATTTCATTATATACAAAAAAAATTACATGTTATATGGTCGCGCTATGTCTGAATTATAATTGGTTTGACTTAGAAACTTGATTAAAAAAAAATATTCAATAAAAAACTAACCTAGTGGAAGCACTAGCTATCAGAGTTACAAATCTAAATTTGAAAGAATTAGAATTTTATCCTTCATGGAAAAAAATTTATGTGTTATACGGTGTACATCACTTTTTAAAAATGTTGTTCTCTAAAAAAAATTAGTTTTCATGTCCGAGATGGAAAAAGAAATGCAATCTGATTCCAAAAATTTTGAAAAAAATATTTTTAGAATCTACAGACAAAATGTGATGAGGCTCTAGTTTGCATCATCTTCAAATTCCTCATGGTTTAGCCACTATAGGTGCCCGAATGTAAATATTTAGTTAAAAAAAAAAATTAGTGTCTAGTTTGGACAAAAATTGTAAACCACTATTGTGGGATCACCCGTGAATTTGTAGGTACCAAAATTTATCCCTTAAAATTTTTTCCCCTAGAAACCTTATACAGATTACTTCCTTAAATCTAAATACCTTGTGCATATATTAATCATGTGATACTGAAATATGCATGCATAGAAAAATATCACATAACACTAGATATATGTGGAAACCATGATATGGGAAAAACCACACTAACTAAGGCTACTTGAGACTACTGCTCAAATCCAGCATCACAATCCAAATCACTGTTACAATGTTTTAGGGATGCAACCCAAGGAAGCATCAACTACCTAATTTAGAAGCAACCACTTCAAGGATGCAACAACACCCTATTTTAGGAGCTACAACCCCAAGGATGAAATAACACCCTAATTTAGAAGCCACAACTTCAAGGAGACTACAATCCCCTGATACGAGCCACAACTCATTACAACATTACAAATTCATATATGCATACAATTTGGTTCTACATAACCTATAATGCATCATTACATTTAGTACATTGTTGCTTTCACTACAACACACACTCTGCTACACACTAAGGAACACATACCTCTGCTTTGCACTCTTCTCTGCTATGCACTACACTTTCTTCCCTCTCCACATGTCACAAATTTGCACTCTCTTGAATGCAATCTTAGATGATGTTTTGTTTTACAATCTAGGACTTTACAAATGCATTCTTTGTCTGTTGCATATCTCTCTCTTTCTCAAGACACACAATTTAAGACTCTTCATATCTTAGTAGCATGCTTCCGCAAGATGTTACACTATTCAACACTGCTTACAACTATAGGTTTTTCTATCTATTCGTGGACACTTTCTACTACATCTAACATTGAAAATATCCAATTATCTTATATCTCCATCGACCTACAATCTCTACCTTGAGATCATCCCAATGGTCCAGATCTCACTAGCTTATTGTCAGGGTTTTCTTGTCATGCCAACTTCAGCAACAAGCTATCATTACATTGAAATCTACATGCCATGGGTTATCTTCACCAGCACTGTCACCCACATCATTATGACTAGGTCCCACTTGGAGCTCTACCTTCTCATCACTGCATCGGGGGGATAAGATCTTAGGTCCTATCGGTGACATTCACTCACATAGATAAAGCTTCCATACTCCACCTGGGGTCCACATTCCACCTATCATCCTCATGTCTACAATGTCATCATCCATGTCAACCTCTATGGGTCTCACATGGAGTTCTTCCTTCCTTCTTATTGTCCCATCACAAATACTTCTCCCATTCTCTCATCAATCACACATGGTCACACAAACATAGTGACCATCAAGCCACTAGAGAGACACTAACCCGACTCCTACTGACATGCTCTTGTCATGCTAATAACCCTTAAGAACACTGCCAACCTAGATGATGGGGCTGGTTACCTCTACGGGATGAATGAGTTAAGTTATCACCAAAGTAACCTGTAACCTTTTGTTGATAGTCAACATGAAAATAGAAGATCTGTTCATGATGCCATGACTACAAATAACCTAGGGTTTAACTAACAAACCTTAAAACACCCGAGAGTAGAAATAATACATTTTTGGGCACATCCTTCACTCTCTCGACCTGCAAAGCACATCACTGGCATGCTCTTGAAAAACCAATCACAAATCTATGACTCATTTCACCATCAGATCCACTGCTCTCACATCCATATTCTGCTATCATGCCAACAAACTCCTTTGCATGATTTACACTTTTGACATCAATGATAAGTATACGCACTTCTGCATAGGATCAATACACTTCTTCTTTGATCCCCTTTTGACATCAATGAAAACATATTCCAAAAGTTCCATCCCCAATCTCAACTAATGTTTATTGATAGATGGTGTTATGATATTTTAATCGTATCATAAGCATCTCAATCATAGAGTCTAATAATCGATGAAGTTAGATTGCTACCCTGATTCCACCTCAATAAAGCAAGCATAATCAAGGAGGGAATACATCTACCCTCAAATTTAATTCTCCATAGAAGTTCAACATGTTTTAATATTTTTTTGAATAGCTACAGAATTGATTTTGTAGGATGTGGTTCCTAACATTGTGATTTGTAGATAACTATGTTGTGGTCTTCATTCTCCCCCTTCACAAATGAATTGCAATATCCATATGAGTATCCTTTTATGAAGCATATTTTACTTTAGCTTGCATATTCATGTAGTGCCATTTGACCACTAAAGTGGGAGCTAAATGTAGTGTATTAAATTGTATTGTCTTGTAGGTGATAGTATAATTTCACACTTAGTTTGGACCTATTTTAGTGACCTCACATTTATGCATTTTCACCCTTCCTAAATAGGACCTATTTATTTTTAAATTATGTAACCCAATGGATTATTTTTCTCATTTTCTAAAAGGAGAAGTGACATTTGATTGATGCAACCAATAATTAGAATATTGTGGCATATGTGTGTCCTAGATTTATAAGCTAGGATCCATTTTCCCAAGGGTTAATCGGTCCCTCAAAAGTCTTAAGACCCAAATTTTAATATTTTTTTGGTGACATTTTAGTCATTGAAATTTCATATGCAAATTCTGACTATTGAGATCTAATATTCAGGAAATTGGAGAAGAAGCCTATAAATCCTAGTCATTTCACCATTTCAAACTAGAGAGAGAGAGAGAATAACAAGAGAAAAAGATTAGGAGATCAAGAAAGATATTTTAAAACAAGGAAGCAAAAAAATTTGAAGTCTTGGAGCAACATTGTTTGTATTTTTAGGTCTTCAAGCTCATTTTTCAAGATTTGATCAAGCATTGTTCATGATGGATTCTAGGCTTGGGAGATACATTTGGCCATTTCGCATGCCCTAATTACTTTTTTTCTAGTGTTACCATCTTCAAGCTTCTTTCTACTAGTAACCTACAACAAGGTATTGTCGCATAAATAGTTGTCATTGCACAAAAAGATTGACATATTAATGCTTGATACAACCACTAGAGTTAATGAATCCATATGAGGTAATTAAGCCATTTCATGAACCTGAGTGTTGCATTGCACAACATAAGGAGACCAATGGCACACACCTTGCAACAATCTCCCCAATGCAAGCGCTAGGTTTGAACTTGTGACCCAGGCTCTTATACCAATTGTTGTACAAATAGTTGCCATTGCACCAAAATATTGACTTGTTAATGCCAAATACAACCACCAGAGTTAAGGAATCCACAAGAAGTGGTTAAGCTATGTCATGAACCTGAGCATTGTGCTACACAACACAAGGAGACCAAGGGCACACACCTTGCAACATGTATAATTGTGTTTTAGATTTATTTAGGGTGTAATGACTTCTCCCTAAGTAGATCTTCATAATTTATCATTTAGGAATCATAATCTAATTCACTTGAGTAGGGTTTCTTTACATATTAGCTCATGATAAACTCAGATGCACTTAAGGTTAGGGCTCACACATAGTCATTTATCATATCTTTGTTATTCGTCAAGGTTTAATTACCAAACTTGGGTTTTGACCAAGGAAAACCCCCATACAAACAAACAAACATTTATGTTGCAAATTTATTATAGGTCAAAATTTGAAAATGAAGATTTTCTAGTATAAGAGCAGAGTGTAGACATAGGGCTACAATTTTAGATAATTCTTCCAAGACCCATTCACTCTAGGGTGAACATTTCCTTCAACAATTTCTAGAACATAATTTTTACGCTAGGTACATGTATCCATACCCTTCTCAGATCTATCTACAAAATGTCAATTTGATTTCTATAGCTTCAAGAAATTGTATTTTATCATCTAGGTCATATTGGTCATTATGTTTAGTTGCATCAAATAATTTCCATTTAATTCCAATCCATATTGTTATCCTAAGAAACTAGAGATTCAAGTATGATTGGCTCATCTTAGGGTTGAAATTCAATCTCTACACCTTGCAATCTCTTAGTTTCTATGAAATATGGGAAAGAGGGACACCATTAGTTCCTAATTTATTTATATGAAGGACTTAGGACACCCCATTTTGGATCCCCCTTTTTCCAATCATTTCAACAACACAATCATCTTTTCTTCAAAACCACAAGACATAATACTTCTTTGCAAAAGAATGTGGATCGTCATATCATGACTCTGGCATAGAGTCTTCCCTGTGAGTGCTTAAGCACAAATTCTGTAACATGTCTTTGTTTACAAAATATCAAACTATGATTATATCAATACATATTATGGATATATCAAAAAATGAGTATCATCCTCTGCAAGACACTTAGTTAACATGTACTAGTCATTATTCTTCCTTGTACAACTTTGCATATTTGCTCCAACTAATATCACAACATAACAACTATCTCCAGAGAGTGCAAATACTTCAACACCACATATGCCATCAATGACTTGACCCATATTGGGTTGACATCATTGGCAACACCTATTGCAAACAAATCATACTCCCTAAATTGTACTTAAGGGGAGTGTTGGTGTAAATAGGTATTTTACCTATCTAGGTCCTATTTATATGTTAATTCCACTTAGGTCCTAGGAGGGAATTTATCTAGATAGTGTTAGTTGTCACTATATCTTATCTTATCTTTTGGCTTTAATGCTTGTATTCTAATTTATTTAATATTTTCTGAGGTAGTTGTCTTATTATACGAGATTAAGACACATTTCAAGATCTTGTCTAATTCTATCTCGTAACTTGTCTTTAAAATCAAGGCATCATATGTACATCATATATTCAATCTAGGAATATTGAATCCATAATCATGACATGATATTTCTACCATTTCTCTCTTGTGGAAGTTATTGTTCTCTTGTAGGTGATCTTGGGGGTGTTGAGGTGTTCAACATTAAGTCCTACATAGGCTCAAGTGGCATAGTCCATAGACTAGGTCACCCCATTTAATATTATTTTCAGTGGAAAATTACCTTGATATGTGGAATAGTTTATTATACATTAGTCAGTGGTAGGATTTGGTTATTGAGTTCTAAATAGGAATTATATTATGTTTCAAATAAGTTTAATTAAATATTATAATGATATCACCATAATAATTAGATGAAGTAAAACTAACTAAAGCTACAAGAGTAGAGATTCTGCACTTCTATATTACAAAAGAAAAGAGAGATAAGTGAAAAGAGTTATATGACTACAAAAAATAGAGTCACAATTGTTGGCCTTGGTATTACTATGAACTAGTGACAAAAAAATGAAACAACCACATATTTTCCATTTATTAAAATTATAAATACAATTATTTAAAAATCTTAAAAGTGTAAATAATAGTTTAATAATCATATCCACATGATAAAGATCAAAATCATGATATATATGAGTATTCTTAACATCTACATAATTCAATAGTTAGTGGCATTTTTAAATTTTTAAAACTAGACTATTTATCACTTTTTAATAGTGATTAGGTGAAAGGACAATATAGAAAGTTGTCTTCTTGGTAATAGGTAGTAGTAAGTGCAAGCCTCTTTTCACCAAAAGAAAATACAAAATTGTGATTAACCATTTGATCGATGAACCACAAGAACAATATGGGAGATGACCCAATTGGCGCACATGATCTAGTAACTACCTTTTTCTTATACATCAAGGGGCTTGAATGTTCATTATTTTTACCTCACCACTTCTAAAGTTGAGAAATTATTGTTATGTTTTTATGTGATAAATGAATAAAATGTACCTCTTGTTGCATGTCAAATGGAAGAAACAACCAACCCAAGCCTATAATGACACATAAGGCATATAATAATGTAGAACTTTATGCATATATTTTACACTAACCTCTTTTCTAGTGTTTTTAGACAACTAAACAAAGACATGATTGAGCCTTTTCTACTAAATAAAGATGAGGTGATCAAATAGAGCTGAGATGATTAATCACATTGATTAATAGAAAAAAGAAAAAAGATGATAAAAAATGAATTATAGGATAAATTCAAACAAAGACATAATTGAGTCCTCTCCCCTCAATAAAATTGATGTGATTTAGTAGAGCTAAAATGATTAGATTCATTGAATAATAACAAAAGGTTGATCGAAAATAAATTCTTAGAAAATTCAACAAAGATGGAAGTCTATCATTTCTTTTAAATAAAATTAAGGTGAAATTAATATCTGATAAAAAACAAATTCTTAGCCAACTCAGCAAAGCCTAAGTTTGTCCTTTCACTATAAGAAAGTTGAAGTGAAAATACTAATTGATAATTGATAATAAACAAATACTCGGGCAACTCAACAAAAAGATTAGTCTGTGCTTTCCATTAATAAAAATAACCTAAATTAATAAAAACAAATTTTTACACAACTCAACAAATATTAAAATTTCTCCTTCACATGAAAATAATCGTTTGATAAAAAAACAGCCCAAATACTTGAAATGACAGTTCAACATTTCCCTTAAATAAAGCTGTGAGCTGTCAGATTGAGTACTGAAGAAAAGAGTTGATAAAAATCAAATTCTTAAAGAAGTCAACACTTGTACTCGAACTTAATACAAAGAGATTGCCGGATCTATTTGTGCAGGTCAGCTTAAGCTACGAACGATATCTGAAAAATGGTAAAGATTTTGAATCTAAGAAAACACTTATTTTGCATATACAGATTTGGAAATGCTTTAATTTCAGTCGGTTGATCGGATCATTGAAAGTTTAACAAAAAGTATTTTCTTTGTATGATGATTTTTACAGGAACAGAAATGGTGGAGTGGGGAAACAGTGGCGGTGGTTACAGGAGCCAATAGGGCAATACGCTTGGAGATTGTTCGCCAGCTGGCGTGTAAGGGCATGACGTGTCGCAACGAGAAGAATGGGGTGGGTGCCATGAAAGAATTGGGTGAAGCAGGACTTGATAATGTTCCATTTCACATATTAGATGTGCAGAGCTCCCAAAGTGTTTCAGATCTGGCCGAATGGTTGAAAAGCATGTTTGGAGGATTAGATATTTTGGTAAAGTTATATGATAGTATTTGAAATTTTGTTTTTTTTTTCGGTTGAAGGTTGTTATTGAAAATCTGATCTAAACAGTTCTAACTTTCGATTTGTTTAAATGGTTTTAGATCAGTTCTAACTTTCGATTTGTTTAAATGGTTTATCTGAAATCATATTAATAGATTACTACCAGTGACGGGGCAAGACATGAACTGGGAATTGATGAAAAAAATTGGGGTGGATTTGCGCCAATTACTGGTGAGTTGGGTATAAACTTTTTCACTTTGCATGTTTATTAAGAGAATCTGGCACTAGATTCCATCTTCCATGAATGTGGAAAGAGAGATCTTCATACAATTTGGGCTTTTACAGAACTAAGATTAGCAATTCACAAACTGTCTTAGATGACTTAACAATATCATGCGCTACATGTTTGCAAATATCATTTTTCAAGTTAGGTGTTATGCCAGGTGACTTAGTAATCTCTGTGCAAAGGCTGAAAATAGTTTTCCCTGCCGTACAACCTTAAAATATCAAAGTCACGGCTTTTTGACCTCTTTTTGCTCTTTTATAAAAATGAGAGGAAGAGAAAACTACTCTATTTTTACTTGAGAGTTAAGGTGTACGGATTTAAAAATGGTCCTTTTTAGTTCTAATTTTTTGGTTATGAAATAATGTTTTTTTTTAATTGTACAGAGTTTTTAAAATCACAATATCTTATAAAGTTTATATAAAGTATGATTTTAAACAACTTATCAAAAGAGAAAATAACACATTTAAAGCTATCAACAATTATTAAACTAGTTGTAGGAGGTGGGACACAATTATCATATTTTCATATATCATGATTGTTTTGACTATCTAGTGTGGACTTCCAATGTGTAAAAGAATCATCATCAGAGATGGATTGTAGGATTGAGATTAATTGGAAAGAATGGAAGGAATTGAGATAATCACTTCTCTTATCACTTTAAGATGATCAAGCATCTATTTATGTACTACACCCATGTGTAAGATGATTGGTCATGGATACATAGTTAAATTTTGAAATGGTTTAGAGTATATTCTTCTAGCAAGAATATTTTTTAGTTAGCCAATAGGGGTAGCTTCCTTGTTCAATTCACTTGGCTTTATCATTCTTTTAGACTAAATGTTTTCTTTCTCATTTGAAAGGATAGAAATTTTACTAGTTTTAACTAGAAATATATTTATCCTAAGTTTTCTAGTCAAACAAATTCTCTATGATTTTAAATGTGTTAATGTATATTAATGTTTAGGGTCATAAAGCAACATTGGATGTACAATGACACACATTTCCCTAACATATCTTCCTTACACCTAGTCATCTTGACTAGACTAAAGATATAGCTAGTTAGCTTCCTAATAGCACCACTCTAGAGTTGTAGACAGTTGTCCCTTCTAGTTAGCCAATGTGTAGGTTGATCTCCCCCCCACATAGTTTAGTCTAGTTGGTATCCTCGTAATGTTGGTAATCCCTCAACATCTTCCCATCGACATGGGTGGACTCTATTCTAAGGTAGGACAAATTTTCTTACCTACCAAACTGATTTCATTCAAGATATACTCATTCTTGCTAATTAGCCATAGACAAGTAAATAAAATGGTCTCATTGGATGGGACCCTATTGATGAAGGAAAAACTTACTTGATGGAGGGTGGGGTTACCTTGATGATAGGAACTCTCCCCCAATTTTAAGTTTTCTATCTCCTACAAATTAGCTCTCTTTTTAGTATTATTATAATATTGCGATATTGTGATTAGTTGTTTCTTTTCAAGACCTGCAAAGTCGTTTTATACAATTACTTCCTTTTATTGGACCGCATGGACTCTTATCGTTTATTTACATAGTTTAGGATTTAATTCTATTTTTTCTATTAATTTTCAGGGTAATCATATGTGTGTTATAAATATGATTTTAAAAATAATTAATTACATTTATGTATCTCACTCTTTTGATGCAAGAGAGATGATATATTTGTGAGATGCATTTGAGTATTTTTTTATTCAAATTATTCAACAAACCCTCTCTATTGCAGTTCTATGGAACAACGAATGATACTTCTCTGTATGATCATGAGAGTGTAAAAACTTGTATTGATATAAATTATTATGGTACATAGAGAGTTGTGAAAGGCTTGCTATCATTATTAAGGGAATCGTCTGGCCGGCCACGAATTGTTAATGTCTCCTCTTTACATGGGCTTCTCAAGGTAATTTCAGTTCTTTCACTGTTCTCAATATTCAGATTTCAATCAAATAAACCGTGTATGCAATATATACGTTTACAAAAGTTGTTTCACAGATGATACCAAATCCAGTGCTATAAAAACAACTTTCTGACATGGATATTATTAGTGAGGAATTTTTGGATTCCATGTTAAGTCAGTTTTTAGAAGATGTTAAGCAAAACAAAAACTTGGAAGAGAAAGGATGGCCAGCCCCATTTTCTGCATACATAATGTCAAAGATCTGTATGAACGCATATACACGTCTATTAGCCCGTGAGCTTTCTGATAAGGCGTACGTAAACTGCATTCATCCTGGATACGTTAGAACTAATATGTCTTATGGTACAGGAGACCTTTCACCAAGTGAAGGTGCTGAAAATGTAGTAAAATTGGCTTTGTTTCCTCGTGGTGGACCTTCTGGTAATTACTTTCTTGAGAAGGAGATCAGTGGCTTCTAAATGAATATCTTTCTAATTCTGAAACTACTTTTTGTCATACATTTCCCATATTATATATGATTAGACTATTAATTTATAATAATTTATTCTTATTAGTTAATTTATAAAAATAGACGTTTTCATATGTGTTTATGTTCATTCATTATTAAACAATGTTTGTTGGCTATGTTGTATAGTTGATGCCTCTTGATTGATGTCTTTATTGATGTTCTTTTTATGCTGAAGATACGCAGAAATTCAGTAAAATGTGGGATAGCATAAAGGATATGCTGTAAAGTTTGACCAATACCAGAGGCTCATAATAACAGTCATGAATAAAAATAGATGATACAACACAATATATATAGATTTAAACAACACATCTTTTATTCTTTATATTTTTTTCCTTAATTTTCTTGCAGCAGTCATGAATAAAAATAGATGATACAACACAATATATAGATTTAAACAACACATCTTTTATTCTTTATATTTTTTTCCTTAATTTACTTGCAGCTTTGAAAGGTTTAAAATCTTTCCTTATAACATGTCTTTTCATGTTAAATCCTTTGAGGAACCTTTCCTCTTCACTTGAATGAACACGCTCTGCTATTCTATAAAATCTTCACCTACTCACCCAAAATTCCATGGAATCCAAATTTGGATTGCGTTAAAGCATGTAGGTCAATTTAATCTTTTAATATGGATAGTGTGTCATGCCTTCTCAAGCTATCATTATTGTGTCACATTTTGGGTCATATAGAGTGACTTTTGCATTGTTTGTTTGGTATTAGATCATCTCCATATGCATCTAAATAGATCGTTAGATATCATTAAAGTTCGTATATTAACTTCTTTAAGATGATTTTTTAATAAATTATTATAACAAGAAAATAATTATAGTAATAGTCTTACGTATGAAAATTATATATTAAGAATCATATTTGAGTATCTCAAACAATAGTACACGGTATGGATGATATAGCTCATAGTCTCATCAAGGATATGATAAAAAAAAATAATCATAATGACTTTATTTACAATAAATAAAATATCAGAATAATCTTTTTTATAAGATCCTAAAAAACATATTTTATGCAATATAAAAAAATTAGAGAAAGATTACCAATGATGTTCCAAAACAATGAAGATTGAGCATTAATTTTATGATTTTATTCAATGTTAATGCTTAATTAACCATAGTTTCTCAATATGATCTAGATACTTCCTTCATATATGGAGAAAGTGTTTCATTGGTATGAATTTCAACCCAACGGATTATAGAAATATTTGTTTAGCATATGATATTATTAATGTACAAAAGAAAGATAGCTCACCATTTTGTCTTATTTCTAATGGTAAGTATATGTTAGAAATGTAAATATATTTGTTTAATCAATAACATTGTTTGAGAATATAGAATGTGATTTGAATGAAAATAGAGTCATCATCTCATTAAGCTTTTGGCAACCCAAAGATGAAATCCATGCTCATGTTTTCCATAGTTTTTGTAGTAATAATGGTTAAAATAAACCTATATAGTACTTCTGTACATGAAAATGTGTTCAAGTAAATGATTTAAGTAATAAAACTAAACAACCACAATAACATGCAAATAATCACATTAGGGTAAGAAGAGTTAAACATGCATAGAATTTAATGAAATCAAACTATGCTAAACCTCTCATTGTGTAGATTTTTTTATGATATTTGACACAATGTGTGCTCACTCAGAATCTCGATAGCATAAGGGCACTCCAATGATGAATGAGTGGGTTTTTGAAAAATGGATAAATGTTATAATGTATAGGTTGAGTGGATTCAAGATAAAGGGTCAAGATTTGATCAAGAGATCAATGGTTAGGATGAAAGTTGATCACTCAATTCGTAGGATGGTGCCAAGTGGCACCATGAGAGGAGATTAGAGGGGAGATGGTACTTTGGACTTATTAGTGAACAGATTTTTCCTTTACAAAAATGAATACAAATGACTATAATGCCCAAGAAGGACAAAATAAACTCACAATAGTTGGAGAGATTACCATTGGATTGGTAATCTTCCTCTGAATTTAGATTGAGGTGCAACTCCCTCTTTTGATATAGTTTTGTATGTTTTTAATATATATGAACTCAGGCTATGCTTTTAACCAGAAAGCAGAAAAGGAAAACTAACACTTTCTCATAGCCATGATACAAGTGCGAAAGAAAATGCTTAAAGTTAAATCATTAATGAAATGAAATTACTGGAAATTGATCAGTATTGTGACTTACAGATCAGATTACTAACAATTGCTGACTCAAATCAATACAATTCCAACCACCTACCGCAAATAAATGAACTAAATATCACTAAACAACACATTCTCAAAGGAAAAGTATATTCAAATTCTTGTCAAAGCTCACAAAAATTCTCACAAACATTAACATTTAATTCAAAATTACTGCACACAGACAATAATATTAAAAAAAATTGAATTGAAACTACAAAATTTGATCCTTTATTAAGATTGATTCTCACTCATGCATCATAGTGCAAGGGGGATCAAAATGTTGGACCCTTGCAACATCTTACAATTGAATATCTAAACTTTTACATCTGTAATGGTTAAGATTCCTTGAAATAGTTTTTTGGATGCTAACTTCTACCTGACAAGATAAAATTTGTTCAAAATTTGACTAACCCTATCAGATTATGACATTTCCTTCATTAATTATTGTTTTTGGGGTTGGTTATCATTACATTTTGTTTCTCGATTGATAGGATATGAGGATGAAACATCACTTAATGTGAGTAAAGCACATGGCCTTCCTTCCTGTAAAATATCTATCATTTTAACTTCTCAATGACTATTGGTATGCCACCTATATCATTTCATGTAGTTCTTTAAATGTTGAGGACTACTTGAATCCCATTCACAAGATCTCCATCACATCACCTTCGTTGAATTAATTAAGTTTAAAGCAATTTGTATGTACTTTGGCATTAATTACTTCAAATAAGCTTTGCCAATTTTTCCTTGTCTAACTATAAATATAATTCACCATTATTCATTCTGCACAATGCTAGTTACATCTTCAAGCATGTAGAGCTCATTGAGTGAAGTAGTCATGGAGAGTGACTTTTTAGTTGTAGAAGGCATTAAATGCAGTGTTGTTTGTAGGTTGGTGTTGGATCAACTAACCTAGAGGTATTACTCATCCATAGTGATGTGGAAGAAGTCATATGTAAGGTGATTGGTGAGCACTTCTGGCCACAAGTGCATGTTCACAATGGTAATCTTCTTGAGCATTTTCTATACAATATTGTACCCAGTTCTGGCCTTTTTGGATGGGCTTTGTGGGCTATTGAGTGTTTGGTTTTCCCACAGTACTTGTAATGTGTCGAAGATTCCTTGAGAGGGATTTCCATTCATCCATGTGTGGGTCTGATCAGTGACACAATATGTATCTCTTGTGCACTACGTAATGAGAGGATCGACCAAGCTATTACTCTAATGCATGTTGGCCTTGAAAGCAACTTTATGGAGATATTCACTCATTATGTTGAATACAATAAAAATATTTTCCCTCTTGCATAGATTGAGTGAATGCAAGAGGTGATCAAGGCTATCAAAGTCATCATATTCACTCTTCATGTTTTTAAACCCCTAAACATTATGAAATCACCTTTTTTTGGAAATGTAATATGAAGTTTACATATATATATATATATATATATATATATATATATATATATATATATATATATATATATATATATATATATATATATATATATATATATATATATATATATATTCTTTTGAATCATTATGTTATTAGATCTCTATCTACTTTACTTTCACTATTTGTGGCTTTTAATTGTATATTCATGTGGAATGGTGATGAGGGAACAGCCCGAGACATAGAAAATAACCCACAAACAAGAGAATAATTTTATTATTTAGAAAATGGAGCTTCTTACATGCAGAGGATCTCAATCCCCAAGGTCTACAGCACATCCAAGTTACAAAAAGCTACAGAATAACCCTTTCGCAATATGCGAGCTTGTCCCCTAAAAAGTTACCCAAAAATTAGAAACCCACCCATAAATAGGGCTCCTCTTTAGTTTGGAGCTAAAAAAAATTCAAATTTGAGTTTAGGTGGTTTGGCGCAAAAAATTTACAACAAGAAGTTCAAATTTCAAAAAAAGCATTCACAATTGTATCTTCTAGAAAGTGCGCCAACTTCCCAGGGCCATAACTTTTGATCCGGGACTCCGATTCGCGAACCGTTTGAACCATTGGAAAGGTCTCAAAGTCAACAAAACGCTCAAAATATGCTACGCCAATTTTGGAAAGTTTTGGAGCCCTTTCAAGAGCTCTTAGTGCCTCAAATCTAACTCTAAAGATTTTCAGGTGCAAATCTGGGAAACTAAAACTGCAATATCTTTCAACCTAGGAATAGGAAATAAAAACTGTAAATTGGGAATTTAATTATGATGAAAAGGGTATCCAAAAATGTAAAAACATCTAAAAACCGAGAAACTTGAAATTTAACTATTTTTGGGTGATGCAAGATTGCCCTTAGACCACTCGATGCTCCTGCATCAGACACCCAGGGTAATTTGAGAAGTGACCCTGTCATGTCTCAGATGGTGGAGGAAAACCCAAACAGTCGACCTCTACCTTAGGCAACCAGGATGAATCTTCAACAGACCTTCCTTTCCATTTCACCAGATATTCTTCATACTGCCTATTCCTGGTACTCCTTCCCACACGACTATCCATGATTTCTTCAATCTCCTCCTTTTCTGAAGTAGGTGCTGGAATCCCACATTGTTCCATCGTTGGTACTTCCTCTGCACCACCTTCATGATACTCTGTCAAATCTAAAATGTTGAACATAGGGGAAATGTTGAATCCATCTGGCAACTCTACCTCATATGCATTCTCTGAATCATGCCTCTTCAAAATTTTATAGGGACCAAACTTCTTCATCTTCAATTTGTTATATGTTCCCACTGAAAACCTTTCTTTCCTCAAATGGACCATCACTTCATCACCAATTTGAGACTCCTTATACCTCCTCTTCTGATCTGCCTTAGCCTTATATTGCATATTCATCTTGTTAATATGTTCTCTTACCTTCTCATGTATATCCTTGATGTTTTCTGCAAAATCTTCAGCTTCAACACTTATTTTCTTCTCTTGGTCCATCTTCCTCAATTTTTGAGCTGTTCTGGGGCTACCTCCATACACAATCTGGAATGGTGATCTACCAGTGCTTTTGTTGACAGAATTATTGTAAGAAAATTCTACCTGGGGTAAGATTAAGTCCCATCCCTTGGGGTTATCTCCTACCAAACATCCTAGTAGGTTACCCAGACTCCTGTTAACAACCTTTGTCTGCCCATCTGTTTGTGGATGGTGTGCAGAACTGAACTTCATTCTGTCTTCAGCTTCTTCCACAAGGTCCTCCAAAAGTACCCCACAAATTTGGTGTCACGATCTGAAACAATACTCTTTGGCAGACCATGTAGCCTCACCACTTCTTTGAAGAACAAGTCAGCAATGTGGACTGCATCATGGGTCTTCTGACATGGAATGAAATGTGCCTTCGAAAACCTATCAACCACCACAAAGACTGAATCATTCTCTCGTTGTGTCCTTGGCAAACCAAGAACAAAGTCCATACTTATATCCTCCCACGACCTCTCTAGTATAGGTAAGGGCTGATACAAGCCTGTATTCTACCTCATTTGTTTAGCCATCTGACATACCCTACAACTTTGTACAAACTTCTTCACATCCTGTGACAACTGAGGCCAATAATAATGCTCACTGATAATGGCAATGGTCTTATCTTGACCAAAATGTCCTACCATTCCTCCACTATGCTTCTCCTTTATCAGGTTCTCCCTCATGGAACTCCTTGGGATACACAATTGACTTCCCTTAAATAACATGCCATCCTAGATTATAAAATCCAACCACCTTGTCCTGTCCACTGTAACAGGTTCCTTGCAAGCTTTCCAAGCCTTTGCAAAATCAGGATCTTCTGCATACAGTGTCTTGAGTTCATTGAAACCCAACCACTTCAATCTGCATCTTTGTCATCAATGTATGCCTCCTACTTAAGGCATCTGCAACCCTATTTGACTTCCCACTCCTATGTTTCAAAACAAAGGTATAACTCTACAAAAACTCTACCCATTTCATATGCCTCTGATTTAATTTTCCCTGACTATTTATATGCAAGGCGATGATCAGTATATAGAACAAATTCCTTGACAACAAATAATGTCTCCATTTCTTTAATGCTTGAACTATTGCATAAAATTCTTGATCATATACATAATACTTTCTCTTGGCATCATTTAACTTTTCACTGAAATAGGCAATGGGCTTACCTTCTTGGCTCAACATTGCTCCAATGGCACAACCATTGGCATCACAATCCACTTGAAACACCTTGTTGAAATCTGGGAGGGCTAGAACAAGTTGCTCTATCACCTTCAACAGTTCAAAAAATTTTGCCACTCCAATGCTCTACTTGAATTCTTTTCTATCCCCTCTCATTGTTTCAATCAGGGGTCCACAAATACTACTGAAGTTTCTAATGAATTTTCTATAAAAAACTAGCCAAACCATGGAAAGATCTCACCTCGATAGCAGTTCTTTGGGTAGGCCATTCCAGAATAGCCTTCACCTTCTCTAGGTCCACTTTAGACCTTCTGCGAGTCAACAAACCCCAAGTACACTAAATCCCTCTTTACAAAATTGCACTTCTTCAGATTAATCAATACTTTCTCTTCTCTTAACTTCTCAAAGGCTCTCCAAATATGCATTAGATGCTCATCCAATGTCTTACTGAAAATTAAAATATCATCTAAATAGACAATAACAAAACTTCCCAGAAATTCTTTTAGTACCTCGTTCATGAGCCGCATGAATGTGCTCGGTGCATTGGTTAGCCCAAAAGGCATGACTAACCACTCGTACAGACCCTCTTTGATCTTGAAGGAAGTATTCCATTCATCTCCCTCTCGAATCCGGATCTGGTGATATCCACTCTTGAGATCGATCTTTGTGAAGTACTGAGCTCCACTCAAACAGTCCATCAGGTCATCCATCCTTGGCAGGGGAAATCTGTATTTGATTGTTATCTTGTTTATGGCTCGGGAATCTGTACACATCCTCCACTCCCCATCCTTCTTTTCTGCTAGTACTACAAGTACTGCACATGGACTCAAACTCTCCCATATCAAACCTTTTCTCAGCAACTCTTGAACTTGTCTGTTCAACTCCTCATTTTCTATTGGAGTCATTCTATGAGCTGCCTTATTTGGCAAACTGGCTCCAAGAATCAAGTCAATCTGATGACTGATATTCCTCATTGGTGGTAAACCTTCAGGTACATTATCATAAACAATATCTTGAAACTCATCCAACATCCCAGAAACTTCTTCTAGAACCTTCTCACTATCCTCCTTACTCACTCTAGGAATCAACGGATAACACACACGCTCATGCTTCATACCTTCTAAAAATATTCTTCCATCTACATAACAAATTCTAGCACTACCGCATACCTTTTCTTCAGTCTCCTTTAGGGGTTTCAACTTGTGACAAACCCCATCCTTTGTCAATGAATAAGTGTTTGCATGGCCATCATGTATAGCTCGCCTATCGAACTGCCATGACCTCCCCAACAACATGTGACATGCATCCATGGGGATGATATCATAGAGTACCTCATCATGGTAGCTCCCGATTTTGAACTTTACTAGGCACTGCTCATTGACCAAAACTTTTTGGTCTTTCTACAACCAAGCAATCCGATACGGATGTGGGTGCCTTTACCTCTTCAGCTTCAACTTTTTGACCATCTCCTCTGACACCAGATTATCGGTGCTCCCACTATCAATAATGACATCACAACATTTTCCTTCACACTTGCACCTTGTGCGAAACAGATTCTTCCTCTATTTTGGATCCTTTTCCTTAGTCACTAGGGCTCTCCTAATCACTAGGGCTTCTCCCCTTTCAGCATCATCTGAATGTTCAGATTGGGCCTCCTCATCTGCATGCACAACCCTTCCATGACCTTCTGGCCTTTTGTCTGCCTTTCCTTGGTGTTATGGACATTCATAGGCTTGATGCCCTTCTTCACCACACTGGAAACACGTTCCTTTGAAACCACCTCTTCCAGATTGTTGTCCATATCTCCCTTGTCCTCTGCCTCTTTGATCACCACTATTTTGATCATGAGGGTGGTAGAGGTTGTCATTTCTTTGGCTTTGGCTAGTACCCACATCTTCACTTTTCTTTTCATCATCATTTTAGCTTCCTGGAGGTCTTCCATTGCCCCTTCCTCTTTGACCTCCTCCTGTTTGCTTGCCATCAAATCTTTTGTTCAGCTTCTCTTCCACCTTCAGAGCAAATTGATACGCATCCTCAATGGTGGTCATTCTGACTAGGCTTAACTCCTCCTGAATGCTCAGTCGTAACCCATTAAGATATCGGGCTACCTTCTCCTTATTGGCCTCTGTGTGACCTGTTCTGATGATTATCTTGTGAAAATCTTGATATATTCTTTCACAGATCTGCTTCCTTGCTTCAACCCTTGCAATTTCTTCAACGGATCTAACTCGTAGTCCACTGGTATGAGCTGCTTCTTCAGGTTTCTCTACCATGCGATCCCATCTGGTGATATTTCCTTTTCCTCTTCGATTTCTTTCCAACTGGACCTCTTTCCACCAAATCTGGCATGGCCCTTCAGCTTCATTTTCGCAAACTTAACCCGATCTAGGTCCTCTATTTCCTCACACTCAAAATATTCTTCTAGCTTGTTGATCCAGTCGATCAACTCTTCCGAGTTCAGACTTCCAGAATAGCTAGGGACTTCTGCTCTGGGTCTTTTCTCGATCTTTGAAATGGCCATTATTAGCTGCATTTGTTCTTGATCAATTGCTTCTTCTTCCTCTTCTACATCTGAACCTTCTTCCTCTCCTTTATCCTCACTTTCCTCCCTCGGTTTTAACCCTCTTCTCAACTGCTCTTGTAACACATCAATCTATCTCTGGAGGGCTGCCAGTGCATCTCTTCCACCAGCATTTTTGCCGCCTCGACCACCTCTGGCACCACCATGCCTACCAGGTATCACTCTTGGAGGAATCTTTCTTGACCTTGACCCACAACCATGGTCCTGGTGTGAACTACCTCACAATCGACGATCTATCCACATGCTCAAGAAAACTCGCTCTGATACCACTTGATGAGGGCACAACCTGAGACACAAAAAATAACCCACAAACAAGAGAATAATTTTATTATTCAGAAAATGGAGCTTCTTACATGTAGAGGATCTCAATCCCCAAGTTCTACAGCACATGCAAATTACAGAAAGCTAAAGAATAACCCTTTCGCAATATGCGAGCTTGTCCCCCAAAAAGTTACCCAAAAATTAGAAACCCGCCCATAAATAGGGCTCCTCTTTAGTTTGGAGCCAAAACAACATTCAAATTTGAGTTTCAGCGGTTTGGCGCCAAAAATTTACAACAAGAAGTTCAAATTTCAAAAGAGCATTTGCAATTGTATCTTCTAGAAAGTGCGCCAACTTCTCGGGGCCATAACTTTTGATATGGGACTCCAATTCGCGAACCGTTTGAACCGTTGGAAAGGTCTCGAAGTCATCAATGCACTTAAAATTTTCTATGCCAATTTTGGCAAGGTTCGGAGCCATTCTGGGAGCTCTAAGTGCCTCAAATCTAACTCCAAAGATTTTCAGGTGCAAATCTGGGAAAATAAAACTGCAATATCTTTCAACCCAGAAATAGAAAATAAAAACCATAAATTGGGAATTTCATTATGAAAAAAAGGGTATCCAAAAATGTAAAAACATCTAAAAACTAAGAAACTTGAAATTTAACTATTTTTGGGTGATGCAAGATTGCCCTTTAGACCACTCGATGCTCCTGCATCAAATGGTGTATGGAATGCTACATTTTTCTTGCAAACATTTTTTTGTAAGTTTATGTCCTCAGTAATGAAACAAGTTTCAGCCACAAATGTACTAAATAAATGCTTCTAGGTAAATTTTGAAAATGTTTCGAGGTCCTCCACACTTGTAGAAACTTTCCTTTATGCTATCGTAGAGAATAAAATTGAAATTTCACATTTTCTTGTTAGTTTTTATGTAAAACATTTTAGAAAAAAATCACAACTTATTTTATAATTCTAGTAGAGATAAAGAAGTTTTTAAACCCTACTGGGATTAAAAAGGTTTCAAAACTTCACAAAGTTCTACCAAATGTCTGTCAGTTTGCTCGTGTGATTCTTTTCTTTGATTACAATGTTCCTTTCAATATTTTCAAGCCCTCAAACTGACTCATGAAGTTCCAAAGTTAAGCTCATCTAAAAACATGTAGGTTCAAAAACTAAGTCAAGAACCAGCACAATTTTTGAGAAGTTCATTTTAAAAAATTAACAAACACATCCCTCTAATTTACAAAGTGTTTTGAAGGATATTTATAGGGGATAGGGGTAAAATTTATGGAAACACCTAGCTCTAACTAGGGACAAGGACTACTAATAATGAAGACATGAACCCAAAAATGGAATTGTAGAAAATTGTTCCTTTATCCATTGGGCAATAGAGTTGAGATTAGAAATCAAAGGATCACATACACAACAAAAATCAGACTACACACAAAAAAAAGAGAGTAGAAAGAAACCTATTTACAATGGTAGGGGACACCTACTAATGCAAAATAATGAAAATTATTATACATAGCTGTTGATAGGCCAATAAAAATATGACCCCCAATGGTTAAGACCAATATAGCCATGTTTAGATTGTATATTAAGAAACAATGACTAAGAGCAGAAAGGACTTATAGGATGAAGGAATGATGTTACTTCTCCTCCAAACATTTGAGTAAGATATTGGATGAAGAGGCTCCAAGCCTTTTCCTTAGTCACTTTCTAGTCAGATCAGCCTTTAAAGAGATTATCCAAGTGATGACAACAAAGCTACCCAAGTACCATCTGATGGATGAAAAACAAGCAGTCCCACCCCCTTAATTAAGTACAATTGTCTCATTAGTCATAATAAATTATGCTAGGACCTAGGACTCATTTGTATTCCTAGATTCACTTGCTTCATTTTTCAACTTGTAAATGAGCATAACCTTCATTGTGAGTTGTAACTTTTAACAAACTTTAGATGTTCGTTTTGTAATATTTTTTTCAGCACATGTCTCTATTCCCACTTCCGCTCTTTCCTGCATATCATTTTTCAAAGTTGGTTCTTCTTCTTTCTTTTCTAACTTCAAGTAAGTAGTGAGTCTTTGAGCTTCTTGGCATCATTCTCTTGAATCCCCTTCTCATCCTGGGTAGTTGAGATTACCTGGGTATCAGGACTAAGTGACTGCTTAATGTCCTTCTATATCATAACATAAAAATCTACATCATCACAACCAAGGAACTCATCATCATCATCTAAATCATTAGAATCTTCATTTTATAGCCTTGAAATCTCAACTTCACTTACATCTGCCACCATGTGGGTTGCAAAAGATTGTACCCATCGTGATGGAATAAAAATCAAAGGATCGGCTTGGGATGGATCATCAATAATGAAATCACTAAGAACTTCCATTGGGAGGAGACTTGAAATGGAAATAGATCCACCACCTAGGCATTCACGGTGCCTCACCGATTCTTCTTCAATTCTTATATATTCAAATTTTACCATTTCAAAATAAAATATACCTCTTCTCCTCAAGAAAAAATGAATTTTAGGAGGCAAGGCATGCATAAGGGTGGCCACCAAATTGGTTTCATTGGGTCTACTAGAACACATGATTGATTCAGAGCCTCGATGAATCTGTCAATAAGGCTCTTAACACTTTCATCTTCATTCCTCTGAATATTAAAAAGAGATCACAGGTGAGCTCCCGTATTGACCACATTTTTTAAATCTCATGAGAAAGCTATCTCTTAGAGTATTTCACTTTGTAATGCTTCCCTCTTTGAGTCTCATAAACCACTCTACTGCTCGACCTTCTAAAGATGCAACAAAAAGGCAAACGGAGTACATTTTCTTCAATAATACTAGAGGAGGCATATGCGACAGTGAAGGTATGTAAATGATCTTTGGGATCTTGTGTGTTTTCTCTGGTGAATAAAGGAAAATGATCCCTTAACGCTTTAGGGAGTGGGGAATAACCTGACAATGTGAGGGGGCCAAAATTGGTTCCCTAGGGTCATGATGATGAGGAGGCCATCAAAATAAATTACAACTGATATGTAAGGTTTCTATTACAAACAGAGTTTCCAATCTGAGCAAGAGATAATTTTTGAGTTCAATTAATTTTGTGCTGGCTCTTTTGGGGCTAGTGGCATATTTTGGTTCCAGTTGTGTTGGGGTGGTGGCTTAGGATAGTGAACAATTTCAATTCTTGGGAAGCTTTCAACTATAGGTCTTGGTGGGCATTGCATAAGCTCTTCCTCTTCTTCAAATACAAAACTTACTCATATATATTCCACCACACTTCTTCGATACTGCCACATAAGTGTATTCAATTGAGAGATGATGTCCTCTTTTTTTTAAAGTAACCAAATCTAGTCTTGGTTGTGACATAGGAAACATTCCTTCATGTAGTAACACCATCTTTGCTTGTCATATAAAAGGATACTTATAAAATACCTTAAAAATTTTCTTTGTAAACTAGAGATTCTAATCTTCAAAAATGAAAACTTCCTCAACTCATTACCCTAGCCGAGTCACCAAAAATTTGTTAGTGAACATATTTTGTCATTTACAAAAATTAATAGAATTGTCGAGCTATAATTCCCAAGAAGGAAAAAATCAACTCAGAATAGTTGGAGCATTGGTAATCTTCCTCTAAATTTTGATTGAGGTACAACCCTCTCTTTTGATATAATTTTGTATTTTTTTTAATATATATGAACTTAGGGTATGCTTTTAACCAAAAATTAGAAAAGGAAAACTAACACTTGCTCATAGTCATGATACAAGCACAAAGGAAAATTCTTAAAGTTAAATTACTACTGAAATGAAAGGACTGACAAATGATCAATATTATGACTCACAGATTAGATTACTAACACTTGCTGACTCAACTTAGTACAATTCCAATCATCTGCTATAAATAAATGAAATAAATGTCACTGAATAAAACATTCTCAAAGGAAAGGTATATTCAAATTCTTTTCAAAGCTCACAGAATTGCTCATAAACATTAACATTTAATTCAAAATTACTACACATAGACAATATCACTCACAAAAAAATGAATGAAAACTAAAAAAATTGATCCTTTATTAAGATCGATTCTCACTCATGCATCATAGTGCAAGGGGGATCAAAATTTCAAACCCTTGCTTACAACTTGCACCGTAGAAAAAAGTACCTTTTGCTTGACATGGGAATAGCTCATGATAAATTGGACTTTAATGAGGCCTTGATTCAAGTGTTTTGAAGCATTTTATGCATCCACACTAGGTCTTGGACCTTTGCAAATTAAATAACATGTTTTCAATGGCTTCTTGTGAAGGTGTTATGAAGTGTTGTAAAACATTTCTACACTTTTCTAGACTCTATTCATTACAATTCACCTAAAAATCACCTTTTCATCACTAATCAAGTCCCATTTTGAATTGTTGTAAAGTCTTGTAATGAGATTTCACACTTTCCTAGGCATAAGTTCACTATTTACACATTTCTTATGCTTTATTTGACCCCTTTATGCCCTTATAAGGTTTAATTAAGTGTATTTTTGAATGTAAACCTGAAAAAAACATTAAATGTAAGATAATTCCCAACATCCACTTTCAAGTCCAAGGTGGGGCCCATTCGTCATCGGTGGTGAATGAGTCTACCTTGGCCCCAAATTTAAAAAATTTCAAATTTCCTCTTGGGTTTTTATTCAAAATCACTTGATGTCAACCTGTGATGAGGTATCATCATGTTACTAAGGCACAAGAATGTATAAATAAGTTTTCTTCTCCTCATTTTTACATCTTCTAATCTCCCATCTCACACACATCCATTCTTCATCATTCATCCACCAATCTTCCATCTTAAGTCAAGCAACTTAAGGTTTTAACATTACAAGTCGTTCAAGATCAATTTTAAGATATTCAAGGGAAGATCCTTCATGTTTTGTTGTAGAATTTCTAGATAAAACATCATGGAAAGGTATTGAATAAATTTTTGCATGCTTCATTACATTCTTTCTCTATTTTTCCTTAATTACCTAAAAGGGGTTTGACCAAGGCAAACCCCTATGCCCTAACATTCAACATCTCTCTCTCTTGTCTTGTGTGTTTGCAGATTTAGGTCTATTCGAAGCTTGGAAATTATTGAAGATTACATTGGAAAGTTGTTAAAGTCTTCTCTTCATTCAACAAGTCAAAATATCAACAAAAACTCATTTTCAAGTTCAAAAATCAGGGTTTCAGAAGCAAACACCTATAGAGAACCGAAGTGCAGATCAAGAGCTCTGGATTCCACGTTTGAATATTTTGAAATTCAAAAGTGGCGAATGAGTCCCACTCCAAGGTCAGTTTTGAGTTTTCTACATTTTTAGGTACCCTTTTGTCTGAAATGGTTTTTGACACAGTTTTGCAGAACTAGGACTCATTCACCTAGAATGGCGAATGAGTCCCACTAGGCATGAAATTCAGCATCAGCAACATTTCATAATCCATTTCTAGCCTCTTTCCATATTGTAGGTGCACATTTTCAGTTTGGTTTATTTCCGTTAAGTTTTGCATGCATTTCTAGTTCATTTATGCATAGCACAATGTGTTTTCAAACAAGTCACATTTCTTAGGTTTTGCATACTTAATCAATCAATCTTATCAATTAGCTACATCTAGAACATTGAATTTAGACATAATTTCATCATACATATATCTTATATTGGGTGAACCTACCTAGAATTTTGGCCCTACTTTCTCCTTTGAGGTGAAAAACCCTATAAGTGCTAGAAATAATTAGGGTACAAAAAATCCACAGTTCACAACTAAATATTTAAAATTTTACATCTATAATGGTTAAGATTTCTTGAAACTATTTCTTGGACTCAAACTGCTGCCTTGTTGAATAAAATTTGGTAGGAATTCAACTAACCTTGTCAGATTATGACAATTCCTTTATTAATTATTGTTTTTGGGGATGGTTATGATTACATCATGCTTCCTAATTGATAGGGTAGAAGGATGAACAATCACTTAATGTGAGCAAACCACATGGCCTTTCTTCATGTGAAATGTCATCCACCTTAAATTCTTGGTGACTGTTGCTATGCCACCTAGATCATTTCATTTAGTTCTTTAAATGTTGAGGACTACTTGATTCTAATTCACAAGATCTCCATCACATTGCCTTTCTTGAGTTAATTAAGTTTAAAGGAATTTGTATATACTTTAGCATTAATTTCTTCAAATAACCTCTACTAATTTTTCCTTGTCACTCTATAAATCCTATTCACGATTATTCATTTTACATAATGCTACTTGCATCTTCAAGCATGTAGAGCTCGCTGAGTGAAGTAGTTATAGAGATAAACTTTTTAGTTGTAGAAGGCATTGAATGTAGTGCTATTCACAAGTTGGTGCTAGATCAACTGAGGGAGGTCTTCCTCATTCATAGTGATATGGAAGAAGTCAATCATAAGGTGATTGGTGAGCACTTCCTATTTCAAGTGCATGTTCACAATTCCAATCTACTCAATCATTTTCTATACAATATTGTATGCACTTCTAACATTTTTGGATGGGCTTGGTGGGTTGTTGAGAATTTGGTTCACCTACTATACCTACACTTTATTGAAGTTGCACTGAGAGGGATTTCCATTCATCCGCTTGTCATTCTAATCAGTGATAGAATCTATATCTCATGTGTGTTGCGTAATGAGAGGGTTGGCCAAGTTGTTACTCTAATGTGTGTTGGCCTTGAAGGAAACAATTGGATATGTTCACTCATTATGTTGAATAAAATGAAAATATTTTCTCTTTTGCATAGATTGAGTGAATGCAAGAGGTGCTTGAGGCTATCAAAGTCATCATATTCATCCTTTATGTCTAAAAACCTTGTTATGAAACAACCTTATTTTTGGAAATGTAATACAAAGTTTCTATCAATACACATGTAAATCAATATAATTCTTTTTAGATTTTTGAATCATTTTGTGTTATGGAGATATCTATCTTCTTTACTTTCACTGTTTGTGGCTTTTAATTGCATGCTCATGTGGAATGATGTATGGAATGTTGCATATTTCTTGCAAACAATTTTTTTGTAAGTTCAGTCTCAGTAATGAAATAAGTTTCAACCACAAATCTTCTAGATAAATTCTTCTAGGTAAGTTCTAAAATTTTTTTGGAGTACACCACAATTATAAAAACCCGCCTTTATGCTTCCGTATAGAATTAACTTGAAATTTCACATTTTCCCATTAGTCTTTATGTAAAGCACTTTATAAAATAATCACTAATTTTATAATTCTAGTAGAGATAAATAAATTTTGAAATCCCTTTAAGGACCAACAAAGGTTTCAAAACCTTACAATGTTCCACCAAACCTCTACTAGTTTGCTCATGTGATTCTTTTCTTTGATTACAACATTCCTTTTATTCTTCTAAGCCCCTCAAGCTGACCTATGAAATTCCAAAGTGAAGCTCGTCAGAAAAAATGCAGGTTCACAAATTGAGTTGGGAATCGACACAAGTTTGAAAACTTCATTTAAAAAAAACTGACAAACACATTCCTCTAATTTACAAAGTGTTTAGAAGGATATTTTTAGTGGGTATGGCTAAAAATGAGGGCAATAGGACTGTAAGAGGAGATCTTTCCATAAATGAAAAGTTTTTCCTCAGCCAAAGGGGAGGGAGTGATAGGAATAAATGAATATTTAATTCCTTTTCTTTATTTTCTGAAGAAAGACCCATGTGCCCAAGGACATTAAGTGGGTATGTGCAGGATCATGATGGGCCAAAAAGTGGCAATATGATGGGTATGTGACTCACGACTATTTTTTTACCCAAAATTGATGAAACGAAAAGGGTTTTTAAAGGATATTCTCAACTTTCCACCAATATAAATTATCCTTTACTTTGAATTTAATAATTAATTATTATTCATTTTCTATTCAAATAATGACTAAAGTCCTTATTGATAGGTTGATTGAAAAAAATCTATAGCTTTCAAACAGTATCACATTTTTTGAATCCAAAACATGTGTCAAATTCTACGCTTCACATAATATAGGATTAGAAAAATAAAAATTGAATTTTATGAAGTTTTGACTAAGTTAAGATGGTCAGACATACAAGTTTTTATATTTTTTAAAAAGTTGTAATAAAAAATTTATAATTAATTATTTACTTGGAAAAAAATTACAAAAAATTATGTATCACATCGGGGCATGAGTCGTCTACTTATATATAAAATCCTATAAAAAATTATTATCATTTTATTGTGGTTAGGGTGGTTAGATAGACACCTACTTATTTTTTCCTTGAAATTTAAGTACCACTGCATTGAAATTTCAAATTTTCACCAAATAGATTTTTTTTTTAAAACAAACCTAGTAGTTTATAAACTACATTAAATTTGCTATAGATTTTATTGTTACATATTTTTGAAATAATATAGATAACTTATTCAATTTTTTACGACAAGTTGCCTAACTCTGATTTTTCTAAATTTTTTGCCACTTAAGGGCCTGTTTTTTCCATGATGATCCTGCACATACCCAGGTCTTTTACAAAAGGGTAAAGTTTATGAGAGAGGATAAGGTGGGTGAGGTTCATTTTAACCCACTTAATCAAACATTATATGTGTGCACATGATCACGAAGGTGGATTAGGTGGAGATTAAGTCCTAATAAAAAGTGATGACGTGACATGTGAGAGGAATTGAATATATAAGAAATTATTTATATATGTTTTAAAAGAAAGGGAAGAAGGATGGGTAAATAATTAGGAATAATTGTTTACCTTATGTTGGAATTTAGAGTAAATGGAGGGAATTATTTTAGATGAATATCGGGATAGCAAATATTAATTATATAATAAAAATATTATTTAATTAATATAGGGATCAAGGATAAGATGAATCGAGAAATTTTACCAAATATAATGGTCAATTTTAGGTGTCTATATTTTCCCCTCTTTGAAATGATATTTACAATGTATCATCATTTAAAAGAAGCTTAAAACATAACACTTAGAAGAAAATGGTTAGATTTGGGAAGATGTCCTAATCATTCAAAGGAATGAGTAGGGATAAAGATGATGGGAGTGAAGATAAGTATTAGGATTGAAGATTCCCCCTCAAGAGGATAGGTGGGTTTGGGAGAAGGTGGGTGTGCTCTTAAAATGGATGAGATGATACAAGATAAACGGGGAAGATGAAGCAAGATGATGGATAGAAGGTAGGATGGAATGAGGAGATGAAAAGAATAAAAGCATGTACAAAAGGATTCAAAGACAACCGTCATGGTGCCTCAATCAAGTTAAAAATATAAGATTTATTGATGATGGATGGAGTTTTTTTTATGTTGTCCCAAACTAGCATAAGCATTAGTAAGGATACATCCCAATGATGATGATTTGATTTGGATCAATGTTGGCAACAAGGCTAGAAACAAAGCTAAGGATGCAATTGGATAATTTGTGCTAGATTACATAATTGGATTGCATGGATAAAGATTTTCCTTATGATGTGAGATTGCTAGGATAATTGGGATTGGATGATAGCAATAGACTGATGAAATGAATAGATATGATGGATGAAAATATTCTTAGACTAAAAAATATATATTAACCTAAAATAAACTTAATGGATAATGAATTGATAGGGTGGAAGGGATGCATATGATGATGGATGGATGCAAATGTTAAGTCACAATACATTCAATGCAAAAAATGATGGGTGAAATATGGAAGATAGAATAAGTGCACATATGCACATAAAATCAATGATAGAATAGGCATATGGGGGATAGGCATGTGGTATGAATAGTTTATGGTTTAGCAACTATAGGTATCTAAAAGTGAAGATTTAGTTCAAAATGTTCATGTCAATGTCAAGTTTGGCCAAAAAGTGTTATTAGTCTACTTGACAAGTATGTATAATTATGGACCTAGATGAGGAGATGAGATTGACAGTATTTACAATGCACCCAATATATTACATGTTGTGGGATATATTGTATCCTAGTTTATTGGATGAGGATTGTAATTATGTGTAAGGTTTAGCAAGATATGGAAATAAATCTAGGCTTAAATCTTAGGAATAAGATAGTTATCCAAATCCTCAAAAGACCAATTGGGAGGACAATGGGATGGATAAATGAGTGATGGAAAGTGATAGGATATCAAAAAGATGTGGACGGTATGTGAAGGATCATGGTGGGCCAAAAAGTGGCAATGAGGAAAAAAACACGTCTTTCACCTATCAAAAAATGCGAATAGAACGTGTTGACTTTTTTTAGGCTCAGGTGTCATCATACCAAACACCAAACCTAGTTTTACAAATCAGATATCCGATTTGGATCAGATATTTGATTTGTAAAAAGAATATATAAAGAAAGTTAGTCATTGTTTTGAAGTTATTTGATAGTGAAGAACCCGCAGGCGCACAGTGCATTGCTTCTTCGCGTAACAGATATCCGATTTGGGAAAAATCTGATTTGGAAAGGTAAGTTTTTTTATTTTTATTTGATTTGATTCAATTTTTATTTAGATTTGAATAATTTCATATGGTTTTTTGTGGATTTTTTTTTTAAAATAGGGTTTTTGATTCAATTTTTGCGAAAAATTTGAGTTTATAATGTATTTTGATAAAAAAAATGATTTTTTTTTGTGGATTTCTTTTCACAATAGCGTTTTTGACTGAATTTTTATGAAAATTTTGAATTTAGAATGGATTTTGATTAAAAAAATGATTTTTTTGTGGATTTTTTTTCAAAATAGGGTTTTTGATTGAACTTTTATGAAACAATTGAGTTTAGAATGGATTTTGATTTAAAAATAGTGTTTCATTTATATTGTATAATTTTAGATTAATTATTTTTTAACTTTAATTAGGCATTATGGCTGCCGAGAATGAGAATGTACAAATTCCACCAGTTGAGAATGAAAATCCACTAGCTGAGAATCAAAATGAAAAAATGCCAAATGCTCCACCACCTCCGCAGCCATCAATTGAAGACTTAATTCATGAAAAATTGGAAAAATTAAGGGGAATTTGTGATGTTTATAAGAAAATCACTCGATTATCCCGTATGTCAACCACATTGACAGGAATAATTACAAATGTAGAAACCCTCTCCACCCAACATAATGCATTTTATTTTTGGCGAGAAACCATGAGGCAATATTATACACGTGGATTGTCTTATGATGATGTGAAAGATCTCCAAATAACAAAATCCCAAATAGCCTCTTTATTTATTAACCCCAACACTAGTTTGCCAGTTAATGTTAACAAACCAAAACTTTCTATAAAATGGTGCACGCATAGGGGCATAGTAGATAACTGTTGGGATTGTTGGTGTATGGTTTTTGATAAACCACCCAACCATAATCTTGATGTGCCTTTTTACTTTATTAAAAAATTATAGGTTGATTTTTTGTTAGGGCATCATGTCAATTACTTTGACATTAAACCCTTCCAGGGCATTGGTGGAGGTATGCCCCAGGATAGGCTAGGGGTAGCTAGAGTAGTCAGGCGCCCACATGTTCCCCATCCTCCCCTTCCTCTGCCACCTCTAGTACAACATCCAGATATTACGAAGGATGCAGCCACATAAACTATCTAGGCCATTCACTCTTTGAGTGGTCTTTTGGTTTCCCATGCTTCTTTAGTAGCTTAGCCATAGTCTAGTGATCTTGGTGATGGATCCAGTGTTGTTGCATCATCCTCCTCAGGCCGACATATTTGTGTGCCACATATTTGCAATACGTGCCAACAAATATGTTTGGGTCCTATTGTACAGCCCCCTGAGTAGCCATTAGACACTTTTGATTATGACATCCAGGATGTGGAGATTATTGCAGATCATACATAGGGGAGTGGCGCACACCCTACAAAGTCCTCTCCTGCTAGAGAGGTGGACATTGGAGTAGTTACACAGATAACATTTAAGGTGTAAATTCATAATTTGCATTTTTTTTTAAATGAATATTAATAAGAGATAGTATCAAGTACTAATATTTATTTACATGGTCTATTTAACAGTTAATGTAAGAGGAGGAGCTCACATGGGTGACTAATAGTACCCTTAGGGCCATTTCATTTGGCCTTGAGATGCACACAGTATGTATTTTCACACTCACTCATTTACATTTTTCTACTGTATACTTACTTTTCATTTGAATTGTCATTAATGAAATTATGTATTAACTTATATGTTTATCTTATTCTCTGCTTGTAGGAAACACCTAGTGCGAGCGAGGTGCGACGCTCTCCAGACTATGGACGCACAATGTTAGATATGGGAAAGGTAATTGAACTCAAATTTGATTGAATTAAGATTTATAAGATATTTTATTAATTATGCATACATTGACATAGAATCGTATTTTCATATGTACTTGTCATTTTTTATGTACAGGCAGTTGTGAGCTATACATCATTGTTGATAAGTGCCACAACACCTGAAGGAGTAGGTATTCGAACACCTAAAGGAGGAGGTGTTGAAACACCTAAAGGAGATACAAAAGAAGATCAGCCTAAAGAGGTATGTGTTTATTTTGTTTTGTGCTTGGTAAATATGTTCTTATTACTGACAATTCTATGCTAACTTGGATCAATTTCATGTTTTTGTTCACATATATAGATTGATGTTATAAAAGTTGGTTTTGTTAGTTCTTTGAGAGGGGTATATTCTAGGACTCCTAACCCTTCAAAGAGACGTATATTTCAGGTAATCAAGATTTCAATTTTAGAGTTCAGTTATAATTTAATGTGTATTGATTTTTATGTTAATTATTTGATTTTAAATTATATAGTATAACTAATCTCAATTGTGGTTTGAATTTTTCTTGTGCAGCTACCTTCAGAGCCAATGAGTGCTTCAAAGAGGCTCCATTTTAATGATCCACCAGTAGTTTAGGATGAGGTAGATATTTTGGCATGTAAATATTGAATAGATATCGAGATGGCATATGCCACATATTGTAAAAATTTGTTTGAGTTGGCGTTGATGTCATTTTTGTAAATGGACATACACTTGATTATTGGATAATTTGATATATATAGAAGTTGACAATCGAAATTTAGTTTCCTCCCCATGTGCATGATTAAACTCTTCAAAAATTTAATCAAGTGAGCAATGGTTAAATATCAATGTACAATAGCATAAAAAGAATGGTTAAATGTTATGTAGTTTATATTCATATTGTTGATTACATTGCATTGTACATCTTTCAAACTCAAAGCATTACTTCACATTGCATAAGTAACAACTAGATGTTGATAGATGAGAAAATTTCAATAACAATATAGTTTTTACAAAGTCAACCTAAGCAGTTATGCAATTACTTCACATTACATAACTAATAACTAGGAGCAGCTATCAATTGCATTAGCTTGTCATGGAATTCTATGACACCACATTTCTTTGAGGAAACTTGGCACAAAACTCACAAAAAATGAAAAGAAAGCATTCAAACAAACTTTAAAGGGGTCTCAAGCCTGCTACCCCCTCATTCCACATGCTATGTAGCCATTTACTTGTGTTAGTTTTATGATCAGATTTAATGCACATAAAATTAATTCTAAATCAAACACAATAACACAGCAGATACCGTGGGAAAACCCTCCCCTTGAGGGAGAAAAAACTAGCTAATAATATCACTTATATTAGTGAATCACAATGGAAACTCCTTTACAATGAAGGCCCATAATGAGGCCTAATAATATGCACCATAGACTGATGCCAACACAACAATACAATGATGTAATTCTTAAATGATAATCCTCAGCCTTCTCATAATAACTCGATCTGCACTTGAAGAGTTTCTCACTAACTCACACTTGATATGAATGGAATGTATGAAAAATGTATGTCTCAAAACAATGAAATGCATCTAATATATATACAAGCTAAGAGAGATGTGACTCTTCACAATATAGGTCGGCCTCCAAAAAGAATGTGCCTCCTCAAAGATTGTGCCTCCAAGATAGAAGTCGACCTTCATAAAATAATAAATATTATTTGACATAAATCGTGCCTCAAGCATGTCGGCCTCTTCATAAATGCACCTCTTCATTAACTTGTATCTCTTGATGAATTAGCATTAATCACAAATTGATATATATATATAAATTAAATAGCTTTGGCTATATTTAATTTATTCTTATGTAGAGGAGATTGCTAGAAGGATATGACTGACGCTCCAATAATCATACACACTCCCTCTCAGCTAGAGAGGATACTTCTAGCTACAAAGGAAAATCACCTCATCGTGATACCTAGGACTATGGCTGCAACCATAAGTGAAAAGAAGAATATCATCTCATCGTGATATTAGATATCACCTCAACACGATATCAACCATAATGGCTACAACCATACTATGGTGTGTACAAGTGTTCATTACAAACCTCAACTAAAACAACATCCAGAGGTGCTATTTCGGTCAACAACACAACCATCTTCTTTAGGTTCAGTAGGCTCCCTTTGAATCTTTAAGTACTCTTCCGATCAGCAACACAACCATCTTCTTCAGGTTCAGTAGGTTCAGTTCCATGGCTGCAAGTTGTGACTTCACGCTTGATCATTTCTTTTGTTGGCATGACTTCCTCATAAGATGCCTCAAGATTTTAATCACTAAGCAATCTCTAATCACCTTCCTATAGTAGAGTTATCAGCATTCTTCAAAAATCATAAGAATTCTCTTAGTACACTCAAGACTTATCAAATGTCTTCTTGTAGTCTCAAAAGTTATTTTGTATCATTGTTACATTGGTAAGTTTGAGAGTGGTAGCTTAATATAGGTCCACAATACAAAACCTAGTTTACCTGTGTAGTGTAACAGTGGCATAGGAATATTTTTCTTTGAAAGAAAAAATGAAAGCTCAGCCTCCTAGAATGAAAATGCTTGTTTGAAAAACAAATGAATAAGAATGAGGTAGTTAAGGTGTTTGAAGTGATTTAGAGGTCGCTTTTAGAGAAGAGAGATGTTGAAGAGTACATCAAGTCATTGAGAGTCAAAGTGTAATGTGTTTTAGTTTGTGGTACTCTATTTCTCAGTAGATGTGTGATAAATTCTTAGTTCAATGATGTTGAGCAATTTTTGAAAAAATAAAGCTGTGTCACAGTTCACATTCAATCCAACAAGCAAAAATGAAAGCTCAGCCTCTTGGAATGAAAATGCTTGTTTGCAAAACAAATGAATAAGAATGAGGTAGTTAAGGTGTTTGAAGTTATTTATAGGTCACTTTTAGGGTGGAAGGCTTAAAACTCCATTTTAAATGCACAAGAAAGAATGAAATTACTTCAAACCAATTTTGTGAAGAAGTTAACTATGTTGCCCACTAGTTTCCCTTAAGAGTCCAAAGTGCTAAAAGGCAGCAATATTTGAAGGTTTATTTCTTAGAGACCGTGATGCTTACAGACTCTTCGTTTGAGGCTATGGGATTGTGTTGGGACCATATACAAAAACCTCTCTTAGTTTTTTCTATCTCAAAGGTGTTTTCCTATGGTGATGACTTTTCAGTGAAGGGAAAAGTTGCTAGATGCAAGTAGTGTAAAGTTGCAAAGTGGTACAAATTTCATTCCGCAACTCGTACGACCAAATAGAATATTCCAACATGTCCATATGGGTACATTTACACTAGGAATGGTCCTCTCTTGCACCCAAATATGCCAAATCACTTTGAGCTACATTGGACCGACGATTTCCCTTAAGAGTCCAAAGTGCTAAAAGGCAGCAATCTTTGAAGGTCTATTTCTTGGAGACCGTGATGCTTATAGACTCTCCTTCCAAGGTTATGGGATCGTGTTGGGACCATCTACAAAAACCTCTCTCAGTTTTTTCTATCTTAGAGGCATTTTCCTGTGGTGATGACTTTTCAGTGGAGGGAAAAGTTGCCAGATGCAAGCAGTGTAAAGTTGCAAAGTGGTGCAACTTTCATTCCGCAACTTGTACAACCAAACAAACTATTCCAACATGTCCAAATGGGTACATTTATGCTAGGGATGGTCCTCTCTTGCACCCAAATATGTTGAATCACTCTAAGCTACATTGGACCAGTGATTTCCCTTAAGAGTCCAAAGTGCTAAAAGGCAGCAATCTTTGAAGGTCTATTTCTCAGAGACCATGATGCTTATAGACTCTCCGTCTAAGGCTATGGGATCATGTTGTGACCATATACCAAAAAATCTCTTGGTTTTTTCTATCTCTGAGGTGTTTTCCTATGGTGATGACTTTTCAGCGGAGGGAAAAGTTGCCAGATGCAAGCAGTGTAAAGTTGCAAAGTGGTGCAACTTTCATTCCGCAACTTGTACGACCAAACGGACTATTCCAACATGTCTGGATGGGTACGTTTATGCTAGGGATGGTCCTCTCTTGCACCTAAATACACTGAATCACTCTGAGCTACATTGGACCGACGATTTCCCTTAAGAGTCCAAAGTGCTAAAAGGAAGCAATTTTTGAAGGGATATTTCTCAAAGACCGTGATTCTTATA
This sequence comes from Sequoia sempervirens, assembly GCA_007258455.2. Lineage (NCBI taxonomy): Eukaryota > Viridiplantae > Streptophyta > Pinopsida > Cupressales > Cupressaceae > Sequoia > Sequoia sempervirens. The sequence continues at coordinate 764,018,451 of VDFB02058242.1, read as the reverse complement.
GACTCTTCATCTAAGGCTATGGGATTGTGTTGGGACCATCTACAAAAACCTCTATCGGTTTTTGCTATCTCGAAAGAGTTTTCCTGTGGTGATGACTTTTTAGTGGAGGGACAAATTGCCAGATGCAAGCAATTTAAAGTTGCAAAGTGGCACAAATTTCATTCTACAACTCATACGACCAAAAAAACTATTTGAACACATCTTGATGGGTACACTAGACTCCTTTGGACCAACGTTGACTTCCTATACATTCACCCTTCAGCAGGCTACTCAATTATCCCAAAAATGCAAAGCAACATAGCTTCAAACACCACACAGACCTCTAAAACCTTGGGGCAGCAACTAAATTGCCAAGAAAATAAATATTTTACAATTGGATTCCATTTGTACAAACCTATAACTGTCAAATAAAAAACCCCTTTTTTTTAGTGTAATTCTTGAGGGTTTATTGGATGTAGAATTTCCACAAACTTTCAGACTCTACCACCACCTTAGACACCTTTATTTAGGCCCTAATATGCTTAGAAAACAAAAAAACTTCTAGTATCTCAGAGATTTTTGCAAACCCTAGGGTAAAAACTCTATTTTCAAGTGAAAAAAAACCACCATTTTTAGACCTTTAACTCTTCAATTTATTTCAAAACCTAGTTCTCCAGACCTTCCACTCTTGAAATAATGTCAAGAAATGTAATAATGTTTCTACATAAAGTTTTTATACAAAAATGATTTAATGGCTTGTGCACAGGCAGAAAACACAAGAAAATTTGTAAAATATGAACTGATCAATTAAAACTTTATTGATTCAAAGAAAAAAACTCCTTCAACCAAACCTGTCTCAAGCCCTTGAAGGCCTTAAGTACACTTGCATAACCCATGAAACCTCCATATAATTCCTCCAATTTATCAAGAAATGGGAAGATAAAACCATGTAAGTGGTTTCCCCAAACTAATTGCCACCAAAACCATTCTTGATAGTTTAAAACCATGAAGCACTCCAACGTGTAATTATGATAGCACTCAAGATAGAATCCATGAATAGATAATGTATTTGACCAATAACTCATCGAGAGTACAAATTCCCAAAACTAGCCCTTGACTATGAACATATCAACTAAGTGGGAACCCATAACATTATGGAAAGATGATCCACTTCTCCCAATGTAACTCCCAAGCATTACATGTGAGAGATGTTCAATTTCATTTATGGCAATGATGGTCAACACCTCATGATCATTCAAGTACTCATTCTAACAATACAAGATATTTACACATCAAATTGCAAGTGAATATAATTTACTATATCTTAACATAAAAAATGCAAAACCTAATAGAAAAATGTATCAATGATGTACAAGGATGTATAAGAAAGTTCAAATTTAAAAATAGAATGTAAAATTAGAAAAATTTAGATTTGAAAACCTTAATAATGTAAAACCCTAAAAAGAAGGTTGGATCAAGCGTAGGATTGGTTGGGCTCAACAAAATATGAAGAAAAAAATGTTTATTTATGAAGTTAACCTAGGATAATTAAGTAAATGCTATCAATCAAACACAATCAACCTAACATAATTAAGGGTTGATAAGGGTATGAATGTTTATCTTTGATCTACTCTTGAATATCTAGGGACTTGGTGGTATTTAGAAATATCATAAGGGTTGTTGATTTCTCATGGGGAGGCAAGTTCTCCTAGATCAATCCCCAAAAAGTGAAATAAGATTAAAAATAGTTGACAAGCACTCTAGATGTTCAAATTTGTTACTCATTTTTATTGCATTGAATCAAAATGTCTCACTATTAATTGCTCCAATGCTATAAGATAAATGAATGTTTTCATGATTATAATGAATATATTGTATGTTATTAATGCTAGCATATATCATCAAATTATACCAAACATGTTTTTAGTCAACTCAAAGTGGGTGAATGATGCCACTTAGCCAAAAGTTTGAATTTTGAATTTTAAAATGAAAGGGAATAGGTTTGTGACCATGAGGTCACCCTTGCAATTGAAGAAGTGTCCTAGAATGGGTTAATAGTTAAATCTAAGTGGCTAACAATCAATTCCAGGTGGCTAATAGATAAATGAGGGCATACCCATTGGTGAATGTGATAAATGGGAAAATAAGGTAAATGTATAGATGTGTGTGAATAAGAATAGGATAGGGCTAATTGTATAGTGATTTAAGTATGCAAATTGATAAAAGGCTAGAGATATGAGCTTGAATTTATATGTTGAGTCACTACGTACATGTATCAAGACATTTCTTCAAAATAGACACAAAATTGTGTGGGAAATGACATGGTATGCACAAATTTTACTGTTACAATTACACACATATTGATTTACAAATGCTTTGCATATAGATTAAATTTACTTCAAAATTAATACCTATTAATACTTCTTTAAGAAAACATGATTATGTATTCTCTAATAAAACTTTCACCATAACAAGACTTCTTGCAATTACTTCAATTGTAGCATACATAATTTCATATTGCACCTATCAATGTGCCCATTACATCTTCACGTGTGATTGCTAGTATATGTATGTCTCTTCAAAAAAAATAGATGGGTTAAGCTCTCTCCTTACTCTTTGAGTAAGAGATAGAGTAAGAGATAGTAGGGGAGAGGACTAGATAGTATTACAAAACCTGGTTCAAACGAGCATACTGACAGGAAAGAACTAGGAAGAAAACCTTCGATTGTAGCTTGATTAAGTACAAAAATAGACCCCTTTACAAAACCTATGAGTTTCCAAAATACAGAGCCCTTTAAATTTTAAACATACCCTTTATACAATGCCAAACATTTGACCCATATTTCAAAAAACATCAATGGGTATAGATTATGCCCATACACAATTATGACCGTTTTACATTGTTTCCAATTTGAGAATTAAAATTTTATAAAATTTTCCTATTAGAGGCATTCAGGGCATAGTCTTCAACAATAGTAGTATGTTCACATTTTGGACTGACAAGCACCTGTACAAACCATCAAGGTAGCTTAGAATAACGAATCTATATTATTGTAAATGACACAAAATATGATGAGATGGTAATGCAAACTATAAAAGACGCTTAGAATAACTAATCTATATTGTTGTAATCTATTACATACTTGTTCGAAAGGATTAGAGCTAGCTATTTTTGTAGCAGGTCCATGATCAATCATGATAGGAATAGCGCAAAAGTGGGAAAATGAGAAATCTATATTGTCACAATAGAAAAGATGCTTAGACTAACATATCTATATTAATCTAAACAACCTAAATGATGATGAGTTGGTGATGCAAACTATAAAAGGAACATACCTCTTTGAAAGGATCAGAGTTGGCTATTGGTGCAACAGGTCCATGATCAATCATGCCAGGTGGTCGATTCCACAAAAGGATATAAAAGTCATGAAAAATCCTAACCCAGGAATTGAAAATTCCAGCAGGTGACTAACATCTTCTTATGGTCATTCATTTACATTGTCAAACTAGGGAATGTATACTTAAAATGGAATGGCACTGTATGTGCACTAAGAACCAGTTTCAGTCACAATTTACTAGAAATAAATGCTTGGAAGGAATTCTACTTATGCTACAGGAATGTAATGTAAAGTCTTCTTAACTTAAGCATAACTTAATCAAAACAAAAATCATGACAACTATTACTAAGAAACAAACTATGAACTGGCCTTATGCTACAAGAACAAACACAAGGATGGATTCAAGACTTGGCATCCCCCTTTCATTACCACTACCATGTTGTGCTTCCTGAACTTCCATTGTCTCAGTTTACATTTCCTTGGGAATAACAGATGGACATTGTGGAACATTCTCAGATACATTTTGAGAAACATCATGACTGAATTCTTTAGATTCCTCAGGAATTACTATAATTTTAGGTTGAATGGAGGTTGAGGTAACTTTACGATGTTTCCTTGATGAAACTCTTTTTGGAAATGTTTCTAAAGTAATAGCTGAAGGAGACACTTTTGTGGCTTTCCTCTTTCTAACCTTCCTAGAGGATTCAGACTTAGCAGGAGAAGATGATAGTGAAACTACAGTGGCAACAAGCGTTGTTGTAGGAGAAACTGCTATAGGGGAAGATCCTACAGGAGAGAGTGGAGTAGAAATTTTTTTCTTTTGAACATGAGGGTCGGGTTATGGGGTTTGTTTTTCCCTAGATGACTCTCCTACCTTTGTTTTCCCTTTTTCTTTTCTACTAGTAGACCTGGTTTGTACTTGGGTAGAGGGCTCTGGTGTGGAGGTTGTAGGACTAAGCGCTGCAGGAGCAGATGATTCTTGCTTTGCTTCCCTACTTGTAGATTCTACACAAACTCTCCATTTTCCACCTTTTTTAGGAACAATCACCAATGGAGATACCCATTGATTGTCTAAAATGGGGTAGACAAAACCAACATCAAGTAATTTTTGGAGCTCTTTTTTAACTATTTCTCTGAGTGTTGGGTTTATCCTTCTTTGAGGATGCCTAACAGGTGAGCAGTCTTCCTTAATGTAGATCTTATGAGTACAGAGTTGAGGATCTATTCCCTTCATATCCCCATAGTCCCATGCAAAAGCTCTATGTTGATCTTGCAATGTTGTGACTAGGGTAGTTTGTTGAGATTGAGGTAGCTTATTATTGATGTTCAGACAGTGGCCTAGAGACACTTCTACTTGCTTGGTAAGATCATTCATGGAGACTACTGATAAAGGTGGTGTATGTATTTCATGTGGAAGAAAATTGTGATAAACTGTAGGAAATTTAGGTGGCAGGCTCTTAGGATTCAGTTGTTGCAGGAAACAATACTGAAGATAGCTATCTGGAACAGATGGGCTACTCAGATCAAAGTTGGACTGCAAAATATGTAAAAGTAGGCCATCCTCACTCTAAAGTTGGGAAAATGGATTATTTTGCAGCATCATTAGCTGAGCCAATGAATTGACTTATTTAGTTTCCTCTCCTAAATCTGGCCAAATTGGTTGAGACAAGTTTGGCTGAGGCTGGGAAGGTGGGTATAAAGCCAATTTCTTTCTTGACTGACCATCAGAAATTGTCATGCCTCTTGAACGACATCCTATAAAAGCATCAATTGTGGCTAACCATGGTCTACCTAGGATTATAGGATATACTACCCGATTTTAGATAAAAAGCCTTTAATCAAAGAGTTAAAACAACCATAAGCAATAAGAGTAAGGGTATTAAAAATACATCATAATATTCAAATCATGAGCATATTTCAAGCTCATCACCAGGAATATTGTAAAAGTGGGAAAATAAGAAATCTATATTGTCATAATAGAAAATATGCTTAGACTAACATATCTATATTAATCTAAACAACTTGAATGATGATGAGTTGGTGATGCAAACTATAAAAGATGCATACCTCTTCAAAAAGATTAGAGCTGGCTATTGTTGTAGTAGGTACATGATCAATCTTATCAAAAATATCACAAAATTGCATACAAAATATCACTATTAAAAACACCTGCATTGCAATAGTATATAAAATATCAGTATTAAATAAAGAACACTAATGAACTTAATCATAATGAACATAAGAATTCTACCTTCCATTCTTGAAAGTGCTATTCAGGTGTGCTTGAAGGGTCATCTCTTTGCTTAATAGTATCCAATATTACTTCATGATCAACATTACTAAGTGTCCATAGTTGTTTTTTCTTTGGTCTAGCATGATGCTTCAACAACTTAACATTTGTTGCTATAACAAGGTGTGAATACATGAGAATGGTTTTGTATTTCTCATAGTATTCAAATGCAGGTATGCCATTCTTCCTAATCATGTATGTTCACAACCAAGTTCCTGCAACCACAACTAAACCTGTAGGATACATAAAACCATCATCATCTTCCATTGGTTGTGTTAGCTTATGCTTTACCCACACACATCAAGCCAACCAATAGTCTAATCTCTCTTCATTCCCCTATGGTGCAACAACTGCAAAAATATGTCCTAGTTGTAGTAGATCTAAAATCAGGTCGTAATCAATTGAACTTTCCATTGTGTCATTTTTCATGGATATTGTTTGAGATAAAGGAGTTAGATACTGTGGTACCCATGTATCCACCCACTCACTTGACTCACATTGATCCCACTCGCACTAAATACAACTCTAACAAAAACAAGCCAACTATAGCATCCAAATAGTCCATGTGCCTGCATTTGAGCTTCAAAATGAATGCATCTTTGAAGAATCTTTGATTGTATGACAATCCAATCTTCCTCCCACTGTACCCTCCTCAATGAACCAAAAGAATCTGCGCACTGTTGAATCAAGTGTCCCTCCATGTGACAATGTTGAGCTACACCAATCAACTATAGAACGTGCATTGCTGAATTTTTCTCTTGAAATCTTCAATTGCTCCTTAACTAGAGCTCTCTTTACACATGCACCTACTCCATCATGCTCCCCTTTCCCATGTCCAGTTTCAAAAAAACTCCAAATATGAGGTAGACCCTTGTCTACATGCATTCTACTCAACCAATAAAACATACGAGCATTCTCGAATTGACCTATGCAATTATTTGACCAAATTAGATGTCGGCCCAATGCTATATCATGCTCCTGCAAGAACTCAAAAAAATTCTCGAAACAATGTTGGACATACCCAGACGAGTGAGATCTATCACCACTCATATAAAAATGATACTCTCTAATTATATTTCGATCCTCCTTTGTACTATCAGGTGCATTTCTAAACGTTATGTGGACAAAAATAGCAATCTGAATGGAATTGTAATACTTAGATTGTACCTTGTTTTGTGGTTGCAATGTGTAGTTTTCTGCAAAATCAACCACTAATATAATAGTGCCAATCAGAAAAGAGTCCTTACACATCCTAAATTTTTTATCCAACCACTGAGACCTATGACTATCCCTTGCATACTTGTAGAAAAGATTGTCCTTAAAATCTGAAATAAAATCAGCAACACTGCATTCTTTTGCAACCAACTCACATCTAGAACCTTCACCTCCACTTCGCAAAGTATATTTGACTATCTCATATCTCTTTTTCTCAAAAATCTTCTTTCCAAATTCATGTTCGGAACTCTCATGAAAACATTGAACAAACTTTGACAAGCCACCACATTGTGAGCACTTTGCATTTAAACAATCATTTCTATAGAAAAATCAACCATCATCTCTAGAACATAAAAATAGATCTAGAAAGTCCCTTGATGATTTCAGAAGATGCATTGCACCACACTCTACAACATTTCATTAGTATGCAAAGTAGAATGGATATAGCATAATAGCTCATGGTACATTGAAAACTCCACATGGTATTTGCAACAACAAGTATTACGAATCTTAAGAGGAACACAATAAAATGGCTTCAAACCCTCAAAATTCCTTTGCGAGATTTCCATATTTTTATGTGTTTGAACAAATGTTTTGAACAACATTGTTTGGCTTGATTCCAAGAAATTTTTAGGATGTGGTGGACGGTCTCGATTTCCATTTCTTAACTTTAAAAAATCCTTTGCATTGGGTGATACTCTAGAGTTATCAAGCCAAAATTGTTGAATTACCTGCTTTACATTATCGGTTAGCTTCTTATCAACACGTGGAAGCCTCCCAGCAAAATCCCATGTATCATTTTGAAGAGGATCATCTATTCTTTCTCTTCTTGCAAGTGCTCTATCCAAATTTATCTCATAAAGCGAACCTTTTTCAATTTATGGCTTACTAGGGCAGTTGTAATGACTCTCTGAGTAGCTCTCTTATCCTTTTCCTTGTTACTTTTTCCAATAGACTTGAGAGAATTAAAAATATTTTTGACAATAATAGAATTTTTTTTGGTCTTCTTGTTCACATGAATCTTCAATTTGGCTAGCAAAGGTCTCATATTTTGCATCTTTAGCAATTGTACAAAAAGTTGGCATTGCTCGGTCAATGTCTTATCACTAAAATATTGGTTGAAAAGTCTTCTAGCCCACAACCGAATAGTTCGTGTTGACCTCTTCCCTTCAAATTTTTTTATAATGTTCTCATCAAATTCAAGTAACCATTTAGGGGTTCTTGAAGGTCTTGAAATTGGAATATGTCTTTCTTCCATGCAAGGTTCTTCATTTCTCATGTAATTTGGTGAAACATAATTTACACTTGTTTCAATATTATGTTGAAAATCTTCATTTCCAACATTTTCACCTTGAACATTTTCAATATCATGTTCAACATCTTCAAATCAACATTTCACCTTGAAAATTTTCATTCCCAATTTCAATATCATGTTCAACATCTTCAAAATCCAATATTTTCACCTTGAACATTTTCATTATCAATTTCAATAATTCCATTCCTAATTTGAATATCATGTTCAACATATTCAATTCCAACATTTTCACCTTGAATATTTTCACCTTGAACATCTTCAATTTCCTCTTCACTTGAAAGACCATAGGGGTTAGGTTCACCAATATTTAACATACCTTACAGTCTTCTCTTCCTATGACTTTCTCTCTCTTTGTCTATATGCTTCAATTTCTTCTTTTGTAAGCTTTCTCTTACGTTTTTGCTTCTGACGATTGCTACTCCCCATTATACCTCATAAAAGATGCTAAAAATCATTGCTTATGACAAATTTCAATAGAAGATGCTCCAAAAAGTTGATCTTTGTCTCTTCCTATCTAAAACCGCGTGTGTGTCGCCTAAAAATAGAATGTAGGGTCCGTTGGAATGCACAAAATGGCCCAAAAATCTGATATCTGTTATGATTTGATATCTGATTCATTTGAAAAATATTTACAATACTTGTAACAGTATAATTTTAGTTCTACAAATTGGATATCTGATTTGTGTACACATAGACCTAAGGGTTAATGGTAGATGGTAGAGGGTTTAAGGGTTAAATGTTTAGGGTTTAGGGTATATGGTAGAGGGTTTAAGGGTTAAGGTTTTATGGTAGATGGTTATGAGGGTTTAGGGTTTCATGGTTAAGGGTATGGGGGAGAGAGATAGATGGAGCGAG
>VDFB02058242.1:763848666-764008950 GCA_007258455.2 Sequoia sempervirens | reverse complement strand
AGAGACCTAAGAGAGGGAGAGGGGGTATGAGGGATATTCTTGAGAGAGAGAGAGAGAGGGAGGGAGTGGGAGAGAGATAGAGGGTAGAGGGTTTAAGGGTAGAGGGCTAAGGGTAGAGTGGAGAGACATAGATGTGAGTGAGATAGAGAGGTCCTTGAGAGAGGGAGAGGAGGTAGGAGGGAGAGATGAGAGAGAGAGAGAGAGAGAGAGAGAGAGAGAGAGAGAGAGAGAGAGAGAGAGAGAGAGAGAGAGAGAGAGAGAGAATTAGGAGTGGGAAGGGAGAGGGGAAGAAGGGTAGAGAGAGGGAGAGAGGGAAAGAGATAATATTTAAATATTTAATATATTAGTAATATTAATTAGTTATATAATATTTTATATATTAGTAATATATTATACATTAACTAAAATATAGAAATAATATAGAAATATAGAAATTATACATTAATAATATTTTATACATTAACTAACATATAGAAATAATATTTAAATATTATACATAATAATATAATATATTATATATTAAATTATAAACTATATTGTATATTCTAAACTATATATATTAAAATAAACTATAAAATATTTATTGCATTTTCTAAATCATATATTATAAAGTATAAAACATTTTTTTAAATCATATATAAACCAAATCGGATATCCGATTCGAATTGGATATCCGATTTGAAATGGATATCCAATTTGAAACAGATATCCGATATTTCTGACAAAGAATTTATTGCCTAGGGATTAGCCTCAGGCTTTCTTTGGTATTTGGCTTGGACATGCCAATCCTAAGAAGTCAATGCAAAAAATGTGTTTGACAACTCACTTTGTTTTTCTAGACTTCGTCCATGTGGCTGATGACTTTATTTTTAGCCAAAATTGATGAAATGAAAAGGGTTTGTAGAGGAGACTCTCAACTTTCCAACGATATAAATTATTCTTTACTTTGAATTTAATAAATAATTATTATTCATTTTCTATTAGAATTATGACTAAAGTCTTGATTGATAGGCTGATTGAAAAATATCTATAACTTTCAAATGGTATCATATTTTTTCAATCCAAAATATGCATCACATTCTATGCTTCGTATACTATAGGATTAAAAAAAAATTGAATTTCATAAAGTTTTGACCAAGTTAAGGTGGTCAGACATACGAGTTTTTATATTTTTTAAAATTTGTAATAAAAAAATCATAATTAATTATTTACTTGGAAACAAATTACAAAAAAACATGCGTCACATTTGGTCATGAGTCCTCTACTTATATCTAAAATATTATAAAAAAATATTATCATTTTAGTGTGGTTAGGGTGGTCAGACAGACAACTACTTATTTTTTCCCTAAAATTTAAGTACTACTGCATTGAAATTTCAAATTTTCACCAAATAGACTTTTAAAAAAATAAAATAAACTTAGTAGTTTAGAAACTACATTCAATTTTCCATAGATTCTATTCTTACATATTTTGAAATAATATAGATAACTTATTCAAATTTTTATGTCAAGTTGCCTAACTCTGATTTTTCTGAATTTTCATTGTCACTTAAGGGCCTATTTTTTCCATGATGATCCTACACATACCCTGGAAAGAGGTAGGAGTGATTAAATTTGGATAGATGGAATTGAATTGCATGAGAGTAGCCTATAATTAGATACAAATCACAAGGGATTATGGGATGAGAGGATTTCATGGTAAGAGGGATTGGGGGATGGAGGATAGGAAGATAAGGATTGAGAGATGGAAAGTGTAGACATGTAAAATATACTTGCACCTAATCGAGAATAACTAATTTCATTTCATCCTTAATTATTCTTCTCATTACCATTTTAATCAAATAATCTTTATCTGATTAAAATTCATCATCTTTCCTCTTTTAATTAAATCAATTTCAATTAGATAAATCAACTTTATCTAATTAAGTATATCATTGTATTTTATTAAATCATATTCGTCTCTTTAATTAAATAAATCAAGTTATCTCTTTAATTAAATAAATAAATGTTATTTAATTATTCTTCTAAAGTTTTCCATTTAATTAAATAAATCCAAATATTTAATTAAGTCTCTAATGTTCTTTATCTTCTCATTTAATTTAAATAAACCCTGATATTTAAGTTGAATGTCACAATCAACTAGGCTCCATTAAAATTAATCAAATCATGATTAATGCTAATCTAATCATCCAATTCCTCTAGATTTTGCCACTTGCACATGAAAATACATTTAATTTCAATTTATTAAATCCTTATTTTCTCTCAACATGGAATCTTTAAGAGAATATTCTTCCAAATTTTAAAATACCTCCAAATTGGATTTGTCCTTCCAACAAAGAATTTAACTCTTCTTACATGTCCTTGTGCATTGAGCCAAGTGGCATTTAAGTCATTATTTTCTCCCTCCAACAAGCCAACTTTCAAATTTGAAAATTGGCCTAATATCATTTATTGGCACATTTGTCAAAATGTGCTCATCCTTCATCCTCTCACATCTTGACAAGTGGCATCTTGTCATTGGCTCAATATTAGTTCCACACTCATCCATTTTGCATCTTCCTCTCTTAATCTCAGCTATAAATAAAAGGCTTTTCTTCTCATTTTGGATCCACAAGTTATGCATTTTGAATCCACTATCTTATGCATAAGTTCATTATTTTCACTTGAATTCATATCATTTTCATACCATCTTCATCATTTAGCTTTTCAAAGGGTTGGGAAAGAGCTACTTTTCATATCAAAGTGGCACTAATCCACTATGGAATTGGCATCCACTATGCTTTTTATGCTCTTAATTAGTTCATTTTCTTATTTTGTTTATGAAGCATATTGGAGTATTTCATAGAGATGTTGATTTTTTTCTTTGTTTTAAAATACTAACCATGCTAATTGTGTGTGTTGGATTTTTTGAGCAATTTGCAAATTTTGACATCTATAAAATTGCGCTAGAAGGAGGGAAAGGCTCATGCTTGTTTGAAAATCACACCACCTAATATGCTGCTTGTGTTTCCAGATTTTGTATCTTAGTTGGAATGGCTTTTATTTCACACTAAGATTGGTCATATTGTAACTACTGACTAAGATAGAAGTTTCTTTTAAATTTTCTTAAGGTGAACTTGTGGCATTGTCATCACTTTACCGTTCTCAATTCCTATCTTTCTTCAGGTCATTTCTTTTTTATTTAACTTAAAAAAAAGCCTTTCATTAAATGCTCAACCATATCTTTTGGACTATTTCTAGTCTGCAATTTCCAATTTGTTAGTGTTCCTACGAAGGAAATGATAAAGCCTCTACATGTCACGTTGGTTGCACTTCTTAGTTTGGGTTACTGATTGTTGAAGGAAAGCAAAAGTCAAACATTTCGCTTGCCTTGTCTATGATTCATATTTTGCAGGGTCATATACTATAGAAATTGATTTTACACCTACTAATTAGTTTGAAAGTTTTGGCATGATGGTCCACTTGCCAAATGCATTTGCTTGAAAGTTTTTAAAAATCTTTATTTGATATTTTCTTCATGCTCTTTAATGGCCATTATTTTCCCTCACCTGTCCCATTTAATTTCTTTTTGGGATGTCCTAGGCAGTTGGCTCACCATTGATTTTGGTGAGCACTTTGATGATGAAAGCCATTCTAGAGATTGTCAGAGAGTAATTTTTGGCTTTGTAAGATTTGAATATGCAATTTAATTGTTTATTGACATATCAGTATGTATGTCTATTAATTTGTGTGATGGATGAATATACTAGAGGAAATTATAGCTTTTAACCATGGCTTTGCAAACAATTAGTGATTTTGATTTTAAACATTTTGCAAAATTGAAGGTCGACATGTACTAGTCATGGTCATCTATGCAAGAAGAAATTGTCTCACATATTTCTTACATGTCTCTTTCAAATTACAGGGATTAGGATTGTTAGAGTGATCCAATAGATTTGATCATGTTTTCATCATAAATCTGATTTTTGTCGATACTCATGCACTCAGATTGATGAGTTTTGATAAGCTCATAGGAGGAGTAAATAGTGGCGTTGGTAGAATAGCTATCTTTGTTCATTAACTATCCATTGAATGCATTAGCTTTGATGCACCATATTTCACTTATAGTCATTGTACAAATCCTTGCTAGCATGTAGCATTTCTAAGAGGACTTAATTAATGCATTAGGTAGGAATATGAAGTCTTTTCTTCTCCATTCATATCTACATCACCCATGATAAATTCGAAAGGTCATTTTTCATTTTGTCATCTCCCTTCAAGGTCTTGAAAATACCACTGTGTTGGCAATTTCTAGATATCCTTCACTATCAAAAGTATATGTGTAAGAAGTATTTGAAGTATTTTTTAACATATTCACTGAAATTGTAGCTTTCTATGGGATAACTTCCTTTTGGGGTGTTCTATTAAGCAGCAAAACACAATCAATGTTTCCAGGTCATATGCCACTCTGAGTGGTCTATATTGCATAGTGTTTCTAAATCATGGGTCTGCTATATTGGTCTGCATTGCATAGTGTTTCTAAATCGTGGGTCTGCTATATTGGTCTGCATTAAATAATGTTTCTAAATTCATGCAAAGCATTTGTTGTGCCAATTTTTTAGTTTGTCATGCCATTTTCTATATCGATAAGCTTGAATATTGCTATTTTGTGTAGTCCTTTGCAATTCTCTGAAACAACTATTTTGTGTAGTTCCTTGCAATCTCTTTATCAGTCCAAATTGCAGTTGATTGAAAGTTTCCAAGCTTACATACATGAGTTTAGTCGTGCTATCATTAAGGTCACTTGGAATCAATAAATATCACCACCATGGCTTCTTTCTTTTCAATGCATCATAACTATCTTTAAATGGCCCAACAACCTCTTCTTGGCACCATTGAATGGTGTACGAATCTATTTTTCGTGCATCACTTGAAATGCACAAGTTATAAAAAACTTGGAATTGCTTTTGTTCAAAATTCTATATATTGTGCAAGCAAAGAAAGGACTTTCCTTCTTTCTTTTTTTTCATATAGTGGCCCACATACTAGCAAATAAAGGATGCCATATTTATAGAGTGAATTGTGTTTCAATTTTTAAGCAATACATCTTTTACATGAGTTGAATTCAAATTTTATTTGATGAATGATAAAATCCATCTTTATTTGAGGAATTGTGTTTTGATTTTTAATGCCAAATATTTCAAATTATTCCTTGAGATAAATCTCATTTCTAAGAGTTTACTTTATAATGTTTGTAGGTTAAGGATGACATCAAAATCAAGCATTGGAATCGAGCGAAAGAAAAGAAAGATTGGGGTTGAAGAAAATTGGGCATTGAAACTTGAAATTCACAAAGCATTCTTAAATGCTTAGAGCTTCCATTTTACATTTTTTTTTCTATTTTAGTCCAACTCACATATTTTTGGATTCTAAAAAGAACACTACAAAAGCTTTCATTTTTTGCTACAAAGGGCTTAGAAAAGAACTTTAGGCAAACTTACTAGATTTTGTTTAAAGTTAACAATTGAACAAAGCAACTTTCATCTTTTGTTTTAGTGCTTTAAAAAGAATCAAATCATTGCTTTGAGGATTTAAAATGAACATGTGCATTTTTTTTTTGTAATCACTTACCCAAAATAATATCATCAAAAGACATATGCACTTCTCTCTGCCTCACAACGATCTTGAGAATAAAAATACTTTTGGAGATATTAAGTTGCATAACTGATTTTTTCCACATTTCATTTGAGATTAGAAATTGAACAAGACTTGTGAGTGTGAGTGGAACATACAACATGTGTTCTCTCTTTATTTCTAAATGAAGATTGATCGAACTACGGATGTGTTTGCTCACTTTTTTGTTATCTTAGAGGGCCTACCTTGTGGGAAAAAGTAAACACCTAAGGGAAGAACCCAATCAAGAACACACTAAAGCCAAGTGACTTCCACCTGGGATATAAGTGTGGGTACTTGAAGAAAGTAAAGTATCACGATGATTATTCTGATGAGAAGGGCAACAATGGTCTCTCGCCACATGGATGGTCCCCCATGAACAAAATTCCCACATTAAAACCCTTGTTTAGAAAAGGCCAAAATCCTTGATCTATTTGTTGGTGCAATAATGGTCGTTTTGAAGCCGCCCCACAATTTTATGTATTTTAGTAGAAATGGAAAGTATTCCATGGGAAATTCATGGGTATTGATGCTTGGCTAACCTTAGAAGTGAGTGCACTATAAGAGGGAGCCTGTGTGGTCAAGCATCTAACCATTCACTAAAAGTAGGCATAGCTAGACTTGTCCAAGTGGGGACTCAACAAATATTGTCTCAAATATCCATAGGGTTGTGCATGTTCTTGGAAACGAAACACTTTGATTGATTGTAAACATTGGGAAAACAAACATTCAACATTGTCATCAAATTTCAAACCCTTTAGGAAGCAAATATCTTTGACAAAATTTAAATGCTATTGCTTGCCCTAGGGATTCTATCCTTAGAGGTTTCTAAGCATTTGAAATTTATATCTCAATTTTCTTGCAAAAGTCAACAATAGGAAACCTTTGCCTTGATTTCTTTAATTTCCACACAATACACTTTGTGAGATGAAAAGAAGCTAAGACATTAGACATCTAGTTTCAAAAAATTGCAAAAAATTATTTGTGGTAAAAGGAAGTCATTAAGAAAAATTAAGAAAAAATGAACCCCACACATGTTTTTTAAATGATTTTATGCAAAATCAAAATATGGAAACCAAAGTCAAAAGCTATTAGTCCAAAAGCTCATCAAAAGTATCTCTCAATGCTCTACGAATTTAGAAAAAGATTGTTTTTCAACTTTTACAGAAGAGCTTCAAGAAACAATCCCAATTTGTACTCATTTTATTATTGTCAGAATCTGAGACTTTTTCAACAATTTCATCATCTTGTTTAGAGTAAATTGTTTTCTTTAAATGATGCAGAAGCATCTAGTGGTGTAAGGGCAATCTTGCATCACCCAAAAATAGTTAAATTTCAAGTTTCTCAGTTTTTAGATGTTTTTACATTTTTGGATACCCTTTTCCTCATAATGAAATTCCCAATTTATGTTTTTTATTTTTTGTTCCTGGGTGGAAAGATATTGCAGTTTTAGTCTCCCAGATTTGCACCTGAAAATCTTCTGAGTTAGATTTCAGGCACTTAGAGCTCCCGGATCGGCCCCAAAACTTGCCGAAATTGGCATAGCAAATTTGAGCACGTTATTGACTTTTTGACCTTTCCAACGGTTCAAACTTTTCGCGAATCAGAGTCCTGGATCAAAAATTATGGCCCTGGGAAGTTGGCGCACTTTCTACAAGATACAATTGCAAATGTTCTTTTGAAATTTGAACTTCAAGTTGTAATTTTTTCAGCACCAAACCGCCTAAACTCAAATTTGAATGTTGTTTTGGCTCCAAACTAAAGAAGAGCTGTATTTATGGGCGGTTTCTAATTTTTGGGTAACTTTTTAGGGACAAGTTCGCATATTGCGAAAGGGTTATTCTGTAGCTATCTATAACTTGCATGTGTTGTAGAACTTGGGGATTTGAGATCCTCTACATGTAAGAAGATCCATTTTCTGAATAATAAAATTATTCTCTTATTTGTGGGTTATTTTTTGTGTCTCGGGTGGTGCCCTCATCAAGTGGTATCAGAGCTAGGTTTTCTTGAGCGTGTGGACAGATCGTCGATCATGAGGCAGTTCACACCAGGACTGTGGTTGTGGGTCAAGGTCAAGAAAGATGCCTCCAAGAGTGATGCCTGGTAGACATGGTGGTGCCAGAGGTGGTCGAGGCGGAAAAAATGCTGGTGGAAGAGATGCACTGGCAGCCCTCCAGAGACAGATTGACGCGTTACAAGAGTAGTTGAAAAGAGGGTTAAACCTGAGGGAGGAAAGTGAGGATGAAGGAGAGGAAGAAGGTTCAAATGTAGAAGAGGAAGAAGAAGCAATTGATCAAGACCAAATGTGGCTAATAAGGGCCATTTTGAAGATCAGGAAAAGACCTAGAGCAGAAGTCCCTAGTTATTCTGGAAGTCTAAACCCGGAAGAGTTGATCGACTAGATCAACGAGCTAGAAGAATATTTTGAGTATGAGGAAATAGACAACCCAAATAGGTCTAGTTGGAAAGAAATAGAAGAGGAAAATGAAATATCACGAGATGGGATCGCATGGTAGAGAAATTGAAGAAGCAATTCATACCAGTGGACTACGAGTTAGATCTATTGAAGAAATTGCAAGGGTTGAAGCAAGGAAGCAGATCTGTGAAAGAATATACTGGAGTTTTTACAAGATAATCATCAGAACAGGCCACACAGAGGCCAATAAGGAGAAGGTAGCCCGATATCTTAATGGGTTACGATCGATCATTCAGGAGGAGTTAAGTCTAGTCAGAATGACCACCATTGAGGATGTGTATCAGTTTGCTCTGAAGGTGGAAGAGAAGCTAAACAAAAGATTTGATGGCAAGCAAAAAGGACAAGGAGGTCAAAACAGAAGGGGCAATGGAAGGCCTTCAGGAAGCCGAAATGATGATGAAAAGAAAAGTGAAGATGTGGGAACCAACCGAAGCCAAAGAAATGACAACTTCTACCACCCTCATGATCAAAACAGTGGCGATCACAGAGGTAGAGGATGAGGGAGATATGGACAAAGATCTGGAAGAGGTGGTTTCAAAGGAACGTGTTTCCAGTGTGGTGAAGAAGGGCATCAAGCCTATGAATGTCCACAACACTAAGGAAGGGCAGACAAAAGGCCAAAAAGTCATGGGAAGGTTGCTCATGTAGATGAGGAGGCCCAATCTAAACATTTCGATGATGTTGAAAGGGGAGAAGCCCTAGTGATTAGGAGAGCCCTAGTGACTAAGGAAAAGGAACCAGAACAAAGGAAGAATCTATTTCGCACAAGGTGCAAGTGTGAAGGAAAATGTTGTGATGTCATTATTGACGGTGGGAGCACTGATAATCTGGTGTCAGAGGAGATCGTCACAAAGTTGAAACTAAACAGGGAAAGACACCTGCATCTGTATCGGATTGCCTGGTTGCAGAAAGACCACAAAGTTTTGGTCAATGAGCAGTGCCTAGTAAAGTTCAAGATCGGGAGCTACCATCATGAGGTACTCTGTGATATCATCCCCATGGACGCATGTCACATGTTGCTGGGGAGGCCGTGGTAGTTCGATAGGCGAGCTATACATGATGGCCATGCAAATACTTATTCCTTGACAAAGGATGGGGTTTGTCACAAGTTGAAACCTCTGAAGGAGACCGAAGAAAATGTATGTAGTAGTGCTTGAATTTGTTATGTAGATGGAAGAAATTTTTTAGAAGGTATGAAGCATGAGTGTGTTTGTTATGCATTGATTCCCAGAGTGAGTAAGGAGGATAGTGAGAAGGTTCCAGAAGAAGTTTTTGGGATGTTGGATGAGTTTCAGGATATTGTTTCTGATAATAAACCAGAGGGTTTACCACCAATAAGGAAGATCAGTCATCAGATTGACTTGATTCCTAGAGCTAGTTTTCCAAATAAGGTACCTCATAGAATGACTCTAGCAAAAAATGAGGAATTGAACAGACAAGTTCAAGAGTTGTTGAGAAAAGGGTTTGATACGGGAGAGTTTGAGTCCATGTGAAGTACCTGCAGTACTAACACCAAAGAAGGATGGGGAGTGGATGATGTGTATAGATTCCCGAGCCATAAACAAGATAACAATTAAGTATAGATTTCCCCTGCCAAGGATGGATGACCTAATGGACTGTTTG
This sequence comes from Sequoia sempervirens, assembly GCA_007258455.2. Taxonomy (NCBI): domain Eukaryota; kingdom Viridiplantae; phylum Streptophyta; class Pinopsida; order Cupressales; family Cupressaceae; genus Sequoia; species Sequoia sempervirens. The sequence continues at coordinate 763,999,200 of VDFB02058242.1, read as the reverse complement.
AGTGGAGCTCAGTACTTCACAAAGATTGATCTGAAGAGTGGATATCACCAAATCTAGATTCGAGAGGGAGATGAATGGAAGACTACCTTCAAGACCAAAGAGGGCCTGTACGAGTGGTTAGTCATGCCTTTTGGGCTAACCAATGCACCGAGCACATTCATGTGGCTCATGAATGAGGTACTAAAAGAATTTTTGGGAAGTTTTATTATTGTGTATTTAGATGATATTTTGATTTTCAATAAGACATTGGATGAACATCTGATGCATATTTGGAGAGCCTTTGAGATTTTAAGAGAAGAGAAACTGTTGATTAATCTTAAGAAGTGCAGTTTTGTGAAGAGGGAGTTAGTGTAGTTGGGGTTTGTTGTCTCAGCAGAATGTCTCAAGATGGACCCAGAAAAGGTGAAGGCTATTCTGGAATGGCCTACCCCAAGAACTGCTACCGAGGTGAGATCTTTCCATGGTTTGGCTAGTTTTTATAGAAAGTTCATTAGAAACTTCAGTAGTATTTGTGGATCCCTGATTGAAACAATAAGAGGGGATAGAAAAGAATTCAAGTGGAGCATTGGAGCGGCAAAAAGTTTTGAATTATTGAAGTAGAAGGTGACAAAGCAACCTATTCTAGCCCTCCCAAATTTCAACAAGGTGTTTCAGGTGGATTGTGATGTCAGTGGTTGTGCCATTGGAGCAGTGTTGAGCCAAGAAGGTAAGCCCATTGCCTATTTCAGTGAAAAGTAAAATGATGCCAAGAGAAAATATTTTGTATATGATTAGGAATTTTATGCAATAGTTCATGCATTAAAGAAATGGAGACATTATTTGTTGCCAAAGGAATTTGTTCTATATACTAATCATCAGGCCTTGCAATACCTAAATAGTCAGGGAAAATTTTAAATCAGAGGCATATGAAATGGGTAGAGTTTTTGCAAAGTTATACCTTTGTTTTGAAACATACGAGTGGGAAGTCAAATAGGGTTGCAGATGCCTTAAGTAGGAGGCATACATTGATGACAAAGATGCAAATTGAAGTTTTTGGGTTTAATGAACTTAAAACACTATACGCAGAAGATACTGATTTCGCAGAGGCTTGGAAAGCTTGCAAAGAACCTATTATAGTGGACAAGACAAGGTGGCTAGATTTCATAATCCAGGATGTCGTGTTATTTAAGAGAAGTCAATTGTGTATCCCGAGGAGTTCGATGAGGGAGAACTTGATAAAGGAGAAGCATAGTGGAGGAATGGTAGGAAACTTTGGTCGGGATAAGACCATTGCCATTATCAGTGAACATTATTATTGGCCTTATTTTTCACAGGATGTGAAGAAGTTTGTACAAAGCTATAGGCTATGTCAGATGGCTAAAGGAGTGAGCTAGAATATAGGCTTATATCAGCCCTTACCTGTACCAGAGAGGCCATGGGAGGATATAAGTATAGACTTTGTTCTTGGTTTGCCAAGGACACAATGAGGGAATGATTCAGACTTTGTGGTGGTTGATAGGTTTTCGAAGATGGCACATTTCATTCCATGTCAGAAGACCCATGATGCAGTCCATATTGCTGACTTTTTCTTCAAAGAGGTGGTGAGGCTATATGGTCTGCCAAAGAGTATTGTTTCAGATCGTGACACCAAATTTGTGGGGAACTTTTGGAGGACCTTGTGTAAGAAGCTGAAGACAGAGTTGAAGTTCAGTTCTGCACATCATCCACAAATAGATGGGTAGATAGAGGTTGTTAACAGGAGTCTGGGTAACCTATTGAGATGTTTGGTAGGAGATAAACCCAAGGGATGGGACTTGATCTTACCCCAGGCATAATTTTCTTAGAACAATTTTGTCAACAGAAGCACTAGTAGATCATCGTTCCAGATTGTGTATGGAGGTAGCCCCAGAATAGCTCCAAAATTGAGGAAGATGGACCAAGAGAAGAAAATAAGTGCTGAAGCCGAAGATTTGGTAGAACACATCAAGGATATACATGAGAAGGTAAGAAAACATATTAACAAGATGAATATGCAGTATAAGGCTAAGGCAGATTAGAAGAGGAGGTATAAGGAGTTTCAGATTGGTGATGAAGTGATGATCCACTTGAGGAAAGACAGGTTTTCCATGGGAACCTATAACAAATTGAAGATGAAGAAATTTGGTCCCTATAAGATTTTGAAGAAGCATGATTTAGGGAATGCATATGAGGTAGAGTTGTCTGATCGAATCAACGTTTCCCTTGTGTTCAACATTTTAGATTTGACATAGTATCATGAAGGAGGAACGGTGGAAGCACCAACAACAGGGCAGTAATGCATTCTAGCACCTACTTCAGAAAGGGAGGAGATTGAAGCAATCTTGGATAGTCATGTGGGAAGGAGTACTAGAAATAGGTAGTATGAAGAATATCTGGTGAAATGGAAAGGAAGGCCTATTGAAGATTCATCCTAGTTGCCTAAGGTAGAGGTTGACCATTTGGGTTTTCCTCCACCATCTAAGACTTGACGGGGTCACTTCTCAAATTACCCTGGGCGTCTGATGTAGGAGCATCCAGTGGTGTAAGGGCAATCTTGCATCAACCAAAAATAGTTAAATTTTAAGTTTCTTGGTTTTTAAATATTTTTACATTTTTGGATACCCTTTTCATCATAACGAAATTCCCAATTCATGGTTTTTACTTTCTATTCCTGGGTTGAAAGATATTGCAGTTTTAGTTTCCCAAATTTACACCTAAAAATCTTCTGAGTTAGATTTGAGGCACTTAGAGCTCTCAGATCATCCCGAAAACTTATCGAAATTGGTGTAGAAAATTTTGAGCGCATTTTTGACTTTGTGACCTTTCCAATGGTTCAAACGTTTCACGAATCAGAGTCCCGGATAAAAAGTTATGGCCTCGGGAAGTTCACACACTTTCTAGAAGATACAATTGCAAATGTTCTTTTGAAATTTGAACTTCAATTTGTAATTTTTTCGGCGCGAAACCGCCTAAACTCAAATTTGAATGTTGTTTTCACTCCAAACTAAAGAGGATCTCTATTTATGGGTGGGTTTCTAATTTTTGGGTAACTTTTTGGGGACAAGTTCGCATATTGCAAAAGGGTTATTCTGTAGCTATCTGTAACTTGCATGTGTTGTAGAACTTGGGGATTTGAGATCCTCTGCATGTAAGAAGCTCCATTTTCTGAATAATAAAATTATTCTCTTGTTTGTGGGTTATTTTTTGTGTCTCGGGTCATGCCCTCATCATTAAAACCGAGGTCTTCTAAACAAGAGTCTTTTTAGGTACACATAGGATCAAAGTCAACCTTCATCAATCCTTCAAACATCAAACCAAAATCATCTCACCAACAACTCTTGAAAATATTATGATGAGGGCACAACCTGAGACACAGAAAATAACCCACAAACAAGAGAATAATTTTATTATTCAAAAAATGGAGCTTCTTACATGCAGGGGATCTCAAATCCTCAAGTTCTATAACACATGCAAGTTACAGATAGCTACAGAATAACCCTTTCGCAATATGCAAACTTGTCCCCAAAAAGTTACCCAAAAATTAGAAACCCACCCATAAATAGAGCTCCTCTTTAGTTTGGAGCCAAAACAACATTCAAATTTGAGTTTAGGCGGTTTGGCGCAGAAAAATTACAACTTGAAGTTCAAATTTTAAAAGAACATTTGCAATTGTATCTTCTAGAAAGTGCGCAAACTTCCCGGGGCCATAACTTTTGATCTGAGACTCTGATTCGCGAACCATTTGAACCATTGGAAAGGTCACGAAGTCAACAACGTGCTCAAAATTTTTTACACTGATTTTGGTAAGTTTTGGGGATGATCCGAGAGCTCTAAGTGCCTCAAATCTAACTCGAAAGATTTTCAGGTGTAAATATGGGAAACTAAAACTGCAATATGTTTCCACCCAGGAATAGAAAATAAAAACCATAAATTGGGAATTTAATTATGATGAAAAGGGTATCCAAAAATGTAAAAACATATAAAAACTAAGAAATTTAAAATTTAACTATTTTTGGGTGATGGAAGATTGCCCTTACACCACAGTATGCTCCTACATCAGACAGCTAGGGTAATTCGAGAAGTGACCCTGTCATGTCTCAGATGGTGGAGGAAAAAACCCAAATGGTCAACCTCTGCCTTAGGCAACTAGGATGAATCTTCAACAGGCCTTTCCTTTCCATTTCACCAGATATTCTTCATATTGACTGTTTCTAGTACTCCTTCCCACATGACTATCCAAGATTGCTTCAATCTCCTCCCTTTCTAAACTAGGTGCTAGAATGCCATACTACCCTATTTCTGGTGCTTCCACCATTCTTCCTTCATGATACTCTGTCAAATCTGAAATGTTGAACACAAGGGAAATGTTGATTCCATTAGGAAACTCTACCTCATATGCATTCCTTGAATCATGCTTCTTCAAAATCTTACAGGGACCGAATTTCTTCACCTTCAATTTGTTATAGGTTCCCACAGGAAACCTTTCTTTCCTCAAGTGGACCATCACTTCATCACCAATCTGAAACTCCTTATACCTCCTTTTCTGATCTGCCTTAGCCTTATACTGCATATTCATCTTATTAATATGTTCTCTTACCTTCTCATGTATATCCTTGATGTGTTCTGCAAAGTCTTCGGCTTCAACACTTATTTTCTTCTCTTGGTCCATCTTCCTCAATTCTGGATCTATTCTGGGGCTACCTCCATACACAATCTGGAACGATGATCTACCAGTGCTTATGTTGACATAATTGTTGTAAGAAAATTATGCCTAGGGTAAGATCAAGTCCCATCCCTTGGGTTTATCTCCTACCAATCATCTCAATAGGTTACCCAGACTCCTATTAACAACATCTGTCTGCACATCTGTTTGTGGATGGTGTGCAAAATTGAACTTCAACTCTGTCTTCAGCTTCTTCCATAAGGTCCTCCAAAAGTACCCCACAAATTTGGTGTCACGATCTAAAACAATACTCTTTGGCAGACCATGTAGCCTCACCACCTCTTTGAAGAACAAGTCAGCAATGTGGACTACATCATGGGTCCGACATGGAATGAAATGTGCCATCTTCGAAAACCTATCAACCACCACAAAGACTGAATCATTCCCTCGTGTCCTTGGCAAACCAAGAACAAAGTCCATACTTATATCCTCCCATGGCCTCTCTGGTATAGGTAAGGGCTGATATAAGCCTGTATTCTGGCTCACTCCTTTAGCCATCTAACATACCCTACAACTTTGTACAAACTTCTTCACATCCTGTGACAACTGAGGCCAATAACAATGCTCACTGATAATGGCAATGGTCTTATCCTGACCAAAATGTCCTACCATTCCTCCACTATGCTTCTAATTTATCAGGTTCTCCCTCATGGAACTCTTCAAGATACACAATTGACTTCCCTTAAATAACATGCCATCCTGGATTATGAAATCTAGCCACCTTGTCCTGTCCACTGTAACAGGTTCCTTGCAAGCTTTCCAAGCCTTTGTGAAATTAGGATCTTCTGCGTCTAGTGTCTTAAGTTCATTAAACCCAACCACTTCAATCTGCATCTTTGTCATCAATGTATGCCTCCTACTTAAGGCATCTGCAACCCTATTTGACTTCCCACTCCTATGTTTCAAAACAAAGGTATAACTCTGTAAAAACTCTACCCATTTGATATGCCTCTTATTTAATTTTCACTGACTATTTAGGTACTGCAAGGCCTGATGATCAGTATATAGAAAAAATTCCTTTGGCAACAAATAATGTCTCCATTTCTTTAATGAATGAACTATTGCATAAATTTTTTGATCATATACAAAATACTTTCTCTTGGCATTATTTAACTTTTCACTGAAATAGGCAATGGGCTTACCTTCTTGGCTCAACACTGCTCCAATGGTACAACCACTGGCATCACAATCCACCTGAAACACCTTGTTGAAATCTGGGAGGGCTAGAATAGGTTGCTCACCTTCTGCTTCAACAGTTCAAAATTTTTGCAGGTTGCTCCTTGAATTCTTTTCTATCCCTCTCATTGTTTCAGTCAGGGGTCCACAAATACTACTGAAGTTTCTAATGAACTTTCTATAAAAACTAGCCAAACCATGGAAAGATCTCACCTTGGTAGCAGTTCTTGGGGTAGGCCATTCTAGAATAGCCTTCACCTTTTCTGTGTCCATCTTGAGACCTTCTGTTGAGACAACAAACCCCAAGTACACTAACTCCATCTTCAAAAAATTGCACTTCTTCAGATTAATCAACATTTTCTCTTCTCTTAACTTCTCAAAGGCTCTTCGAATATGCATCAAATGCTCATCCAATGTCTTACTGAAAATCAAAATATCATCTAAATACACAATAACAAAACTTCCTATAAATTCTTTTAGTACCTCATTCATGAGCCGCATGAATGTGCTCGGTGCATTGGTTAGCCCAAAAGGCATGATTAATCACTCGTATAGGCCATCTTTGGTCTTGAAGGCAGTCTTCCATTCATCTCCCTCTCGAAACTGGATCTTGTAATATCCACTCTTCATATCAATCTTTGTGAAGTACTGAGCTCCACTCAAACAGTCCATCAGGTCATCCATCCTTGGTAGGGGAAATCCATACTTGATTGTTATCTTGTTTATGGCTTGGGAATCTGTACACATCCTCCTCTCCCCATCCTTCTTTGGTGCTAGTACTGCAGATACTACACATGGACTCAAACTCTCCCGTATCAAACCCTTTATCAACAACTCTTGAACTTGTCTGTTCAACTCCTCATTTTCTATTAGAGTCATTCTATGAGCTTCCTTATTTGGCAAACTAGCTCCAGGAATCAAGTCAATCTGATAACTGATCTTCCTTATTGGTGGTAAACCCTCAGGTACATTATCAGAAACAATATCCTGAAACTCATCCAACATCCCAAAAACTTCTTCTGGAACCTTCTCACTATCCTTCTTACTCACTCTAGGAATCAATGCATAACACACACGCTCATGCTTCATACCTTCTAAAAAATTTCTTCCATCTACATAACAAATTCTAGCACTACTGCATACCTTTTCTTCAGTCTCCTTCAAGGGTTTCAACTTGTGACGAACCCCATCCTTTGTCAAGGAATAAGTGTTTGCATGGCCATCATGTATAGCTCGCCTATCGAAATACCATGGCCTCCCCAACAACATGTGACATGCATCCATGGGGATGATATCACAGAGTACCTCATCATGGTAGCTCCCGATCTTGAACTTTACTAGGCACTGCTCATTGACCAAAACTTCATGGTCTTTCTACAACTAGGAAATCCGATACAGATGCGGGTGTCTTTCCCTCTTCAGCTTCAACTTTGTGACCATCTCTTCTAACACTAGATTATCGGTGCTCCCACCGTCAATAATGACATCACAACATTTTCGTTCACACTTGCACCTTGTGCGAAACAGATTCTTCCTCTATTCTGGTTCCTTTTCCTCTATCACTAGGGCTCTCCTAATCACTAGGGCTTCTTCCCTTTCAGCAACATCGAAATGTTCAGAGTGGGCCTCCTCATCTGCATGTGCAACCCTTCCACGACCTTCTGGCCTTTTGTCTGCCCTTGCTTGGTGTTGTGGAAATTCATAGGCTCAATGCCCTTCTTCACCACAATGGAAACACATTCCTTTGAAACCACCTCTTCCAGATCCTTGTCCATATCTCCCTCGTCCTCTACCTATTTGATCACCACTATTTTGATCACGAGGGCGGTAGAAGTTGTCATTCTTTGGCTTCAGCCGGTACCCACATCTTCACTTTTCTTTTCATCATCATTTCGACTTCCTGAAGGTCTTCCATTGCCCCTTCCGCTTTGACCTCCTTGTCATTTTTGCTTGCCATCAAATCTTTTGTTCAGCTTCTCTTCCACCTTAAGAGAAAACTGATACACATCCTCAATGGTGGTCATTCTGACTAGGCTTAACTCCTCCTGAATGCTCAGTCGTAACCCATTAAGATATTGGGCTACCTTCTCCTTATTGGCCTCTGTGTGACCCGTTCTGATGATTATGTTGTGAAAATCTTCAGTATATTCTTTCACAGATCTGCTTCCTTGCTTCAACCCTTGCAATTTTTTCAATAGATCTAACTCGTAGTCCACTGGTATGAACTGCTTCTTCAATTTCTCTACCATGCGATCCCATCTGGTGATATTTCTTTTTCCTCTTCAATTTCTTTCCAACTGGACCTCTTTCCACCAAATACTGGCATAGCCCTTCAGCTTCATTTTCGCAAACTTAATTTGATCTGGGTCCTCTATTTCCTCATACTCAAAATATTCTTCTAGCTCATTGATCCAATCGATCAACTCTTCCTGGTTTAGACTTCTAGAATAACTGGGGACTTCTGCTCTGGGTCTTTTCCCGATCTTTGAAATGGCCCTTATTAGCCGCATTTGGTCTTGATCAATTGTTTCTTATTCCTCTTCTACATTTGAACCTTCTTCCTCTCCTTCATCCTCACTTTCCTCCCTCAGGTTTAACCCTCTTCTCAGCTGCTCTTGTAACGCGTCAATCTGTCTCTGGAGGGCTACCAGTGCATCTCTTGCACCAGCATTTATGCCGCCTCGACCACCTTTGGCACCACCATGCCTACCAGGAATCACTCTTGGAGGAATTTTTCTTGACCTCGACCCACAACCACAGTCCTGGTGTGAACTGCCTCATGATCAACGATCTATCCACATGCTCAAGAAAACCCGCTCTGATACCACTTGATGGGGGCACAACCCGAAACACATAAAATAACCCACAAATAAGATAATAATTTTATTATTCAAAAAATAGAGCTTCTTACATGCAGAGGATCTCAAATCCCCAAGTTCTATAGCACATGCAAGTTACAGACAGCTACAGAATAACCCTTTCGCAATATGTGAACTTGTCCCCAAAAAGTTATCCAAAAATTAGAAACATGCCCATAAATAGAGTTCCTCTTTAGTTTTGAGCCAAAACAACATTCAAATTTGAGTTTAGGTAGTTTAGCGCTGAAAAATTACAACTTGAAGTTCAAATTTCAAAAGAACATTTGCAATTGTATCTTCTAGAAAATGCGTCAACTTCCCGGGGCCATAACTTTTGATCTGGGACTCCGATTCATGAACTATATGAACTGTTGGAAATGTCACAAAGTCACCAACACGCTCAAAATTTGCTACTCCAATTTTGGCAAGTTTCATGGCTGATTCGGGAACTCTAAGTGTCAAATCTAACTCAAAATATTTTCAGGTACAAATCTGGGAAACTAAAACTGCAATATCTTTCAACCCAAGAATAGAAAATAAAAACCATAAATTGGGAATTTCATTATGATAAAAAGGGTATCAAAAAATGTAAAAACATCTAAAAACTGAGAAACTTGAAATTTAACTATTTTTGGGTGATGCAAGATTGCCCTTACACCACTAGATGCTTATGCATCATCTTGAAACCATCCTTCATGCTAGACCTTTTTGCAAATCTATAAATCAAAATCATTGAAACCAAAATCCTTGAATCAAATATCAAATCATATTTTTTGGCTAGGTATGTGTAGATGTATCCTTCTCCATATGCTTAGTTGAAATTATCATCAAGTCATCTTTGTTTGGTTAGGTGTGGTTAGATGCATCCTTCTCCCTACACTTATTCAAACTATCATCTTATGAGTAAGTCTATCCCATAGATAACATCCAACATCTTGGGATCTATTTGTTCATTATCCAATTCCAAAAATTGAAACAATCCAAAACCAAATCAAAGTCAAAATCAAAATCCAAGAATCCCAAAATATAAGAATCAAATCAAATCAAAATCCAAAATCCAAGAAAGTCCCAAAAGTCTAGCATCCCCCTCAAGATCTTCTAAGGATTCAATCATCCATATCATCCACCTTTCACACATTTCACCATCACACTATTGATCCTTAATCATCGTAGAGATTCTCTTTTTAAGCCTGAAGTTAGATCAATCTAAAGAATTATAGATTCATCTCCCACATTCTTGAAAATTGATCCCTACTTTATGGTTCAAATTAGATCTCAACACAAGAAGAGCATGAAAACCAACAAAGAAACATCAACTTCAAGTGATTTGAGTCAAACCACTGCTAAAATAAATCCCATTGGGTCTAGCAATCTAACGATCAACCTTCCTCCATTTTCACAAGACCATCAGGAGGAAGGTGTCCAAGTGGAGGATGTCACCAAAAATGTTCTAGGGATGACACAAGATGAGATCATTGAAATGGTTCAAAATACCAAAACACACAAAATCATTGATGTCATGATGAAACTCAACCCTCATAATACATGCTTGAATTAGAAAAACAAGGGGCTAAACTCCCTTCCGATTTCGATGTGAGCTCTATAGTGGAACAACCTCTTGGGGCCCTACCCCCAATTTCATCCACACTCCTAATTTAATCCACACCTCCATTCCAAAACATCACCCAAAGCATACCCCAAATCACAACATCCATTGCTCCAACTTAACCTATTATGAACAAAGGGAGCTCATTTCTTAATGCACTACAAACACACCCCCTTGTGAACAACCAAGATTTGGATGCAAACACCATATTGGGTCAATTCGTCCCCCAAAATTCATTAAATCCATACATTCCACTCACCCTTCAGGATCCCAATGACCCATCATCATATTTTTATGCAACACTGGCATACCCATTAAATATGCAAACCTCTCTCCCTATGACTTCGCAAGGAAGGGGTGGGCTATTTGGACTAGGGGGCATCTTCAATCCCTCTTCATCATCGTCGTTTAATCAAGGAAACACACCACCTACCTTTCCACCACTTCCACCTTTACCATTAACATCCGCATCACCCCCTGATTTAGGGTTAACTCCCTTACCACCACTAAATCAAAATCAAAACAACCCCCCAATCATGAATCAAGTCATCACATCAAACCCTTTGAACATGCCATCGATATTGCAACCATAGATGGAAACCATTCAAACAACCAAAAAAATCATCATCCCATCAACCGCACCCCAAATATCTACAACGATAGTCTCTCAAGGACCAAACACATCAATTCCACCAAGCATATCAATTGCACCAAACACATCAATTGCCCCATCCACCACACAAATCCCCACCATCAATACAAAGATGCCTCTCATCACAACAAAAAACACCATTCCAAATCTACCTCCACCGCTGCCACCAAGAACAAACATCACTAATCAATATAGCATCATGTTGCAAGTAGCACAACAGGCATATCAAAAGGAACTTCAACAATTCGAAGTGCAACAAGCACAAAAATCACAAGCTATACTACAAGCTACTTAGCAAGCACAAGTTGCTCAAGCCACTCAAGCCATGCAACAAGTGTAACAAGTGCAACAAGCACAACAGGCTGCTCAAGCTCAAGCCCTATTATAACAACAGCAAGCCACCCAAGCTGTACGAGTAGTGCAAGTAGCTCAAGCCACGCAAGTCACTCAAGTTGGTCAATTCGTGCAACAAGTGCAATAAGCCCAACAAGCACAAGCACAAGCTCAATCCCAACACCAGTCTCAACAAGTGCAAGTGCAAGCTCAATACGAGGCACAACTACAAGTATCCCAACAATAAGCATATCAACAAGGCTTACAATAGTATCAGGAACAACAAGAAGCAACTCAACTAACAGCCCAACAATAAGCATTGTTGGTGCAACAACAACAACAAGCTCAACAATAGAAATTATTAGCACAAAAATGACAACAAGCTTAACAACAATAGGACCAACATCAAGCGTTATTGGTACAATAGTAGTTACAAGCATACTTGGTGCAACAAAATAGGAAAATACCATCCACCAACACACCAATCAATCCACCCATCCCTCCAACAATTGAACCACCATAGAACACCTTCATTCCACCCCTTGATATGCAAGATGACGTAACAACGTAAATTAAGTTGCTCTCACAGCAAGTGCTTGATCTTCAGTTAGGGAAAACCACAAAGACACCCAACAACTTGTGTCCCTATCCATTTGATAGGAGTCTAACAATGAAACCATTCCCAAAGGGATTTGAAATCCCCAAATTTGATAAATACCATGGGATGGGAAACCCTGAAGATCACATCAGGGAATTCCAAGTACATTGCATGGAAGTCACATATGATGATACATATCTAATGTAGCTATTTTGTAGAAGTTTGGTGGGCCAAGCCATGGAGTGGTTCTCTCACCTCCCTCTAGGCATCAAGAAGTTCTAGGAGATAGTAGACACATTCATAAAAAATACACCTTCAATATTGGTATGGACGTTAGTTTAGAGGAACTATCCGCTCTTAAACAAGCTAAGGGAGAATCATTCACTTCCTTTCTACAACAATGGCAATCCAAGGCCAATAGGAGCAAATAGGCCATGCCTGAAGAACAACAAGTTTGCACCATCATCTCCAAGCTAGAGGGAACCTTGGCATTTCATCTTAAGGTGCAAGGTATCACCACTTATGACCATTTAATATCCAAAGTGCTCAATATCGAATGAGCCCTCCTCTCACAAGGGGGAGCTCCTTATCAAGAAATTCACCCATCCACCAGCTATAGCGACAAACCTTACACATGGGAAAAAACTAGAAACATTACCAAAAATGGTGTATTCAATGCCAAAGTTGTCATTAGTGCACCTCAACAAAACACACCAACACCCCAACAATAACAATCAAAACAATCATCAAGCTAACATTGTGACTCGTCAGTCAAGCAATCAAATGGTCAACAATGTGAATGATCAAAGGGGACCACCCCAGCAAAACAAAAAATCCCCCAAGAAGAAGTACACATCCCTTGGGGAATTGGCTAAATCCATCATGAAGAGACTAGTGGAGGAAAACCTCATCATAATCCCCACCTCTGACAACTATCAAGAACCCTTGGTGAAACTATCATGGTATAGTGAAAATCGCCTTTGTGATTTCCAAAAAATCAAGGGACACACAACTGCCAGTTGCATGAAGTTGAAAGACTTGATTCAAGACCTCATTGATGACAAAATCATAAATGTGGAACAACCAGTTGGGAATTAAAATCTCAAGATTTACATGAATCTGATGCTCAACCCTAATAAGGGGAACAATAACAATGGTAAAGGAAAGGGTACCTTCAAAAGTGTGAATCATGTATTTGACCATGTCGTTGCATCATTAAATGAGTATTGTACTATTATCACCATCAAAGGAGCCCAAGCTGATTGTGGAGTCACCACAAGAGGCAAAATGGTCACCATCATAGGGTCATCTTAGCCTCCTAGAGCATCCACTTCCAATCCAAGATTTGTTCCTAGTGACTATAATGTTGTTGACCAATTAAAAAGAACCCCAACACAAATCTCCATCATGGAATTGTTGAAAATATCACTGGTCCACAAAAAGATCCTTGGCCTCATCTTTCATCCCCATTGATCTTGATGCAGATCAATTCCAAGCTATGGTTGCACACCTCACTACACCTCATTTTTTGACATTTTCATAATAGGATATCCCAACACAACCATCTCACAACCACACACTTCATCTTGAGGCTTACATCCATAAAAATAAAGTCAAGAGGGTCCTGGTAGATGGAGGTGTAGGGTTGAACATATGCACCCTTAAATTAATAAAAAGCTTGGGCTTCTCTGAAGATCCTATTGAAAAAGGAAAAGGAATAACCATCAGGGCCTATGATGATCAAGAAAGAGTGTCTCAGGGCACAATCCCACTCCTTATTCAAGTAGGGTCAACCATCATGGAAACAACATGTCAAGTTCTCAACTTGGAATTTCCTTATAATGTTCTCCTAGGGCATCGTTGGATTCATGGGATGCAAGCGGTAGCTTCCACCTTCCACCAGTGTGTAAAGTTTCCATACCAAGGTAAAGAGGTCATTGTCTATGGGGATCCTTAACCCTTTTACTATTGCAAAAATTTGGAAGCCAAATATTACAAAATCCCCCAAGTGCCTAAGAACAATGAAGGCCCCTCAACCTCGTACATAGATCCAACTACTCTTGCCTCCACTTCTATGATAGAGACACCTGCCATCCCTGCCATCTCTGATATCAAGGTCATTATCCAGGACAATGGGTGTGGAGATTATGCAATTCCAATAATGCTTTTCTAGTAGGGGAGTTACCGCAATCTTGTAGGTCATGAGGATGGCCAAAATCAAATGATGATTCTTCATCCCAAAAATTCACAACAGGATCCTCCAGCTTCAGGAGTTGGGGAGACCTATGTCAGGAAGTAATAGAAGAGGATCCATCAAGCCTCCTATACCAAGACAACAAACCAATAGCTGATCTACCTATGGATGATAGTAGTAAAGACTTACAAATGATGCTTGCCATGGGCTATGAAAGAAACCAGAGGCTTAGATAGAATGACAATGAACTCCTAGCACCTAGTTAAGAAACTCAAAACTCCTCAGCTATCAATGGCTGCCCTTCAATTATTCGTATCCATGGGTCTTCCCTTAGACACTTTCACCTTCAACATAGCTGATGTGTGTAGTAGTGATGAGGACCCCATAACTTATTTTCCTATGTTTTTCGAAGACACCTCCCTACTCATGATTAATACCTTGTCTTTTGAGACCAATGACCATCAAACCCACAAAATCAACCTAGTCTACCCCTAGCTCATCAATTGCAACCAACAAGGATCATCAATTCTAGATACTTTCAAAAATGATGTGGTGCTCTCAGAATTCATGGGAATGTGGGACACATTACCATATGGAGATCACAAGGGTGGGTTTGATATCATTCTAGACACACAAGCCTACTATAGACATCCAAATTTGGACACTTAATTTATCCAAATTTACCACTTTTCATCTAAACATCCTCTTATCCAAGTTAATTAAGTAATATTACTATTATTTAATTAATATCGTTAATTCTGCCAAATCCCTCAGGTATTTAATTAATAATTAAATATTAAATACCTTACCCTCCTTAATCCTCTTTTCATTAAATGAATTAAATAAATATTACATTTATTTAATCCCTCACATGTCATTTTCATCTAATCCTAATCCATCTTATAATCTCTTCATTAAGGATGTGCACATGCCTAATCCTTGATTAGGATGTGTCACATCCTCCCACTTTTGCAAGTTGGCTTCTAATCCACATTAACCCCTAATTATCCTCTAATTACTAATTAGTTAAACCTAATTAGTAACTTACTCAACTCTCCCCATCCCCCAAGGAATTTTTAATTCTTTTTTATTCACCCTAGGCTCCTCTCCCCATGTGAATTTTTAATTCACTTTTATTATTCCTAAAATCCCCTTTTCCCATGCATCTTCCAAAATATTTGACATGTCACCTCATGCACATGTGACCAATTCCCACCTTTTTGGAGCTCACCTTTTACCCTTTAGACTCTCCTAAGAATGCGAATTTTTAATTCACATTTATATTTTCAACCACCTCTCCTTTTTCCATAGAGATTTTTGAGGAATTCCAAAATTCCTCAAATGTCCCTTTCATTCTCACTTGGGGACAAGAAATCCCTTTTTGAGGAAATCTTCTCACTCCCCAAGGTACTTGGAAGGTACTTGTCCTTCCTCCACCTCATGTATCTTTTGGCCACCTCATTTACACTTCACCTCCACTCAGCCACTTCACCATCCACATGTCAAGATGTGAGGGCTTGTGAGTTCTCAACCCACCATAGCCCTTCACCTTGACCTTGTTGGATCAATCTCAACCGTTGAATTCTCTAGAGAATTCAAATTCTCCTATAAATACCCCCTCCTCAAGGGCATTTTGAACACTTAGCAATTTTTGCAACTAAATGTTGCCATTTTGTGCACTCATCTAGCCATCAATTTCATCCATTTTCATTTGCATCCAAACACATAGTCAAAACCTCCATTTAGCCACATCAAGGGCCAACCAAGGAGTTTCAGCTGCAAGAAGGAAGGTATAACCATTTAGCTTCATTTAACACTTTCCTCTTTGCATTTTCAAATTCCTTAGGCTAATCTTGAGGTGTTTCATTATGTTTTCCATTGCATTTTAATTGCTTAGAAATGGGTTAAACATTTGGTATCACATTTCTGGCACACTCGGTGGGACCCACAAATGGGTTCCTATACTTCACATTTGCTGTTGTTGAGATTTTTGCAGGAACATGTCCTAGTGGGGTGACTGTGCCCCTGATTTTTCCTCAGTGGGGTGACTGCACCCTTGATTTTTCCGCAGTGGGACGACTACACCCCTGATTTTTCGCAGTGGGGTGACTGCGCCCCTGACTTTACTACAGTGAGGTGATTACGCCCCTGATTTTTTGCAGTGAGGCGATTACGCCCCCCTTTGGGCTGAAAATTATTTTATGTGCTAACACTTTATTGTAGTGAGGCGACTATGCCCCCTTGGCTGAAAATTATTTTTTCTGCTAACACTTTACTGCAGTGAGGTGACTACGCCCCCTTGGCTGAAAATTATTTTATGTGCTAACACTTTACCGCAGTGAGGTGACTACGCCCCCCCTTGGCTGAAAATTATTTTCTATGCTAACACTTTACTGCAGTGAGGTGACTACGCCCCCCTTGGATGAAAATTATTTTATGTGCTAACACTTTACTGCAGTGAGACGACTACACCCCCTTGGCTGAAAATTATTTTTCTGTGCTAACACTTTACTGCAGTGAAGCGACTACGACCCCTTCGCTAAAAATTATTTTTTGTGCTAACACTTTACTACAGTGGGGTGACTACGCCCCCCTTGGCTGAAAATTATTTTATGTGCTAACACTTTACTACAGTGAGGCGATTACGCCCCCCTTGGCTAAAAATTATTTTCTGTGCTAACACTTTACTGCAGTGAGGCGACTGCGCCCCCCTTGGCTGAAAATTATTTTTTGTGCTAACACCTTTTCTACAGTGAGGCGACTACGCCCCCTGGGCTGAAAATTATTTTCTGTGCTAACACTTACTGCAGTGAGGCGATTACGCCCCCCTTGGCTGAAAATTATTTTCTATGCTAACACCTTTTTTGCAGTGAGGCGACTATGCCCCCGCTCGGCTGAAAATTATTGTTTGTGCTAACACTTTACTGCAGTGAAGTGATTACAGCCCCCTTGGCTGAAAATTATTTTTTGTGCTAACACTTTTCCACAGTGGGGCAATTACTCCTCTGATTTTTCGCAGTGAGGCGATTACGCCCTTGATTTGCTACAGAAGGGTGACTGCGCCCCTAGGAAGGTAAAACTGTTATCTTAGCTTCATTTTTTTTTGCTATTTTCTCCCTAACATTGTTCTTGCAAGGATACATGTGTTTTTTGTTAACTTTTTACAGCATATTCTTGTGAAGTTGATGAAGAAAGTGGGATAAAACATCTAACATTTGCTTGCAGGGCTATTTTGTTTCACTCAAACTTTTTAAAATATCCTTGTTGTTTGGCTTAATCTAAGAACATAGCTTAATTAGAGGGAGTAATATTCATTGCTTGTTGTGCTTGTCTTTTTGTGTTACCCAAAGGGAGCATTAGATTGTTTTCGCTTTCCCCTTGCACTTTGTGTGAGCCTGGGGAGTAGTTGGAGACGGTTAGTGCTTTCTTGATAGTGAGACCTACTTAGAGATTTCATCACCCCAAGGGATGATTCCAACCACGCGTACCGGTGGGGTATATAAAAGGGGGAGAGCGAAAGCTATACCCCAATCCAGTCACGTCGTAATTGGCAGAGTGTCGAAGCTAGGGTGATACCTAGATAGACGTGAAGAGTTGGTTCGAGCCCTTTAATATCTCGTTGGGGTTCCTAACTCACACTTGTGATGAGCTGGTGTTCATGGTTGTGCCTCACATACTGAGAGTATATCGAGGACTCCCTAGAAACCTTGTGCATTCAATATTATGACCTCTTTGGCCATACCCTTAACAGTAATCGTAGGATTGTGTTTGCTTGAGAGTGTTTTCTTATGAGAAACCAGTGAAATTTTGACAAATTGGCCTTATTATTGTCATTTTAAAGACCTTTCCATAGCCATTTTCATCAAACCAAGCCCCTGATAGTCCACAGTGAAGCGATTATGCCCCGTTTTTACCGCAGTGAGGCGATTATGCCCCTAATTTACCGCAGTGAGGCGATTACGCCCCTGATCTACCGTAGTGAGGCGACTACACCCCTAATTTATCGTAGTGAGGTGATTACACCCATGATTTACCACAGTAAGGTGATTACTTCCCTGATTTACCACAGTGAGGTGATTACACCCCTGATTTACCACAATGAGGCAATTACGCCCTGAATTTACTGCAGAGGGGCTAATTTTCTCTCCTGAACACCCGAAATTACCCCATTTGGATCTGTTTAGCCTCTAAACCATCATTTAACCATTCCCAACCATTATCTCATCATCCCAAGCCTCTGTTTTGTCACTCTAAACCTCCAAAAACCTCCATTTGACCATTTTAAACCTGCATCTCATCATTCCAAACTTTTGTTTAGCCATTCTAAATCCCCATTCGCTCTCCACAATCATCCTTAATCCATCCGCTTATTTTAAATTTTCCCAAGGATATGAATCCCTCACATGTCATTTTTATCTAATCCTAATCCATCTCCTAATCTCTTCATTAAGGATGTGCACATGTCTAATCCTTGATTAGGATGTGTCACATCCTCCAACTTTTGCAAGTTGGCTTCCAATCCACATTAACCCCTAATTATCCTCTAATTACTAATTAGTTAAACCTAATTAGTACCTTACTCAACTCTCCCCATCCCCCAAGGAATTTTTAATTCTTTTTTATTCACCCTAGGCTCCTCTCTTCCCCATGTGAATTTTTAATTCACTTTTATTATTCCTAGAATCCCCTTTTCACATGCATCTTCTAGAATATTTGACATGTCACCTCATGCACATGTGACCAATTCCCACCTTTTTGGAGCTCACCTTTTTGTTATTTTCTCCCTAAAATTGTTCTTGCAAGGATACATGTATTTTTTGTTAACTTTTTATAGCATATTCTTGTGAAGTTGATGAAGAAAGCGGGATAAAACATCTAACATTTGCTTGCAGGGCTATTTTGTTTTGCTCAAACTTTTTAAAATATCCTTGCTATTTGCCTTAATCTAAGAACATAGTTTAATTAGAGGGAGTAATATTCATTGCTTGTTGTGCTTGCCTTTTTGTGTTACCCAAAGGGAGCATTAGCTTGTTTTCACTTTCTCCTTGCACTTCGTGTGAGCCTGGGGAGTAGTTGGAGATGATTAGTGCTTTCTTGATAGTGGGACCTACTTGGGGATTTCATCACCCCAACGGACGATTCCAACCATGTGTAGCGACAGGGTATATAAAAGGGGTAGAGCGAAAGCTATACCCCAATCCAATCACGTCGTAATTGGTGGAGCGTCAAAGCTAGGGTGATACCTAGATAGACGTGAAGAGTTGGTCCATGCCCTTCAGTATCTCGTTGGGGTTCCTGACTCACACTTGTGATGAGCTAGTGTTCATGGTTGTGCCTCACGTACTGAGAGTATATCAAGGACTCCCTAGACCTCTTTGGCCATACCCTTAATAGTAATCATAGGATTGTGTTTGCTTGAGAGTGTTTTCTTGTGAGAAATCAGTAAAATTTTGACAAATTAGCCTTATTATTGTCATTTTAAAGTCCTTTGCATAGTCATTTTCATCAAACCAAGCCCCTGATAGTCCATAGTGAGGCGATTATTCCCCTGATTTACCGCAGTGAGGCGATTACGCCCCTAATTTACCGCAGTGAGGCGATTACACCCCTGATCTACCGTAGTGAGGTGACTACGCCCCTAATCTACCATAGTCAGGTGATTACACCCCTGATTTACCATAGTAAGGTGATTACCTCCCTGATTTACCGCAGTGATGTGATTATGTCCCTGATTTACTACAGTGAGGCAATTACGCCCCAAATTTACTGCAGAGGGGCGAATTTGCCCTCTTGAACACCCAAAATCGCCCAATTTGGATTCATTTAGCCTCTAAACCATCATTTAACCATTCCCAAACATTATCTCATCATCCCAAGCCTCTGTTTTGTCACTCTAAAACTCCAAAAACCTCCATTTGACCATTTTAAACCTCCATCTCATCATTCCAACTTTTGTTTAACCATTCTAAATCCCCATTCACTCTCCACAATCATCCTTAATCCATCTGCTCATTTTAAATTTTTCCAAGGATACGAATCCCTCACATATCATTTTCATCTAATCCTAATCCATCTCCTAATCTTTTCATTAAGGATGTGCATATACCTAATCCTTGATTAGGATGTGTCACATCCTCCAACTTTTGTAAGTTGGCTTCTAATCCACATTAACCCCTAATTATCCTCTAATTACTAATTAGTTAAACCTAATTAGTACCTTACTCAACTCTCCCCATCCCCCAAGGAATTTTTAATTCTTTTTTATTCACCCTAGGCTCCTCTCTTCCCCATGTGAATTTTTAATTCACTTTTATTATTCATAGAATCCCCTTTTTCCATGCATCTTCTAGAATATTTGACATGTCACCTCATGCACATGTGATCAATTCCCACCTTTTTGGAGCTCACCTTTTACCCTTTAGACTCTCCTAAGAATGTGAATTTTTAATTCACATTTATATTTTCAACCACCTCTCCTTTTCCCATGGAGATTTTTGAAGAATTCCAAAATTCCTCAAGTGTCCTTTTCATTCTCACTTGGGGACAAGAAATCCCTTTTTGAGGAAATCTTCTCACTCCCCAAGGTACTTGGAAGGTACTTGTTCTTCCTCCACCTCATGTACCTTTTGGCCACTTCATTTACACCTCACCTCCTCTCAGCCACTTCACCATCCACATGTCAAGATGTGAGGGCTTGTGAGTTCTCAACCCACCATAGCCCTTCAGCTTGACCTTGTTGGATCAATCTCAACTGTTGAATTCTCTAGAGAATTCAAATTCTCCTATAAATACCCCCTCCTCAAGGGCATTTTGAACACTTAGCCATTTTTGCAACTAAATGTTGTCATTTTGTGCACTCATCTAGCCATCAATTTCATCCATTTTTATTTGCATCCAAACACATAGTCAAATCCTCCATTTAGCCACATCAAGGGCCAACCAAGGAGTTTCAGCTGCAAGAAGGAAGGTATAACCATTTAGCTTCATTTAACACTTTCCTCTTTGCATTTTCAAATTCCTTAGGCTAATCTTGAGGTATTTCAATTTGTTTTCCATTGCATTTTAATTGCTTAGAAAGGGGTTAAACATTTGGTATCACATTTCTGGCACGCCCGGTGGGACCCAAAAACAGGTTCCTATACTTCACGTTTGCTGTTGTTGAGATTTTTGCAAGAACACGTCGTAGTGGGGCGACTACACCCCTAATTTTTCTACACTGGGGAAATTGTACCCCTTATTTTTCTACAGTGGGGCAACTGGGCCCCTGATTTTCCACAGTGGGGCGACTGTGCTCTTGACTTTACTAAAGTGAGGCGATTACACCCCTAATTTTCTATAGTGAGGCGATTATGCCCCCCTTTGGTCTGAAAATTATTTTCTGTGTTAACACTTTACTGCAGTGAGGCGACTACGCCCCCATGGCTGAAAATTATTTTTTGTGCTAACACTTTACTGCAGTGAGATGACTACGCCCCCTTGGCTAAAAATTATTTTATGTGCTAACACTTTACTGTAGTGAGGCGACTACGCCCCCCCTTGGCTGAAAATTATTTTCTATGCTAACACTTTATTGGAGTGAGGCGACTGTGCCCCCTTGGCTAAAAATTATTTTTTGTGCTAACACTTTACTGTAGTGAGGCAACTACGCCCCCTTGGCTGAAAATTATTTTCTGTGCTAACACTTTACTACAGTGAGGTGACTACGCCCCCCCTTGGCTAAAAATTATTTTCTATACTAAAACTTTACTGCAGTGAGGCAATTATGCCCCCCCTTGTCTAAAAATTATTTTATGTGCTAACACTTTACTATAGTGAGGCGACTACGGCCCCCTTGGCTGAAAATTATTTTCTGTGCTAACACCCTTTCTGCAGTGAGGTGACTACGCCCCACCTGGGCTGAAAATTATTTTCTGTGCTAACACTTTACTGCAGTGAGGCGATTACTTTCCGCTTGGCTGAAAATTATTTTCTGTGCTAACACCTTTTCTGGAGTGACGTAATTACGCCCCCTAGGTGGAAAATTATTTTTTGTGCTAACACTTTACTACAGTGAGGTGATTACGCCTCCCTTGGCTGAAAATTATTTTCTGTGCTAACACTTTTCCAGCAGTGGGGTGATTACACCCCCGATTTTCTGTAGTGAGGTGAATACGCCCCTGATTTTCTGTAGTGAGGCGATTACACCCTTGATTTCTTGTAGTGAGGTGATTACGCCCCTGATTTGTTGTAGAAGGGCGATTGTACCCCCGGAAACATAAAACTGTTAGCTTGGGTTTGGTTTTCTTTGCTATTTTCTCCCTAACATTGTTCTTGCAAGGATACATGTGTTTTTTTGCTAACTTTTTGTAGCATATTCTTGTGAAGTTGATGAAAAAAGTGGGATAAAACATCTAACATTTTCTTGTAGGGCTATTTTGTTTCGCTTAAACTTTTTAAAATATCCTTGATGTTTGGCTTAATCTAAGAACATAGTTTAATTAGAGAGAGTAATATTCATTGCTTGTTGTGCTTGTCTTTTTGTGTTACCCAAGGGGAGCATTAGCTTGTTTTCACTTTCCCCTTGCACTTCGTGAGCCTGGAGAGTAGTTGGAGATGGTTAGTGCTTTCTTGATAGTGGGACCTACTTGGGGATTTCATCACCCCAAGGGATGATTCCAACCACACGTACCGGTGGGGTATATAAAGGAGGGAGAGTGAAAGTTGTACCATAATCTAGTCACGTCATAATTGGCAGAGCGTCGAATCTAGGGTAATACCTAGATAGACGTGAAGAGTTGGTCCGAGCCCTTCAGTATCTTGTTGGGGTTCCTAACTCACGCTTGTGACAGGCTGGTGTTCATGGTTGTGCCTCACATACCGAGAGTATATCGATGACTCCCTACACACCTTGTGCATCCTAGATTAAGACCTCTTTGGCCATACCCTTAACACTAATCATAGGATTGTGTTTTCTTGAGAGTGTTTTCTTGTGAGAAACCAGTGAAATTTTGACAAATTGGCCTTATTATTGTCATTTTAAAGTCCTTGCCATAGTCATTTTCATCAAACCAAGCCCCTGATAGTCCATAGTGAGGCGATTACGCCCCTGATTTACCGTAGTGAGGCGATTACACCCTTGATTTACCGCAGTGAGGCGATTACGCCCCTGATTTACCACAGTGAGGTGATTATGCCATTGATTTACTGCAATGAGGCGACTACACCCCTGATTTAGCACAGTGGGGCGATTACGCCCCTGATTTACCATAGTAAGATGATAACGCCCCTGATTTACTGCAGTGAGGCGATTACGCCCCTGATTTACTGCAGTGAGGCGATTATGCCCTAGATTTACTACAGAGGGGCGAATTTTCCCTTCTGAACACCCAAAATCATCCCATTTGGATCCATTTAGCCTCTAAACCATCATTTAACCATTCCCAACCATTATCTCATCATCCCAAGCCTTTGTTTTGTCACTCTAAACCTCCAAAAACCTCCATTTGACCATTTTAAACCTCCATCTCATCATTCCAAACTTTCATTTAACCATTCTAAATCCCCATTCACTCTCCACATTTTAAATTTCCCCATAATCCATTTAAAAGTTCGTACCCTCACCTAGCAAACATCATAATTTTACCATTTACATCACCAAACACCCCTCATAACCAAACTGCCTTAACTTTGTATTACAAAGTGGTTACCCAAATTGACTAGAGCACTTGAATTTTATTATTAGTCTTTAACTTCAACCCAAATCAATTTGCTTCCATCTTGAGGTGAATTCGATGTCATAAGTTATCATTATCGTCAGCCCAATCAATGCATTTTCAATCTCAAAGTGGATTCGATGTCATGATCGTCCTCTTAATCAATCAAAGCTCTAGGTCACTAATGGTAACTTTCTTTGATTAAACTCAAGGTCTCTCTCACATCTTTCATCATCCAATCATACCCATCTAATCATCCAAATCTATCAAATCCAATCATTTTTTCAAATCATCCAATTACCCAATCAATCAAATCACATTCGTTCTATCACCACAATCCAATCCAATCCAATCCAATCTATTCAATCAAAATCCAATCAACCTTATCCAATCCAATCCAATCACATTCCCTTCGACCCAATCAATCTACTTCCGAAGTAGATTCAATGTCAATCGTCAGAATCAATCCCATCACATCATCCAATCATTCTAATCTGAGCTTTAGTCCAATCCTGATCTGAGCTTGACCCAAATCCTGATTTGAGCTTTAGTCTGATCCATCTAAAATCTTTTCATCCATCTTCTTTATCCTTTCATCATCATGAATCCTTATCCTCCATCAATAATGGTCAAGGGAAACCCTAATTACATTAACAACGATAACGAAAGTCTTGTTGATCAAGAGGAATATGACATAGATCCCCTTGACACTATCAATGCTAGTAAGCTTTCTCCACCCACTTTCTAAAATCCAATCACCCCCTCAAGTTATCCCGTTATGTCTTCGTCCATGCCTAATCATGTTACTTATGCTACCTTTGACAAGGGATATCCGTCATATCCATCACACCCTTCATCTACATTATCCTCTTATCCAACACCTGCATCCTCTTATCCTAGTCTACCATCTCAATACCCCTATCCTAATCCCCCATCCACATCCTCTTATCTAAATCCTTCATCTGCATATACCCACTACCCTAATCTTCCATGCCAATCTACTCACTCTAATCCTACATTCGTACCTTCCTATCCTAATCCAACATCCACATCAACTTATCCTAATCTGACATCCACATTTCCCTATCTCAATCCACCATCTCAATTTTCCCATCCTAATCCACCATCTGCATCCTCATGTCCTAATTCACCATCTCAATCCCCTTATCTTAACCCTTCATCTAACCTTAATCCCCCATCTATTTCCAGTCCTGCATCCAATCCCATTCCCCCATCTAATCCTAGTCCACCAATCCATAATCCTTCATCCACTCCTACCATGCCATCTCAGCCTAGAGCATTCAAGCTCTTCACTCCAGAAGTTCTCCAAGGACTTATAACAAAGAAGACATCTCCCACTCCACACCTTCAAGTTATGGAATCATGCTATCCCAACCCATCATCCACGGTCATTAGAGACGAGACCCTTCTCCACCCAACACCTATCATTAATGGTACCACCCCTAGCACCACTCAAACCATCAAAACCATTACATCCTCTAAATCTATTGAGCCCCCATCTCCTACCATCACATCCTCTAAATCCACTGATCCCCCATCTCCAACCATCACATCCTCTGAATCCACTAAGTCCCCATCTCCTACCATCACATCTACTGAATCCATTGAACACCCAACTCTTACGCCAAGAATCATCGAACCCATCGAATCCCATGAATGTTTTGAATCCTCCATCCTTCCATCTCCCCAACTTGAAGAGTCTCTCCACCACTCTGTCATCTTGCCATCCACACAAGATGAGTCATGCCAAGAGTCTAATCCAAAGCATGCCAACATATCCCCTTCTCCAGATCAAGATCCTACCATCCTATCTAGTTCACCTCAAGATCACAGTCCCCCATCCATTCCACCCCATGATCCCCTTGTCTCCACTGCTCCATCTTCATCTCCATCGCATGATCCCACTACCACAAATATAGATCCTATCATATCCCCTGATCCCTCTCCTGATACCACCCATCCAAATGTTGATCCCCCATCATCTCCCTCTCATGATCCCCCATCATCGCCTAAAACTGCTATACCTACATCACTTGCATATCCCCTTGGTAATCTCACATTCTTCTATGGTGGCCTCCTTGTAGAAGAAAAGCATAGTGTATTTACCACCCATCATCCTCCACCTAATAATGGACTCGCATCATGTTTTTAGAATAACACAAATCCTATCATGGATCACATGCTCAAGCAAATGAACTATCAAGGAAGAGGTCTAGGCCTTCATGAGCAAGGTATTTTAGAGCCCATCCAAGTCAAATAACAAGTCTGCATGGAAGGTCTTGGACCTATTTCCCAAAACTCACAATCTAAAGATGTTGGTATGACCTCTAGACGTCCTCAACAAGCCTTTTCTAAAATAAATGTTGGCTCTTCCCATTGCCCCACCAAATTATATGTTTCCACCCCTCCTCCTCTATTGTATCACCTCAAAAACACCGTCCATATCCCTCCTTCATCTGCTCCATTCATTTTGGGTCCTTACATCCCTCCATCTACCATGCCCATGTTTCCTCTAGGTCCTATCCATCCTATCATCCATTCATCACCTATCCATCTCATCCATCATAAACATCCCTCTCACATGTCCCCTAATCAGGATCAACAAAGGCACATACCTGCACATCCTCCATCTACACATAATCTGCATACTCCTACCTTCGTCGCTCCACATCATCCATCTCCTCACACCCTTCCCATTGCTACTAAACGCACTTTGGCTGTTAAAGAAAACATGAATAAATTCAAACATCCACATGAATCTAAGGCTCCCCATGTGCCCTCCAAAAGACATGGTGAAGAGAAGAAAAATCTAAATCTAAATCAAATCTGTAGGCCACAAAGGCCCGCCAAAGAAAAGATCAAAACCATGTGGATCCCAAAGAAAAAATATGCAATGCAATCAAATGAAAAATCTATAAGAACATCCAAAGTTGCTAATCCAAAAGCTACTCATACACCCCTTTCATCTCCTAAGTCTGTTTTGTGTCCTTATGTTCCAAATTTCACCACCCCATCTCCTCCATTATCCACACATTCTCCATCCCTTAATCCTCCTATCTTTCACATCCACCACCATATGTGCCAATGTTGGTCCTGAACACATATCCCCATCACATATTCCCCCCATCATTCCATCCATACCCTTTGCAACATCCCATCCATTATCCCATGTATCTCCCCTCTCAAATCCCTCTAATTCATCCTCTTGCATAATCCATTTATCCTAATAAGGTTGTACCAACATCCAACAGTCACTTCAAACATGGGCTCTTAATACCTCATATAGAACTTGATGCTTGAGTCCTTCATCCATATCCTTATCATGTATCTTCTAAATTCCCTTATCCACATCCCTATCCTTATCCATTTTCATCCCCCTACTATCCAAAAATAAAATAGTAAAGATATAAATAATTCATCCAATGGTGAAAACTTGGCAAACAAGCGCCTTGGATAAGTACCATGATGAAAACCTGGCAAACAAAGTGTAAATCCCATCTCACTTGAAACTTCCTGATATGCATTCCCTCCCTCGCTATGCTTCCAGCTATGCACCCATAATCCCCTCCATCCCACCTATCTTCTACATCCTACCATCATATCCCATTTATCTCCCATCCCTCTATCCTTCTTGTGATCTTGATCAAAACAGGGGCACCTATCTATACATGCTTTGGCCACCTCTTGGTATACATTCCCTTCATCCATGCTCTGTTGTATTCCTTGGTCACCCATCCTATCCTCATCTAGTTATCTCCTTCTTCCCATCCAATCGTCTTCCATCCCTCATGCCTCCTCGTATATGACATATCTAGAGTGGGGGAATTTGCTTCCTTTGTGACATAGTCCTTGGAGACACCATCTATCATAACATTCCATCTCTCCATCTATATATCCCTTCCATCTCCCCATCCTTATCTCGTATCCCTCTATCCTAACATCCCTTCCATCTCCCATCATCCTTATCATCTATCCCCATCCCTTCCATCTCTATCCTTATATATCCCTCTATCCTAACATCCCTTCCATCTCCCCATCCTTATCTTCATATCCATCTATCCTAGCATTCCTTTCATCTCCCAATCCTTATATTCTCATCCCGCCATCCCCCATCTGCCGCTACCCAGGGCATGTCCACCCCCTGGCCTGGGGCAGCTCCACCCCACCCAGGGTGTGTCTGCCCCTGGCCCGGGGCGGCTTTGCCCCACCTGGGGCGTGTCCACCCCCTTGCCGAGGTGGCTCCGCCCCACCCGGGGCATGTCCACCCCACACAGGGCATCTCTGCCCCCTGGCCCAGGGTGGCTTTGTCCATACCCGGGGCATGTCTGCCCCACCCGGGGCATGTACACCCCTGGCCCAGGGTGGCTCCGCCCCTACCCGGGGCGTGTTCGCCCCAGCTCGGGGTGTATATGCCCCTCTGTGCTATGCGGCGATGCGCCCTATTTTTCTGAAAATCATCGTTCCATCACCAAAATCACATAAGTTCCACTTAGAACATCATTAAAGCTCATATCTAGCATCAAATCATCCATCCCAATCACCTAGACTTCATTTTGAGAATTTTGATTTTTGTGTCGAAACTTCCGGAGGCCATAACTTTTGACTCAGGTGTCCGTTTGAGTTGAAATTTTATGGGTGGTTGCGTTATGAGATAACAAGTGGATTTCCAACTATTTGGAGGTCGTTGGAACCCGTTTTACCACATTTTGGCGCCTCAAACTTTCATCTTGACCCTCAAAATCCCAATTTAGTGTTTTTTTCCAACATTTTGAAAAATTGTTTTCACTCATAACTCGAAATGCATATCTCAAATTTGGGATGTTAGTTGGCAATTGATCCTATCTCAATATTGGGTATTTCTTGGAAAAAATTTGGACTCCCAAAAGTATATCCATGAGGTTTCCTAAATTGGAAAAATTTGATAATTTTTGAAAATTGCCAAATCAGGAAAAATCTGATTGTCAACACCTTACGCCCTTTAAACCCCAAAACTTGGTGTAGAATCAATCCCATCATATCATCCTCCCAATTCATCTATTTGGATAACTATCCCATCCCTAAGCTTTATGTGATTGTCCTCATCCTATCATCATCCTCCACTCATCCTATCATTATCCTTTATCCATCATTTATCATTGGTCTTTCATTGAACTACGTTGCCCCTGCACTTTCACATAGGCAAGGTCGATCACTTGATCCACCCCTGGGGATCCTGTATCATCTATCATCGGTCTTTCTTCTTTTTCCATCTTGTCATCCATCAAAGTCTCCATCATGGTCCATCGTCAGCCTCTTGTCAAACTACGTTGCCCCTGCGCTTTCATGTCGGCAAGGTCGATCATTTGATCCACCCCCAGGGATCCTTTATCATCTATCATCAATCTTTATGCTTTGTCTATCTGCTCCTCTATCATCTATCATCTATTGTCTCTCATCGATCACCATTGTCCACTTTACTCCTTTTGTCCATCCTATCTTTACCATCCATCAAGGTCTCCATCTTGGTCAGTCGTCAGCCTTTTACCAAACTATGAGGGCTTTGTGCTTTCACGTAGGCAAGGCTAATCTTTGATCAGCCCCCGAGCCCCTAGGCCTTTAGGGTGTGTCAGTCTCATGTCTTGTGCTGTGTCATCAAGCCAGTTCCTCACAAATGAGACCCACTTGTATCACGAGATCTAATCAGTTTTGAATACCCTACGTCATATCAATCTTTTAGTCTAGTAACCATCTTCAGTCTCAATAGGATGCATCCTTCCTAACATACCTCATCAATCCCATCCATCCCCTTGATCCTATGGCAAAGGACATTTGAAATTAATTGTGATCTTTTGATACTTTTGACTTTTGTTTATCATTTGAGCTCCCTATCATCACTTGTCACGATTGCCTTGATCCATCATATCATGGTGTGCTTTGACTAGTCCACATAGGGGCATATCTTGATCTTTTGTTTGATTGTGTCTTCTTGGTTATCCCACGTAGTACCCACCAAGATCCCTAAGGTCTTGTGTTATGCTGGGGCATCCTTTTGTGCTTATGGTTATCTCAATACCTGGCCCGACCACGATCTTTGTGACCTTGGGGTGTTGGGATAGCCTTCTTGTTTGTTGTGTTTATTTCATGCATTAGACACTATTATGCCTTGGTTCCACATACCCTGGCACTTGGTGTCTTATGCTATAGCAAAAATTAGTGCTTTGAAAATGGAAAATTGCATTAGGATTGCATTTCATTCTCCATTCCATCATCTTGCATATATCCCCCATCTTCTTATATATCACAAATCCCCCCATCCATTCATCCTTCATCCTTCATCCTTATCTCACATCTCTATCCAATCCCCATCCATTCCCTTTAGCCTAAATCATCTAATCATATCCTCGGTCTTGTTCCCAATCTTGTTACAAGCCTTGATCCAATCATCCTCATCATTCTCATCATCATCATCATCCCTTTTATTCTTCCATATCCCTTCAGTGTTGTTTGGGATGTATCCTTCCCTCGTCAACAAAACTTTCATCATCCTCATCGGGAGGTACTCTTCCCTATCCTTTAGTGGTGTTTTGGGATGTATCCTTCCCTCATCAATACCACTCATTGGGATGTATCATTCCCTATCCTCATTGACAACACTCCATCCATCCTCAACCATTTTTGGCTTGTACCTTGACTGGGGCAACATCATCTTCGTCTTTGCCTCCATTTTTGTTTCCACACCTCCTGACGCCTTTTCATCCTTTCATATCCATCCCTTTTCATCCTCTTCCCCATCTCCCATTTCATCATCTCATCCATTTCAAGAGCACATCCGTGTTCTCTTGAACCCGCATGTCCTCTCGAGGGGGCATCCTTATCTCTAATCTTCACCTTCACCTCCATCATATTTCTTCCTAGTCATCCATTTGATGACTAGGGCATCCTTCTCAATCTAACCATCTCTTTATAGGTTCTATATTTTAATATTCTTTGAAATGATGCTACTTCGTAACACCATCTCAAAGAGGGGAAAAATGTAGACATCCAAATTTGGACACTTAATTTATCCAAATTTACCACTTTTCATCTAAACATCCTCTTATCTAAGTTAAGTAATATTACTATTATTTAATTAATATTGTTAATTCTGCCAAATCCCTAAGGTATTTAATTAATAATTAAATATTAAATACCTTACCCTCCTTAATCCTCTTTTCATCAAATGAATTAAATAAATATTACATTTATTTAATCCCTCATGTCATTTTCATCTAATCCTAATCCATCTCCTAATCTCTTCATTAAGGATGTGCACATGCCTAATCCTTAATTAGGATGTGTCACATCCTCCAACTTTTGCAAGTTGGCTTCTAATCCACATTAACCCCTAATTATCCTCTAATTACTAATTAGTTAAACCTAATTAGTACCTTACTCAACTCTCCCCATCCCCCAAGGAATTTTTAATTCCTTTTTATTCACCCTAGGCTCCTCTCTTCCCCATGTGAATTTTTAATTCACTTTTATTATTCCTAGAATCCATTTTTCCCATGCATCTTCTAGAATATTTGACATGTCACCTCATGCACATGTGACCAATTCCCACCTTTTTGGAGCTCACCTTTTACCCTTTAGACTCTCCTAAGAATGTGAATTTTTAATTCGCATTTATATTTTCAACCACCTCTCCTTTTCTCATGGAGATTTTTGAGGAATTCCAAAATTCCTCAAATGTCCCTTTCATTCTCACTTGGGGACAAGAAATCCCTTTTTGAGGAAATCTTCTCACTCCCCAAGGTACTTGGAAGGTACTTGTCCTTCCTCCACCTCATGTACCTTTTGACAAACTTATTTACACCTCACCTCCTCTCAGCTACTTCACCATCCACATGTCAAGATGTGAGGGCTTGTGAGTTCTCAACCCACCATAGCCCTTCATCTTGACCTTGTTGGATCAATCTCAACCATTGAATTCTCTAGAGAATTCAAATTCTCCTATAAATACCCCCTCCTCAAGGGCATTTTGAACACTTAGCCATTTTTGCAGCTAAATGCTACCATTTTGTGCAATCATCTAGCCATCAATTTCATCCATTTTCATTTGCATCCAAACACATAGTCAAATCCTCCATTTAGCCACATCAAGGGCCAACCAAGGAGTTTCAGCTGAATCCAAACACATAGTCAAATCCTCCATTTAGCCACATCAAGGGCCAACCAAGGAGTTTCAGCTGCAAGAAGGAAGGTATAACCATTTAGCTTCATTTAACACTTTCCTCTTTGCATTTTCAAATTCCTTAGGCTAATCTTGAGGTGTTTCATTATGTTTTCCATTGCATTTAAATTGCTTAGAAAGGGGTGAAACATTTGGTATCACACCTAGTATAGGGAAATGATTGAATCCTTTACTCACAATAGTGAAAATTTGAGAATAATCTCAAGGTCTTTGAGTGAAAACCACATTGTGGCACTCTCTAACCCAAAAATAGTAAAAATAAATGATGTATCGAATGGTGAAAACCTCTCCGAGGCACTTGAGGCTAAAGAATTCAACTTCCTCTTAGTGCTCTACATCAAGAAAGTTCAATGGTTCTAGCCGAGAAGTGCAACCCAATCAACTTGGGAATAGAGGAAACTCCACATATCACATTTTATGTTGAATCATTAATGTCAGAAGAATAGGAGCTTCTAGCTGCCTTCTTAAGGGAGAGAAAGGTCAACTTTGCATGGAGCTATGCCGACATGCCCAGGCTTGATCCGAATATTGTGGTTCACCATCTAGCAGTTTACCCCAAGGCAAAGACCGTAAAACAAAAACTTAGAAAAATACATCCTCAAATCACCTTGTTAGTAAAAGTGGAATTGAAGAAGCTACTTGATGTAGGTTTCATATGACAGACCGACTATCTGGAGTGGGTATCAAATTTGGTACCTTTTTGAAAGCCTGATGGGGGCATCCGTATTTGCATGAATTTTAGAGACCTAAGCAAGGCATGTCCCAAAGACAACTTCCTGCTTCCCAACATTGATATGATTGTAGATATGACTGCGAGACATGAGATGCTCTCATTGATGGATAGATTCTCAGGGTATAACTAAATCATGATAGCCAAATAAGATCAACATAAAATGACTTTTACTTGTCCATGGGGGACATATTGCTTGAACATGATGTCATTTGGCCTAAAGAATGATGGAGCAACATATCAAAGGGAAATGACCTTGATCTTTCATGACATGATTCATAAGACTGGAAGATTATGTCGATGACATATTGGAAAAATCCAGAAAGAGAAGGGACCACATAGCAGCTTTGAGTGCCATCTTCGATAGACTGGAGCAATACAAAGTTTTCCTTAATCCAAAGAAGTGTGTCTTCAGTGTACAATTAGGGAAGTTGTTGGGATACATTATGTCCACGAGAGGGATTGAAATAGATCTCACTAAGGTAAAGGAAATCCTCGAGATGGAGGCACCTAAGACATTGAAATAGTTGAGAGGCTTACAAAGCAGGCTCCAATCAATCCATCGGTTCATATCCCAAGTAGTAGACAAGTTGATTCCATATTCTCACCTACTCCACAAGGGGGTAGCATAAAAATGGGATGACAAGTGTGATCAAGCCTTCAACAAGATCAAAGAATATTTGCTCACACCTCCAGTGCTTATGCTGCCAATCCCAAGAAAGCCACTAATCCTCTACATATCGGCAACAACAACAACTTTTTGTACTCTCCTAGCTTAGCACGATGAAAACAAAATAGAGAGGTCCATCTATTACATCAGTTGGACCATGGTAGGGTATGAGTTAAATTATTCCTTCATCAAAAAATCCTGTCTAGCAGTGGTGTTTGTCTCACAGAAGTTCAGACACTACATGTTAGCACATAAAATAAAACTCATTTCCAAGATCGAGCCACTCAAGTACTTGCTTTCCAAAGCAATGATCATAGGAAGGATGGCCAAGTCAGTCATGATCCTATTAGAATATGATATCATGTATGTAGAGTGGAAAGCCATCAAAAGGCAAGCTATTGTAGACCAATTGGCAGAAGCACCAATGTACTCAAAGAATCCACTAATTTCAAAGTTTCCTGATGAATCCATTTTCAACTTGAATATATTAGACCACTGGAAGTTGTACTTGGATGGCTCCTACAAATAGCATGGATCGGGAGCTAGGGTCTTTTTCATCACTCCATAGGGAGACTACATACCAAGATCCTACAAGTTGGAATTTCCCTACACAAACAATATTGAAGAATATGAGGCTCTAACCATAGGACTCAGAATAGTTGTACAGTAGCATATCATGGCTCTCAAGGTATATGGGGATTCAAAACTAATAATCAATCAAGTAAATGATGAGTATCAAACTAAAGACGACAAGCTAACTCGATACAAGAAATTGGTGGAAAGTCTTAAGGATTCCTTCATTGAGATCACATTCGAGTAGATAACTAGAGAAAACAATAGAGCGATAGATGCCATGGCAAAAATTGGATCCCTATTGGATATCCCTCATAATGTCCCAAAACATGAATTTCTAGTAGAGCAGCTTCTTATGCCTACATTCAAGGTACCAAAGTCAAAATTTGTGTGCAAAACTATTGGTACTAGTGACCCTTGGTACCATGATATATATATGTATCTAAGAATAGGAGTCCTAGCTGCCATAACCTCAAACCTTAAGAAAACCTTTGTCAAGAAAGCATCTCGTTTTGTCATCCTAGGAGAAGCCCTTTACTGTAGGAGCATAGAAGGAACCCTGTTACGATGTTTGAACATTGAGGAGGCATTGAACACCTTAATTGAGGTACATAATGACATATGTGGTTCACACTCGAGTGGTATGACCTTAGCTAAGAAATTTTTGAGGATGGTGTATTATTGGCCTACTATGGAAAGATAAGAACATGACTATGTCAGAAGGTGTCTACAATGTTAGCAACATGGGGATCTCATCCATAATCTAGGTCAAGAACTTCATCCCATCATCACACCATGGACCTTTTTCGTAGTGGGGGCTTGATCTCATTGGAAAAATCACCCCCACCTCATCCAGTGGCCACAAGTTTATCATTATCACCACTAAGTACTTCACAAAGTGGGTGGAAGCCATACCAATGACCTACATAACTGATAATCAAATATCTAAGTTCATCCTGAACTACCTAATATGTCGCTACATTGTCCCACAAGTCATTATCTCATATAATGGGACACCATTCAAAAATTAGGATGTCTGTGAGCTATGTGACAAATTCAAAATTCAACATCACTTTTCCACTAGGTATTATCCCCAATGGAATGACCAAGTTGAGGCTACAAACAAGACCATTTTAAAAATCCTCAAGAAAATGTTCAATGAAGCTGGCCATGATTAGCATCTCTAATTGAATCTTGCCCTCTTGGCCTATTGAACCAGTATCCACACACCCACAGGTGCCACTCCCTTTTCCCTGGTCTATGGATTAGAAGCCATATTACCCATTGAGATCGAACTCCTATCATTGAGAATATCACAACATAATCTCATCTCAGACAAGGAATACTGGGTATCATAACTGAATGAGCTAGAATTGCTAGATGAATGATGAATGGAGGCCTTGAACCATCTACACGTGTATCGGAACTGACTCAAGCAAAGCTATAATAAGAAGATTAGGAGTCAGACATTGCAGGTAGGAGAACTTGTGCTAAAAGAGAATCAAAAGAACGTCCCAAACCTAGACGATAAAGGAAAATTTGAACCCAATTGGTTGGGACCCTTCATCATCATAGCAAGCTACAAGTCAGGGGCATATTGGTTGTCAACACCTAAAGGCGAGTCTCTGTAGGAGCCCATCAACAACTCACATCTCAAAAAGTTTTATGCCTAAATCTTTTAAGGTATAAAACCTAAAAATACAAACAAAAAAAATTAGAAAATGTCCTAAAAAAATGGTCACCCTGATGAAAACCTGGCAAACAGACATTTTGGTGACAACAAAAAAATCAAAACAGCAAAAAATCCAAAAAAAAGAGGAAAAAGGGATTAAAAACAGTAAAGAAAAAAATCGTCCTCTATGAAAACCACATCGGTGGCGCTTTGGGAAAATAACTTTGTGAAAACCTGGAAAACAAGTGCCTTGTGTAAATAAGCACTTTCCATCCACCAAGGTCTTCATGAATTCTTCTACATCATCCATCCATTACACTTCCATCATCCATCACCCATCTGTGTTCGCATCATAGCTTGATCTTGTGTTCGTGTCATGATCCCTCCTAGTACTACTCGACCCATTCTCTAGGTCAGTTTGTCCTTCCTTTATCAGATTAGTCTATTGCATCATGTTGGGGGCATGTCCTCATCGGATTGGATTCATGTATGTTCTTGAAGTCCCCAAAATCCAAAAATCTAAAAACATCAAAAAATCCAAAAATCCAAAAACATCAAAAAATCATAAAATCCAAAAACATAAAAAAATCAGAAAAATCCAAAAACATTCAAAAAATTAAAAAATCCAAAAACATTCATAAAACCAAGAAAATCCAAAAACATTTGAAACATATCAAAATCCAAAAACAAGTCAAAAAGTCAGTCAAAAATTCAAAAACAAAGTCATCTTGTCAAACTATGGGTCTCTGAGCCTTGAACATAGGTAATGTTGATCTTTGATCTTCCCCCGAGTCACTTAGGTCAGTCCTTTAGGAGTCTGTGATAATAAACTGGCAATCCATCTATTCATATCTCATTAAATAATTGAGTATGTGTCAGTTGAACTATGTGGTTTCTACATGTATAACATAGGCAAGGATAATCTGGTTGATCTGCCCCTGAGGCCCTTGGTATAGGTATTTAGGTTAGTCTCTTGGTCAAAATCTCAGAAAACACCAAAATATTTAAAAATTTTGAAAATCAAAACATTTGTAAAACATCTTGAAAATACGAAAAAACAACCTCAAAACATTTCAAAAGCATCAAAAACATCCAAATATTTAAAAAAATCCATCCATCCCCATCTCAATTTCTCCCACAATAAACATCACTCACAATAAATCAATCATCATCCCCAACCTTTAGTGAAATGGTCGAAAACAAGTCTAGTAGGTTAAAAAGTGAAAACTCGAAATGTTAAGATCTCAAGTCTAGGTCAGTACATAAACAAGTTGGTCAACTCTTTGTGTCAATATCATATCATCCAATTAGTCCCAAATCAATCATCTGATATCATCATCTCCTAGGATGAATCCTTCCTACAATGGAAATCAACATCAAACATCATCGTAGTTTAGTCTTGGCTAGCAGTATTGAAGAACATTAGCTTGTTTGTTTACTTTATCTTTGTCTTTTGACTTATCTCTTTTTGCTCATTTCAATGACCTCTCGATGATGTCCAAACAAAAGGATTTAGAGAGATAGGAGTGGGGCAACGATCATTATCTTTTTATCTGTTGTGCTTGCTAGATGTTCTTGCAAGGAGGGTGTTTTAGGTGTCTTGTTAACCACATAGGAAGGCTTGATTTTCTATGTTTTGGTCTAAGATATTTGAAATATCTTAACTACATTCTGAATGAGGTTTCGTATGTTAGGTGTGAATAGGAGTACTCCTATTTGACTGTTGAGTCAAATTCCATCACAATAGGTGCAACACCATCCTGGTTCTTTATACTTGATGCATTGCATCTATGTGTGTTATCAAACATAAGGTAAGTAGCCCTTTTAAAGTCCCAATTCTTGATA
The DNA here is from genome assembly GCA_007258455.2 of Sequoia sempervirens. NCBI lineage: Eukaryota > Viridiplantae > Streptophyta > Pinopsida > Cupressales > Cupressaceae > Sequoia > Sequoia sempervirens. The sequence continues at coordinate 763,961,648 of VDFB02058242.1, read as the reverse complement.
AGAAAATCATCCATCTCTCACCATCATAAAGTTGGCTTGTTGAATCTTCTTGTCATCATCTCATTTCTTCTTTCATCTCTCTGTGCTAACAATTAATCATCATCACTAATGCATCCATCTTGCATCCACAAAACATTAGCATACATAAATCTCATAATCATAGCTTATCACATCATCCATCTCATCCATCTCACATGCATTATATTATCATTTTAAGTTGTTTAGGATAATATAGATTGGTTATTCTAAGCATCTTAAAACTATCAACATACTGCATATCATATCATATCATATCATATAAGAAACACTGATCATCTCACATGCATTTTCATCATCATAATATAGATCTGTTAGTCTAAGCATCTCATAAATCATACATTTGCATAAAACATCCATTTCATAATCATATATGCATTATCACATCATCCATCTCAAATGCAATCCATCATCATTTAAGTTGTTTAGGATAATATAGATTGGTTATTCTAAGCATCTTCAAACCATGTCATTTGCATCATTATCATAACCATCCATATGTCCATCTTGAACCTGTTTGTCATGAGATCAACCCTCAAATTGAATTTTTCACTCAATCTCTTGAGGGGGCAATGTACCTGTATGCTTCTTTTCACTGGGGCATCCAAAAAAAAAATAAAAAATTTGAATGTTGATCTTGGTAGTTTATTCTTTGAACCAACACAACAAGTACATTGCTTCAAAGAGGAGAAAAATGTAGACATGTAAAATATACATGCACCTAATCCGGAATCACTAATTTCATTTCGTCCTTAATTATCCTTCTTCGTATCATTTTAATCAAATAATATTTATCTGATTAAAATTCATCATCTTTACTCTTTTAATTAAATCAATTTCAATTAGATAAATCAACTTAATCTAATTAAGTATATCATTCTATTTTATTAAATCATATTCATCTCTTTAATTAAATAAATCAAGTTTATTTAATTAATCTGCTAAAGTTATCTCTTTAATTAAATAAATCAAGTTTATTTAATTAATCTCCTAAAGTTATCTCTTTAATTAAATAAACCAATGTTATTTAATTATTCTTCTAAAGTTCTCCATTTACTTAAATAAATCCAAATATTTAATTAAATCTCTAATGTTCTTTATCTTATCATTTAATTTTAAATAAACCCACATATTTAACTTGAATGTCACAATCAACTAATCTCCATTAAAATTATTCAAATCATGATTAATGCTAATCTAATCACCCAATTCCTCTATATTTTGCCACTTGCACATGAAAAATGCATTTAATTGATTTATTAAATCCCTATTTTCTCCCAACATGACATCTTTAAAGAATATTCTCCCAAATTTGAAAATCCCTCCAAATGGGATTTGTCCTTCCAACAAAACATTTAACTCCTCTTGCATGTCCTTGTGCATTGAGCCAAGTGGCATTTAAGTCATTCTTTTCTCCCTCCAACAAGCCAACTTTCAAATTTGAAAATCCACCTAATATCATTTATTGGCACATTTTTCAAAATGTGCTCATACTTCATCCTCTCACATCTTGACAAGTGGCATCTTGTCATTGGCTCAAGATTAGTCCCACATTCATCCATTTTTCCTCTTCTTCTCTCAATCTCATCTATAAATAATAGGATTTTCTTCTCATTTTGGATCCACAAGTTATGCATTTTGAATCCACTATCTTATGCATAAGTTCATTATTTTCACTTGAATTCATAGAATTTTCATAGCATCTTCATCATTTATCTTGTCAAAGGGTTGGGAAAGGGCTACTTTTCATATCAAAGTGGCACCAAACCACTATGCAATAGGTATCCACTATGCTCTTTATGCTCTCAATTAGTTTATTTTGTTATTTTTTTTATGAAGCATATTGGAGCATTTCATAGAGATTTTGATTGTTTTTTTTGTTTTAAAATACTAACCATGCTAAGAGTGTATGTTGGAGTTTAATTTGAGCAGTTTGAATATTTTGATATCTACAGAAAGATATGGTATGAAGGGATAATTTTTTTGGAGGGATTAATGGAAGGAGGATATAAAGGTAAGGATTGGGAGAAGGATTATGAGATGAGGAGATGGAGGGTATGGTATAAATGGATGGGGGATGGTAGGAATTCCTAGATGGGTGGAGGGTTTGAATGAGATCTCTAAGGACTACACCACCAAGTATTAATAATATGCCCCATGGTAGATATGCCATGTATGATGAGGCACTAGGATTCTCATGAAAGGATGGATGATGGGAGAATGAGAGGATAAGAGATATGAAGGATAGATGGAAGGATTCTAGATAATGGAATAATATTATAGATGGATAAGATGGATGGGTTGAAGGGGAGTAAGGATGGTAAGATAGGAGGATGCTAAAATGAAAAGTGTGTAATGGGGGAAGATATGCTAAGAGGCGTCCAATGCATGTACATATATTTTCCTCTATCATTTATCAAGATCACAAGGAGGATGGAGGGATTGAAGTGGATAAGATGATGTGTATGATAGGTAAGTGAGATGGAAGAGATAATGGATAGGTAGCTAGGAGAAAATTTCCCCCAAGTGTAGAGAGAAAATGGATAGGGGATTTAGACATGATTATTGTTTTCCAAGTTTTCATCACAATACTTATCTAAGGCACCTATTTTCTAGGTTTTCAATATTGGACGATTTTTTTTCTTCATTAATTTTCGTGGATTTTTTTGATTTATTTATTTTTTCTTTACTTTTTTTATTTTTTTTCTTTTATTATTTTTGAGATATTTTAGATTTAGCATGGGTGGAGATAGATGAGGAGAAGGATAAATGGAGTTGCAATATAGTGGATAGGAAATGGGGGAAGGAATAAAGTATCTAGTTTCATACTAAGGTGATAAGAGGCTATTTAAAGTGATTGTTAGATGTTGGTATAACCTTATTAGGATGGGTGAATCATTCAAAAGCATGGGTTAAGGTATTTGATGGGGGCAATATATCAAATAATGGATCGAATGTTGGAAATTGTATGGATGACATAATAGGAGGCAAGTGCCCTAGGGGATGTTGTTAGGATTAAAAAATTACATATATTGTGAAGGTTGTTGAATGCTATGAGGATGACTAGATGGAGGATGTGGGGATGATGGAGGAGATAGGATAGTGAATTTTGGGACATAGGGACCCAAAATAGATTTATGATATGGAGGATTGGGATGTGTAGATTTTGGATTAGTGAATCAGATACCATTATGAATTCTTCCTTTGGATGTAATACTTCCTTTTGGTTTGGGAGCCACATAGTTATTATTTTTTTGGTATGCATTTGTGGCCTTTGGAATTCGTTATATTTTTGGATCATATTTTTCTTGATTTTAGTATATCTTTTTGAGGGGATATGGTGATATTTAGATTCATATAGATGTTAAGCTTCATGCATTTTTACTATGGTATCCAAATTACTTCCAATAACAAGGTTATGGGTGAAAGGAGATGAATTCTGTGGAGGGAATACAAATGGAGTGATAGAGGTAGGATCTTGGATGGGGTATATTGAGGGAGGATGTTGGGTGATTTTCATGGAGGTATTCCTTTGTTGTTCCTAATTGGGGATTATAGGATCAAGACGTTTATGATAGGTGACAAGGATAGGGGATTGGTGGATGATGGGATGAGTATGCAAATATGGATAATGCAATTTTGGGATATGAGGGCCCAAAATGGATTTAGTAGGTGAAGATGTGATGGTGTATGGTGGGATGTAAGGACAAAAAATTGATTTAGAGGATGAAAGAAGGATTGCAATAATAGTTTTATGTTAGTATGATGGAGGAGGGGGGATGAAAAAAATTATTTTGGAGTAGTGATGTCAAGAACCTATTATAGTTTTCGAAGAGGATCTCTTATATTTCACAAAGGTTGTACCAAAATTTTTGGATTGTGATCCATGAGATAACTAGCCAAGGCCTTCTGAACATGGATTTCAATTTTTATGAATGGGCTATAATATACCTTTCTCATGAAGGTTGAAGGACTTTCCTTAATACTTCATATTATAGATCATTTGATTTAAATTAGGATGTTTTCTATTTTGGAAGCACAATGTGAGTCAATTGTTAGGTGGAGAGGGAGGGTGGTGGATATTATTTGTTCTTCTTTTGAAAGAGAAGCACCATGAGTGAATGTAAGAGGATGAAGAGGATAAGGATGTGATGTTGGGATGGATTGCGTAGTAAGAGGTAAGGGATAATGAGATGGATTAGAGGGGATGGTAGGATCTTTATTTGGATGAATGGATTGTAAGGGATCATGAGAGGGATTGAGTGAGGTGGTAAGGTCGATGTGGATGATTGGATGATAAGTGGTCATGAGAGGGATGAAGTTAGGTGGTAAGGTCTTCATGTGGATGAGGGGATATTTTTATATGCTTTGGAATAAGATATTAGAATATTTCAACTTGTGTGGATGGTGTGATGGTGGAGGAGTTTTGGATGGACTTCTTAGATGGGGTGGTTAAAAGAATGGCCATGAAGTTCATGGGATTGGGGTTGGATAATGATAGGAGTAGGAGACAGGGATTGGGATTAGGATTGGATAGTTTCAATCAGTTGGATAGTGCTAGGATTTGGAGTACAAAATTGGAACATAGAAAGATAGGGAATGGTTCAAAACACATAGGTTATTATACTAGATTTGTAATGTTTCACCAAACTTACTACAAATAGAAAGGAGAAAATGAGTGTAATGAACCAACCTATTCTTTTGTTTCATTTAGGAAATGAGATCCCTCAAGTTAAAATCCACTTTCAATCCTGAGTTGAGTGAATTCTTTGAGGAATCTTCCAATTTTCTTTATGTGTGTGTGTGGACTAAAAAAACTTTTGGGAGATGAAAATAAAATAGAAAATCAACTCAAAATTGAAATTCAAGACCAGATCTGAGTAGGATAAACATAGAACAAAAATACACAATTTATTTCATGCAAATTGAATGAGTGGAAGACACTTAAAACTTATCTCAAAAATAGTTGCAAAGTGTCCCTATTGTGTCCTGAGATAATTTTCTGACACAAATGATTGAACAGGGTTTTTGGGAGAAAGATTAAAATTACCAAATGCATTCATTCATGACATGTAAAAAGTGGATTTTGTAGATGAAACATAATACTAATAGAAATATTTTATTTCATGCAGATCGGGTAAAGGGGAAATGTTGTGCACCTATTACAAAATGATGTTTCCGGAAGATGTTTAAGGACTCATTCACCCATTGGAAAATGCATCCTTTTTGAGCTTTTTAAAATTGGTTTTTAGGTCCTCTACTCCAATTTCTACACTTCTATATTCTTCTAGTTTCACAATCAGGTAGTCAGAAATAAATTTGAGATCTAAGTTTCTGTGAGATGACAACAAAGGTGACAACAAATGCAACTTTTCAATTTTGCACTTTTGAGATATTCAAATTTTCTTCAACCTATGAACTTGCAAATCTACAACAGATGAAGAGAGAGAGAAAATGATTTTAAATAGGTGAATGGTGTTTTTCCTTTGTGAAACCTCATTCTGGTAATTAAACATTGAATTAAAACAATAAAACATGAAGGAATGATGAATGAATAAATGTAATGTTGCAACTCACCAAACCCTTAGATAAACCTTAGGACTTTTGAAATATTGATTTTGATCTTGCATGAAATGGACTCAATGTATGTGGATCTTGATACTTAAATCTTGCTTTGGATCCTTAACTTGAATGTTTGAAACCTACATCATAATGTTAGCTCCAAAAACATGCATGATGGAAAAATACATTGACATGATGCTTGAGATTTTGAATGTTGTAACAAAGGATTAAGAAATATGCTCTTGAATTCTCTTAACAATAATCTTAACTCTTTTGAAATTTCTCTCAATTGTGCTCTTAAAATATAATTGAAATATAATGTTAATTTGATAAAATAACCTTGTATTTATAGACATTTATGCTTGATTTCTTGAAATTCAAACATTACAAGCTAACCTCTGAAATTTGAATTTAGTATCATAAAAAAACTATCAAAAAACATATTTAAAAATGGGTTCCAAGGCTTAGAGAGGACCCATTCACCCATTGGCGAATGGGTCCCAAGCCCTAATTATTTCAACACACATTGCTCAATTTGAAGTGTTAAATGTATTGGCATTAATTAATGTTAGGTTTCCCCTTCAAAAAATGTAATTCAATGGGCTTGTAAATGAACTATAGGGCTTATTAAGGCCTAATTAATCTCAATTAGTTAATGGATCCCTAAATAAGTGTGAAAGTATAAATAAATACATTTTACAACACTAAATTAAGGCATAATTAAGTCCATTTTAATTAGTAGGGCCCAAACAAGTGAGAAAATGTAAAGGGATACATTTTCCTATACTACATTTTCCCCCCACTTTAGTGAGAGGATGAGAACAAGTGAAAACTCAAACTAAAGTAGAAAAATACGTGTCAAGAGGGGTCCAAGTGCACCAATGTTAGTGAGATAGGATGAAAAAGATCAAGGTGGTGGACAAGCCCCCAGGATCAAGATCATGTGCCAAACCAACATAAGCGTAAAGGGACACACACAAGGTGTATGATATGCAATAGGAAGAAAAGATACACAAACATACAATGTCAAAGACTAAAAGAAGGAAAATGAGACATGAGAGATTATTTGGAAATCCCCACACCAAGTCATATGTTTCTAAATGAAGCTACATCATGAATAAGGAGTTGCCACAAAAATGCAATGCTAAATATAACATAGAAAGAAAGTATGTCACACATGATCCAACTTAAGGCATGTCATCTGTATCCCACGCTTGCTCTTATATATATAGGGAAGGTAGTCAACTAGCCCAAAAGAGGCAATGATGAGTGCCATACCAAGACAAGGATACCTAACCCCTTTCACCCCAAGGGAAAAAGGTGAGCTTAAAATAGATGATGATATGTTGCTCCTTGCAAAAAGAAAATATGATTGCATAAAGCCAAGTTTATACCTTCATGCTTGATAATGAATATACTATGATATTACTACTACCACATGACAAGGAGTAGTGGCTAATGTTATTGATTATAATGAATAGAAAAAGTGTCAATTTTATGCATATCTAATGAGATATTCCCACATGCAATAATTATTAGTTCAAGATGCACCAAAAATAAAGTTGTCTTGGAAGAATCTTTTGTAATAGTGTTGGTATTGAGTGAAGGATTTTTTTATGCTTTCTTTTCTTTTGAAGGATAATAACCAAGAACATTAGTGGTTTCTTGTGTGTTAGGATGTATAGGGACATGGGTACCTTGTTCTCTATCACCACATCCTTTTCCACTATAACCAAGTTGTTTCATAAGTTCATAACCTTTTCCATAATGCTTTTTCATTTCTTTTAGATATAGTGGTTGTTCATAATCAAATTCATCAGAGTGTGTTGTAGAATTTGCTTCTTCTCCTAAAGTGGTTGAAGTGGATGCTTTTGAAGGTTCTTCCAAATTTTGTGTTGTCATTATTGCTAATTCTTTTTCATTTCTAGATTTTTTGTGATGATCTTGCATTCACCCATGAATTTAGTTGTGGAATCTAAGGAACCCCAGTTAAAATATGATAACTTTATAACTTTGTCAATATATTTTTCTTTTTCTTTCTCTTGCACAAGTGCCACTTGTGTAGTTGGTGTCAATTTTTCAAAGGATTTTCTTTATCTTTATCAATGTGTAAACAAATTTTTGGTTTAGTGTTGGTCTTGATTGTATACACTTTGTTGTTGCAGACATACTTCTTTTGGGTATGTGCAGGATCATGCTGGGCCAAAAAGTGGCAATATGATGGGTATGTGGCTGACGACTATTTTTTTACCCAAAATTGATGAAAAAATAAGGGTTTTTAAAAGAGATTCTCAACTTTCCACTGATATAAATTATGCTTTACTTTGAATTTAATAAGTAATTATTATTCTTTTTCTATTCAAATTACACCTAAAGTCCTCATTGATAGACTTATTGAAAAACATCTATAGCTTTCAAACAGTATCACATTTTTTGAATCCAAAACATGTGTCACATTCTATGCTTCACATTCTATAAAATTAAAAAAAAAAATTGAATTTCATGAAGTTTTGACCAAGTTAAGGTGGTTAGACATACGAGTTTTTATATTTTTTAAAAATTGGTAATAAAAAATTCATAATTAATTATTTACTTAGGAAAAAATTACAAACAAAATAAGCATCACATCAGGGAATGAGTCCTCTACTTATATCTAAAATATTATAAAAAAATATTATCATTTTATTGTGGTTAGGGTGGTCAGAAAAACACCTACTTCTTATTTTTTCCCTGAAATTTAAGTACGACTGCATTGAAGTTTCAAAATTTCACCAAATAGATTTTTTCTTTTTTAAAACCTAGTAATTTAGAAACTAAATTCAATTTTCTACATATTCTATTCTTACATATTTTTGAAATAATATAGATAACTTATTCAAATTTTTACGTCAAGTTGCTTAACTCTGATTTTTCTGAATTTTTTGCCACTTAAGGGCCTATTTTTTCCATGATGATCCTGCACATACCCATTTTATGATGAAGGGTAGAAGGAACCCCATATATTGCATGAATTCAAGCCTACCCAAGAGAATATTATATGAAAGATTATCGAGCATGACATGAATAGCAGTTTGCAATGTAGCATTTCCAATTTTAATAGGTAATGTGATCACACCAAACTATTATTTTCCTACATTATCAAATCCATGAATAGATAAAGAGTCTAGTTGTATTTGGCTTTTCTCTGCTCTAATCTTGTCCAAAAGGTTTATTCTACACAGGTTAAGGGTCAAGCCATTGTCAACAAGGGTTCTCTTTCTCCCTACTTGATTACGTATGGCTATTATCATGAAAGCTTCATTATCTTTTTGCACTTTCAAAGAAGGTAATTCACTTTTATGAAAATAAATGTTTGCAATCATTCATTGAATTAGGGTTGCTATATCATTTTGATTTAAATAATAGGGGGAACCACAACTTGTAATGCATTTTGAATCATACTATGATAACTAGGCAAGGCTTGAATAAGATCCCCTAAGGATATCTGAGGAGGAGTGTTTTAAAGTTGTTCAACAAGATCATACTCCTTTCCACTATGTAAAGGAAAACAAGTGGCACTAGGAAAGATAGGTTGAGGCAATGGTAATGAAGTAGGAATGGTTTGTGGTTTCCTATTGTTCCTCTTATTATATGTTTGAGCAATAGTATTGTAACTCGGGGGTGATCCCATAATAGTGGTTTACAATTTTTGGCCAAACTGGACACTGAAATTATTATTTTTAACTAAATCTTCACATTTGGGCACCTATAGCAGCTAAACTGTGAGGAATTTGAAGATGGTGCAAACTAGAGTCTCAACAAATTTTGTCTATAGATTCTAAAAATATTTTTTCAATTTTTTGGAATCAAATTGCACTTTTTCCATCTCCCACGAAAATAGATTTTTTTCAAAAACAACATTTTTAAAAAGTGACACACACCGTGATAACCATAACTTTTTTTCCATGAAGGATAAAATTATAATTATTTCAAATTTAGATTTGTGACTCGATATCTAGTGCTTCCAATTGGTTAGATAGTTTTTATTGAATATTTTTTCCTTAATCAAGTTTCAAAGTCAAACAAATTACAATTTAGACACAGCACGACATAACGTAATTTTTTTGTTGGATCAAGGACTTCAATATCTGGTGCACTCATATTTTTCAAAAAATTGATAATCTTCTATTTTTCCACATGTGAAGAACAAAGAAATTCATTTTCGATGAAAAACCTATGTTTAATAAAACTTAAAAAACAAATACATAACAAAACCAAAACATATTAAAATTATATTCATTGGATAGCTTGTTCGAGGAATACCATAATCATTTGAAATAAATTTTAAATGAATTCATTTGATCCCCCAAAATCTAAATCAAAAGTGATTTTTGTATCAGCATTTTGATAGGTGTAAAGGAGACGCATTTATAGGTATGGTTTAAAACTAGTGAGGTTCTATCCAAGGGGGTTTGATCTAAGGTGATTTGATCAAACCCTCTTCAATTGGAATCCTTAAAATGGAACTTTTTAAGGTTTCAATTAGTATATTTTCTAAAAATATGTGATTTCAGCTAAAATTCGTTCCTCTTAGGAATTGTAAACCACTATTATGATAGCACCCTCGGTTGATGCAAAACATTGTTACTATCAATTTTCCTTATAAAGTTCAAGATATCTCTAGGGGATAATGGTTTCTTTTTAGGTGGTTCAAGGATAAGCACGGGTTTCTTTTGAACTTGTGGTTGTTGTGAGGGTGGATAAAGGATAAGTTGAGGCTTAGGTAGTCCAATAATTAAAGGATTTGTAGGAGGTCTAAGAATTAGAGGACTCAAGGGAGTTCAAATGTTCATTTAACCTTAACAAAATTGTCCTTATTTTTATATCTCTTAGTGAAGAGGATTCTAATTTCACTTCATCATCTTCATCTCAGGAAGTTGCATTACTATTATTTGGAAGAAATTTGTCAATGTTGTCATTTTCTTGCACTATGAAATCTTCCCTAGTAGGAGAGATTTTACGAGAGCAACAAACTAGGTGTTCATGACATTCAATGGTTGGCTCTTCTAAAATGATTTCATCAAAAGTGAGTTATAAATATTTTTATTGTTTTTCTTATCAATGATGACATCCTCTTTTTTAACAATATTTTCCCAAGTAGGAGGGGTAGGAGAATAGAAACAAATAAGATTCTCATGACTCTCATTGATAGGGTCTTCTAACACCAAAATATCTTCTTCACAAATATGAGAGATATTGAGAGAAGAACAAAATTGATTGTCATGATTGTCCAAGATTGTATGCACTTTCACTAAGTTAGTTTCACACATGGGGGATGGATCAATGAAGAACAAGAAAAGAGGAGAAATGACTTCACATCCATATGCTTGTAACAAAAATTTCTTAGAGTATTCAATAAAATCTAAAAATAGAACATGAAGTATGATAACAAGAGACTTTTGTAATGAAAACATGATTCAATAATCTCTCTACAAATATGAAATGCAACAATGTTATTCAATTTTAAATGCCTAAATTGAATGGATTATTAGACCTTAATGCATAAATAATTTTTTTTGAAACTTGGCAGATTGATATAGTAGATTAACAACAGACCTAGGGAGTGTAGAAAACCACAAAAAAGCTTAGAAAGATGGTTTTTATAGGCCCTAAAAGACTCATTAAACTGTATATTTTTGGCACCCTAATCCTTTCTTGCACTTCTAGGGTTTTTCACCTCAAATGAGAAAGCAGGGCCAAAAGTCTAGCTAGGTTCACTCAAATTATGCAATGTATGATGTTATTTGAACTAAATGGAATGAACTAAGTGTAGTTATATGAACTAATTGAATGATTATGAATGAAAAAACTAAGATTTATGGGGTGTTGGAAAACACAATGTGATATACAAATAATGAACTATGAATGAATAAGTGCAAAACATAAAAGAAATGGGTTGAAACAGAGTGCACCTGGGTAGAGATTGGAGAATCTGGAATCTTCTAAATGTTGTATGAGATCACAAAAAATCATCAGTGGGACTCATTTGCCACTGATGGCGAATTAGTTTTGCTTCTAATGAAAACTATCGGGAACAGGTTTCTGAGTGTCAGGATCTAGAATCTAACAAAATCTAGATTTCTAGCCTTAAGGTGGGACTCATTCACCACTGGTGGTGAATCAGTCCTCTCCCAAAATTCTAAGAAATTTGGGGACAATTATGTAGCACCATATCTGAAGTTGCCTGTTTATCGGGTTGTTGAAGTCAAATATGTAGAAAATGGACAAAATGTCTTCTCCAAGCTTGAAATAGGATGTAGTTGACTTGAAAAAAATTGTTGAATTCTTATCCACTTTTCAACACATAAATAATTGTCAAATTTTCATACGCAATTCTGCAAACACACATGAAAAAGGGGGGAAATAGTTAAGGGTTAGGTTATAGGGATTTTGTAAGGAAAGCTAGATGCGGAAACAACTCTCCTAACATCAAAACCTCAGGGAAGAATGTAGATACACATTTAATTTTTTCAATTACAGTTCAATTAAGATACACTATGAATAAAATATCAGAAACAGAGAATTAGAAAAACATAGATGAACACCAGATTTATGTGGGAAAACCCTTACAGGAGAAAAACCCACCACACCAAGAAAAATCACTTTGTATTACAGTAATGGAGATTACATACAAATGTTTTGACTTATCTTTCTAATGTCATATTACAACAACTTTCACTATGATCAATCTTGTATAGGAACCATCATGTTATAGTCTACACAGAATATAATTCACTCTGATACAATTCTAACTGTTCACACACCTATTGATCGAACCAACCATCAAACCTTTGAGCACCTGCAAATGCAAACTATATTCATGGCATTCCCTGTCTGTTGAACTTTCTCACAAAACTGTCACAACAGACTGCCTTCCAAGGGTTCCCATTCGACTTCTCCTATTGGTCGACAATGAGCCACATAGGATAGTTTCACTCAGTCAAACGGCTTCACACAGTATCGACATATCGGTGAGACACAAGACGTGTCTCCCCGATGACCAAAAGACTTCATATTCAATATCACCAAGAGTTTACCTATCGGCAAGATGTTACATCGAGTCTTGAGAGCTATTGCTCAGCTTTCACCATATCACCAAGACATATCGCTTTCACTGAGACGTCATACCAAAGCTCCACAAGTCACATAGACATGAGTTTTCCATTTGGCAAGATTATCGCTCTTCAGTGAGTCCACATACCGATATTCAAAGTCACAATGAACTCAACATTCCTATCAGCAATACTTATCGCTTGCCAAGAGGTTTCATCAAGATACATTAAGTTACACAGAAGCCATCAACAGTCACCAAGACTATCATCCTTTGATGAGAGTTTACTCCAAGATCTTTATGTTTCACTGAGCACCAAACAGTCGGCAAGACATATCTTTCACCAAAAGGTTTCACTGGGCTCTCATGTGTTACTCCAAAACCATACTACTATTGACAAGACCTTTGTGCATCGCTAAGACCTCACATCGAGACCTTTATTCTGCTTTGAGTGTATATTATCGGTGAGACACACCAACTGTCGCCAAGAGTTCTTCCTGAGTGTTCAAGTCACCCCGATGTCTCTAGGATAAAGTTGCCGGTGAGTCATCTATATTGTTAAGACTTCTTATCGAAACACCCTAGACTCTCCCCGAAGACTTCAACATGAAATGCTATTAGCGAGACAAAAATATCATTAAGAGCTCATAGCGAAGACCAAAGACTCTCCCTATATCTGATAGAATGGCCTTTTGGGCAGAGGTCTCCACGAGCAGTAAGAGATCACAGTGAACACAAAATGTTACAATGATAGGAATGTTTGGTGAGATAGAAGCTAGGTCACATCAACCTGTACAAATCACAATGTACCAAAGCTACTAGTCAGCCAAACATGATAGATGTCATACTGACTTTTCTCTAGTAGAGGTTACAGCCTATGATGATTGAGGCATATATTTCCAACAATCTCCCACTTGATGAAAATCACACAGGCACCTCCAAAGCACAATAAAACTTATTGAAAATCATGGGCACTAAGGCCCATTGAACTGGCATACCACTTGAACTTGTCTATGCTCATTGGCTTCGTCAATGCATCTAGAACATTCTCTAGAGTATCAACCTTTTCCAAACTAACCTTTCCATCCTCCACCATATCTCATATAAAGTGGTACTGTACATCTATATGTTTCATCCTGGCATGGAAAGTAGGATTCTTTGCCAGACAAATTGCACTCTATCACAAAAAATAGTTATTTGCCCTACATCAAAACCAATGTTAGAACACAAACATTTTAACCAAACTACTTCTTTACAAGCATGAGTAGCTACCATGTATTCATCCTCTATAGTGGACAAAGTGACTACAGCCTACCGCTTACTCATCCAACTCACTGCTCCACCATTCAACATGAAAATGTATCCATTGGTAGACCTCTTGCTATCAATGTCCCCTGCCCAATCAGAATCTACATATCCATGAATACTGAGAGTCCTCTATGATTCAACCAAATTCCCATGGTAACACAAATCATATTCTGAAGTCCCCTTCAAATATCTAAACACTCTCTTCACAACATCCCAATGTGTTCATCCTGGATTAGCCATAAATTGACTAAGAACTTCCACTGCTTGGGAAATGTCTAGCCTTATATAGACCATTGCATACATGAGACTACCAACTGCACTAGCATAGGGTACATTGGTCATGTCCTCCATCTCAGTAGGATATTTTGGATAGTCTTCAATAGATAGCTTCATTCCCTACAAGACTGGAACTAATTGCTTGCAATCATTCATGCAAAATCTCTCTAGAACAGTCTTGATATACTTACTCTGACTGAGCTAAAGTTTTCTACTATTCATGTCCCTGGTTATCTCCATCCCCAGAATATACCTTGCTGCACCAAGATCTTTCATTTTGAACTTAGCAGATAACTGAGACTTAAGATCAGAAATCATTAGCTTACTATTGCCTATGAACATCATATCATCAACATAGAGAGCAATAATAAGAACTTGATCACTTTCAGCTTTATAATAGACACAATGATTAAACTTTGATCTCACAAATCCCAAAGACAATACAAAATTATTAAATTTCTAGTACCACATTCTAGGTGACTGCTTTAACCCATACTGAGACTTCTTTAATTTGCAAACCAGTTTCTCTTTACCTTTTTCAACAAAGTGCTCAGGCTGGGACATATAGATTTCTTCTTCAAGATCACCATGAAGAAATGTTGTCTTCACATCCATCTATTTGACCTCTAAGTCATACGCTGCTGCAAGTGACAAAAGAAATCTGATAGATGTCAGCTTAGCTACAGGAGAAAAAATTTCCCCATAATCAATTCCCTCTACCTGGGAATAACCCTTTGCAACCAATCTTTCCTTATACTTTTTCACACTACCATCAAGACCAATTTTCTTTTTAAATACCCATTTGAAGCCAACAACTTTTCTACCTTTAGGCAAGGGCACCGAACTCCAAGTTTCATTCTTTTCTAATGATGCCACCTCTTCATTCATGGATTCCAACCAAGAGTTTGAATCAAACATTTTAAATGTCTCTTTTATAGTCCTAGGCTCATCAGTGCTAGAAATCAAAGCATAGGTACAAGTAGAATCTATCAAAGAGAACCCATACCTATCAAGTTTTTTTCTTTCACGGGTTGACCTCCTCACTTGATGAAGCTAAGGTTCTTCTTCTTTTTCAGAACTTTCAAAACTGCTTGAGCTCTCCTCAGTTTCAGGCACATTTTGAATTTTCAATTCCTCTTTCTCTGGTGTAAGAGGAATTAAAGCTACATCCTTATTGTTTTCTGACTTTGTCTCTGACTGCAAATCCAAAGTGGAAGGTTTTAGCTCACAAAAGATTACACTTCTACTGTATACAACCTTCTCTATGTCAAGATTCCAAATCTTGTATCCTTTTATGACAGCACTGTAGCCAATAAAAATACATTTGACAGCCTTGTTCTCCAATTTAGATATTTTCACATCCGGCACATAAGCATATACCTCATAGCCAAAAACACGAATATATCTTAAAGAGGGCTTCTTACCAGACCACGCTTCCAAAGGTGTTTTCTCAACAAAAGTAGAATTTGGAGAATGATTAATTAGGTAACATGCAGTAGGTACAACCTCAACCTAGAACTTCTCCTCCAAGCCAGCACTACTCAGCATACTTTGTGCTCTCTCCATCACTGTCCTATTGAACCTTTGAGCAACTCCATTTTGTTGTGGAGTATAAGGTGTAGTCTTATGTCTTTTAATCCCATGGTCTTTACAGTGTCTTTCAAACTCATCAGAACAAAATTCACCACCATTATCAGTCCTTAAGAATTTTATTTTTCTACTAGTCTAATTTTCAACAAGGTTCTTAAATTCCTTAAACTGATTGAATACTTTTGACTTACTTTTCAAAAAATAAACAAATGCTCTTCTTGAATAATCATCAATAAACGACACATAGTATCTTGATTTAGACAAAGAAGGAATATCCACTAGACCAAATACATCTGAATGGATATAATCTAGCAAACCAAAAGATTTATGAGGACTGGAATAAAATGAAACACGATGTTGTTTTCCATATATACAATTCTCATAGAATTCAAATTCGAGATTACAATTTTCAAGCCCCTCAACTAAGTTTTTATTCTTCAAGGTTTTTAAACCTTTTTCTCCTATGTGGCCTAGCCTATGATGCTAGAGCATAGTCTTCTCTACAGGAAGTTTTACTTCCATAGAGTTTACATAATTAGGGATATTTCCCTCTTTACCTCCATGAGTAGATTTATATGACTTTATAGAGACACTCTTGCATTGAGCAGCCTGTGCATTGAGCTTGTACAGGGTACCAATTCGAGCACCTCTAGCCAGCACCATAGAGCCTCTCATCATTTTGTAGCCATTTCTAGAGAACCTGACTTGTACTCCAATATCATTCAGCTTATTGACAGACAGTAAATTTCAAGCTAGACCTGGTATGTGCATAACATCATTAATTCCCTTTACTCTGCCATCAGGAAATTGGATTCTAACTCTTTCACGGCCAACTATCTCCAAAGTTGAATCACTCACCAAGTACACCTTTCCACTATCGTATTCTCATACTTTGTGAACCAGTCTCTATGAGATGTCATGTGAAAAGATGCTCCAAAATCAATCAACCAGACATCATCTGATGCCTATGTGGCCAAGGCTGCAATGAAGGCATCTGCATCACTATGAGAAGAGTCATTGTTAGAAGAATACTTCTTCTTCTTCTCCTCTTTACAATCCTTTCGGACATGACTAGGTTTCCCACAGTTCCAACACTTCACCTTGGACTTCTTGCCAGGAGACTTTGATCTCCCTTATGATTTTGATTTCGATTTCTTGTCCTTCTTCTTGCCTTTCTCTGTCGATAGTCCTCTTACAACAAGAGTTTTCTTCGCCATCTCAGAAGATTTCCTTCTCATTTCTTCTAACAACAAAGAACCAACAACATCTTCCATCTTGAAACTGGATGTTGTACTTCCAATAGCCATCACTAGATGATCCCATGAGTCTGGCAAAGAGCATAATAATAGCATACAACAATCCTCTTCTTCAGTATTCACACCAACGGGTGTTAACTGAGCAAGTAGCATGTTAAAAGCATTCAAATGATTAGCTACAGACCCTCCTTTTTGCATTCTCAAAGAGTACAACTTCTTCCTTAGGAATAGTTTATTCACCAAAGAATTCCCCTAATAAATAGATGCCAGTCTCTTCCACAAGGAAGAGGCAGTCTTCTCTTCATTCACATTGTGAAGAACGGAGTTTTCCAAACAGAGCCTTATCAGCCCCTTAGAATTTCTATCTACAAGGTCCCAATCTTCTTGCTTCATGCCTATAGGTTTCACTCCAGACATAGCAATCCAAAGGTCACAATCCACTAAGAGATCCTCCATCTAGTTTCCACAACTCAAAATTGCTGCCATTGAACTTCTCTATTTCAATCTTTCCTGATGTGCTAGCCATCTCAATCTATACTTAGAAATTGAAAAACTTCTACAAGACTCCCACTAAACAAAATTTGACTAAAAAAACCCAACATACCCACAAGGATAACACAAATGGCCAGGCTCTGATACCACTTCTAAGGAAAGATAGATGTAGAAACAACTTTCCTAACGTCAAAACCTCAGGGAAGAATGCAGATACACATTTTATTTTTTCAATTACAGTTCAATTAAGATTCACTATGAACAATATATCAGAAACAGAGAATTAGAAAAACACAGATGAACACTAGATTTATGTGGGAAAACCCTTATGAGAGAAAAACCCACCACACCAAGAGAAATCACTTTGTATTATAGTAATGGAGATTACATACAAATGTTTTGACTTATCTTTCTGATGTCATATTATGACAGCTTTCACTATGATCAATCTTGTACAAGAACCATCACGTTAAAGTCTACACATAATAGAATTCACTCTGATACAATGCAAACTATTCACACACCTGTTGATCGAACCAACCATCAAACCTTCAAGCATCTGTAACTGCAAACTATATTCATGGCATTCCCTGTCTATCGAACTTCCTCATAGAACTGTCACAACAGACTGACTTCCAAGGGTTCCCATTCGGCTTCTCCTATTGGTCGACAATGAGCCACATAGGATAGTCTCACTCAATCAAATGGCTTCACACTGTATCAACATGTCAATGAGACACAAGACATGTCTCCCCGATGCCCAAAACACTTCATATTTGATATCACCAAGAGTTTACCTATCGGCAAGATGTTACATCGAGTCTTGAGAGCTATCACTGATCTTTCGCCATGTCACCAAGACATATTGCTTTCATTGAGATGTCATACCAAAGCTCCACAAGTCACATAGACGTGAGTTTTCCATTCAGCAAGATTATTGCTCTTCGGTGAGACCACATACCAATATTCAAAGTCACAATGATCTCAACATTACTATCGGCACCAAGAGGTTTCATCGAGATACATTAAGCTACACAGAAGCCATTAGCAATCACCAAGACTATCGTCCTTCGTTCAGAGTTTACTCTGAGATCTTTATGTTTCATCGAGCACCAAACGGTCGACAAGACATATCTTTTTCCAAAAGGTTTCATCGGGCTCTCATGTGTTACTCTAAAACCATACTACTGTCAGCAAGACCTTTGTGCATCGCTAAGACCTCACACTGAGACCTTTGTTCTACTCTGAGTGTATATCATTGGTGAGACACACCAACTATCGGCAAGATTTCTTCTCGAGTGTTCAAGTCACCCCGATGTCTCTAGGATAAAGTTGTCGGTGAGACATCTGTATCATTAAGACTTATTACCGAAACACCCTAGACTCTCCCCGAAGACTTTAACATGAAATGTTGTCGATGAGACAAACATATCGTTGAGAGCTCATAGTGAAGACCAAAGACTCTCCCTGATATCTAATAGAATGACCTGTCGGCCAGAGGTCTCCATGGGTGGTAAGAGATCACAGCGAACACAAAATGTCATAGTGATAGGAACGTTCGGTGAGACAGAAGCTAGGTCACAATGACCTGTACAAATCACAATGTACCAAAGCTGCTAGTCAGTCAGACATGATAGATGTCATACCGACTTTGCTCCAATAGAGGTTACAGCCTATGATGATTGAGGCATATATTTCCAACAGATTTTCCTTGGTCAAATCCCACTTTGGTAATCAAACCCTTAATGAAATAATGAAATGGAGAAGAATGATAAACAAATAACATGTGAATGCTATCAACCTACCAAACCCTTGTTGAAGAAAATATAAATATATTTCAATGGATGCTCCAAGATGCTTGATTAATGCTTGATTAAGTTATGCAAAGTGCTTGAATGCTTGAATGAATGAGTGAATAAGTTAACTTGATGAATTGGGCTAGAATGGATGTAAAAAAAATTATTTATACATTCTTGTGACTTAGTAACACTTTGATACCTCATCACAGGCTGACATCAAGTAATTTTGAATAAAAGGCCCGAAGGAAATTTGATAAATTTTGAATTTGGAGCCAAGAGAGACTCATTTTCCACCCATGGCGAATGGGTTCCACCTTGGACCTGAAAATGGGTGTTAGGAATTAAGTCACATTTAATGTTATTTTTTGGGTTTACATTAAAAAAACACTTAATTAAGCCTTATAAGGGCATAAAGGGGTCAAATAAAGCATAATAAAGGTGTAAATAGTGAAATTATGCCTAGAAATGCATGAAATCTTGTTACAAGACTTTACAACTCTTCAAAATATGACTTGTTAAGTGATTAAAAGGTGATTTTTAGGTGAATTGTAATGAATAGAGTCTAGAAGAGTTGTGAAGTGTTTTACAACACTTCACAACACCTTCACAAGACACCATAATTTGAGTTTTAAGACTTAAATGAGCATATTCAAGCCATATTACATCAATAAATCAAAGCAAAATAGACCAAACATTGTGAAGAAAGGCCTAAAAGAATATGAAAATGGCAAGGGGGCATTTTTCTACAATGCATTTATCCCCCACTTTAGTGAGAGGATGAAATTGCTTCAAACTCACACTAAAGTAGCCATGGATATCGAGAAGGATCCAAGTGCACTTATGCTAGAAAAATCGAATAACAATGATCAAGCCCCCAGGATGAAGATCCCATGGAAAAATAGACATAAGAATAAAGGAACACAAATTTTGAAATGAAGGGATATGATGAAGCTTCGATTGTCTGTCCAACTAGTTATGGATTAGATCTAGGCTATTTGTTTGAAAAAGAGAATGCATACTCACTCTATCCTGCTCAACCATATCAAAGTTATACCTCTTGATAACTTTAACAAGGTGCCAGAAGGGAAAATGGTGGTTCATGCTTCATGAGACAAGAAAATCTTTGTATGCTTAAAACTCATGAACAAAAAGCAAGGTACCATAGGCATGCAAGTTGTGTTATGCAAGGTGGCAATGATGAAAAGTGTAAACTTTTAAAAATGTAAAATGTAAAAGTGTAAAATGTGAAAAGATGTTCAAAGGAGTCTTGTTAAGTTCATGTAAGGTCTATCACTTAGGGAACATTATGTCTAATGTCTCCAAGAGAGGACCAATCAAAGAGTAAAATATTCACAACTTATGGGATGCAGTGCATTGAATCAAGCCACAAAGAGGAATGTAATATGCTAAGATAGATTACATTTATGAAGGAAGTCACACCCAATTTCATCCACAAAGCGACAAATGCATCACATGAAACGACAAGGCGACACTAAGAACCGAGAGTGCAAATGAATTACAGAATGTATTCTCCCCACTTTAAAGGAATTGCTACTTATCGTTCCATGAGCAATTACTTTAAATTAGCGAAGGAAATAAAATGCAAAAATAAAAAACAAGACATGAGAGCCAACTCAGAAATCCTTGTGCCAAGTCATATGTTTCTGAATTAGGCTTCTTCATGTAAATGAAAATGAAAACAAAAGAAAAGGGAGTCTCCCCTTAAAAAAGAGAACACCAAACACATAAGGGATCTATTTATTTTGGGTTAGTATGTTCATTGTTGTAATGGTTTTATTAAGGATCTTAGAACTCTCATCATTCCCCAAAGCACATAGAACTATAAGAATGACACAAAGAGAACAAAAACAAAAGGAAAACAAAGTCTGTTTTGGGTCAACATGGAAGAGACATTGTGGTCTCAACACTTTGTGTCATCCTCAAAAGGAAAACACAAGTGAAAAGAATATGAAAGGGTGAAAGAAAATTAAAATATTTTGGGTCAATATGAAGGAAATATTTTGGTCGAAATGCCTTGCATCATCCCCAAAAGGAAAAACACAAGAAAAAGACAAAAAGGAAAAGGGTCCTTTTGGGTCAACATGGAAGAGACATAGGGCATCTCAGTGCTTTGCATCATCCCCAAAAGGAAAACACAAGAAAAAATTGAACAAAAGAAAAGCACAACATATAGAAGAATAGAGGTACAAATAGAAGAAGTGTACAATGAGAGGGAAAACATCAAACACACGATATGGGGGAACATGATTGATGGGAAAGGTTGTTGATGTCACAACTTGCATCATTTAGTCAATTATTTATCGAACATGGTGTGTCTCAAAGCTATATGCAATAAGGATGGTTGTCACCAATTTTTTTGGGGGTTTTGCATTATAAACAGTGACTTTAGGTACCGATTTAGCTCCTTCAGGAGCTTTCAGGAGCTCTTCAGGAGCTCTCAAGAGCTGAACTATAGTGACTAATTCCTAATGATTTATTCTATCTTATTTCCTAAACTAAAGTTTTGATGAATTATTTCTAACTTCATTGGACTTGATTGTGATTAATTCATGGAGAAGACTAAGATCTACTTTAATTCTTATTTTAAAATACAAAATCCAAATTAATTCTATTTTCCTTTAAAGGAAATCTATCTTAAGATTTGCTAGAAATTAAATACTATTTTAAGAACATAATTGAATTGCAAGAAAATGATAATTAATATAGAAAACTTAAACAATAATTAATCTAGAAAACATAAACACTAATTTCCATGAAAAAAATTTCAACTAACTTCAATTCCATCTTTTCATAAGTCTCCATCGGGTATGTGCAGGATCATGATGGGCCAAAAAGTGGAAATATGATGGGTATTTGTAGGGTATGTGGCTAACCATTTTTTTTTACTCAAAATTGATGAAATGAAAAGGGTTTTTAAAGGATATTCTCAGTTTTCCACCAATATAAATTATGCTTTACTTTGAATTTAATAAATAATTATTATTCATTTTCTATTTGAATTACGACTAAAGTGTTGATTGATAGGCTGATTGAAAAACATCTATAGCTTTCAAATGGTATCACATTATATGTTTTGCATACTATAGGATTAAAAAAAAAGAAAAATTGAATTTCATGAAGTTTTGACCAAGTTAAGGTGGTGAGGTGTATGAGTTTTTATATTTTTTTAAAATTTGTAGTAAAAATTTATAATTAATTATTTACTTGGAAAAAAATTACAAAAAAATATGCATCACATCTAGACATGAGTCCTATACTTATGTCTAAAATATTATAAAAAAATATTATCATTTTATTGTTGTTAGGGTGGTCAAATAAACACCTACTTATTTTTTCCCTGAAATTTAAGTACTACTGCATTGAAATTTCAAATTTTCACCAAATAGTTTTTCTTTTTAAATAAACCTAGTAGTTTAGAAACTACATTCAATTTTCTACAAATTAAATTCTTACATATTTTTGAAATAATATAGATAACTTATTCAAATTTTTATGTCAAGTTATCTAACTTTGATTTTTCTGAATTTTTTGCCACTTAAGGGTCTATTTTTTCCATGATGATCCTGCACATACCCCATCATTGCTTCTAATTAAACTCAAAAAACAATTACTAAAATTAATTATTTCAAACATCTAAATCTAATTAATCTAATAAATATTATAATGATTCTATCCACTTAATCTAACCATAATAAACTAAATTCAAAAGAGATTTAAATAGAAGTAACTCTAGATTTACCATTCAACAATTGAAAATGATTCAACAACTTATCATTCTAGAATTAACATCTAACACTTCAGATTTAATATCAATAACCAAAAATATCATAACTTAGTAAAATACCAACACAAGATCAATCCCTTTGGTTGAGCGGGACATGCTCTTCCTCAGGTAAGATCCCTTAACATAGTGATTGAGTTAACTTATTGCTTTCATTCAATTTGATCAAAGTGGGAACCAGAACAAAGTATTGTCATCGATTACAAAAATCTGGTTGAAAATTATCTAACTCCTATTTAAAACAAAAACATGAATATTTATAACATATCCTTATTGAATTTACAACATGGTGATTAACTTCCAAGATTCAAGGCATCTAACTAAAGATTAGAACAAAACTAAAGTGAAACTGAAATAGGACTAAAGCAAGACATAGAGAAATATGCTAGATTGGCTCTAGAAGTAGAAGTTCTATAGCCGACTACAAAGAAGCCAATTTGGACTTCAGTGACTCATCATCCAGCTAGGCCCATCAAATGGCGTGATTATTTCCCTTCATTAAACAAAGAGTTTAACCACATCAACAATCTTTAAAATACCCTTTTCAAAACCCTTAGGAAAAGGATAACAATTATGGTAGTAAAAGATCAATGCAACATAATTATCTCTTTATTAACATCATAAAGTAATGCATCTAATATAAACCATTACTTCAAATATATCCACTAATTTAGCTAAACATAAAGAAAAATGAGTAAATATGTTAATCTATAAACAACTGCCAGTCACGTTAATTAACAAAAATAAAGTGTTTTAAACATAAAATGAAAGTATTTTGAATCTTTCATCAATGATACACACATAAAATAACAAAACAAAGAAAAAATTAAAAGGATAGTAGGGAGAATGAAAGTCAACCATATAGCAAGTCATCCACCTCCCAATCATGTTTAGTGTATTTTGAGGGTGGTTGATTGTCCAAAGGAAGAATTGCAAGTGTCAAACTAGGAGATGTACCAGGTTCCTCACTTGGTTGAGAATATTTTTCATTTAAGCTCATAGTAGATGAAAAAAATGAGTTTAGATAATTATGCACTTCTTCATCTATTTTTGTAATTTCCTCATCATCATCATCATCAAGATTGATTATGACAAGAGGATGAAGGGTTATTTCCAAGGCAGGATGTATTAAAAGTTGTGGTTGTTGGATTTGTTCATTTTGTTGTGAGGGTTGGATTGTGCTATCTGGTGGCGGCTCAAGGGAAAGAGGGTGGTCATATATTTCTTTGGTCAAGGGTGGAGGTTGGTTTTCTCTATTTTCTTCCATTTGAGACTGATAGGCGAGGAGACAACGATGATGCCTACATTCCCTAGCACCGTGGTTTCGTTAAATTTAAATATTTTGAATTTTTTGGGGTGTAAGAGTGGGTTGATCCATCATAGGTTCCTTTTCTTTTGGAGGGGGGATAATGGAAGAAACCAAAGAGGATGGGTCAATCACTTTCACTTTAGCTTTATACATTTTTTTAATGTGGGGAGGCATGATAGGATTGGGTTCACTTTCTCTTGGTCATTTAAACAATGGAGGGGAAGTGTGTCGGAGCAGTTGTATAGTTTGCTCAATGTCAAACTTAGGCTGAAGCATGGTTTCATCTATGATAGGAGGAGTGGAAGTGGATTGGGACATGCTACAAAGAGATAATTCGGTGATTCATTTTTCTTTGAACTTTTGATAGACTATGAAAAAGAAATATTTATGGGGGGTGATGGGTTCCATTGGTTCAAGCCAAAAAGCTTCTACGGAAAAATTACCTTTAGAGGATAATGGATTAAAGCCACTATGGTGTATGGTAAATATTTCATTTCCATGTAGAAACTTCAAACATTTGTGAACAAATGAAGGGACCACTTTCATTGAGTGAAGCCAAGGGTGGCCTAGCTGCAAACAAAATTGATCTGATTGTGGAATAATTGAAAATGTTACCTCCAAAGTTTTGGGTCCTATTTGTAAGGGAAGTACGATCAATCCAATCATAGGGCATGAAAAATCATTATTTTTTTTAATCCATGCAGTTGGTTTATTATAGTCATCTTGATATAGCTCATGTAATACTAAAAACTCTTTTGTGCTCACATTCTTGCCATAGGTGGGATCTATTAATATGCCATTGGTGGGCTTATTATAGATTCTACTAGCCATGTAAAGAAGACCATTAGGAATCTTTGTAAGTATATCTTTAGAAGAAAATTTGATATCAAGAGTTTTTTTGGTTGGGCCCTTATGAGGGATAACATCTATCACACCCACAAGTTCATCCATAGGATTAGTTTAGGTAACATTTGGAGTTATATCATGTTGTTCAATATTTGTATCAACATTCATTACATCAATGTTTGAAGGTTCACTAACATTGACAAATGAAATATCTTTTTTTAGGCATGGGGTTAGTAAATATTTGTAAATTCTGGTTAGGGGGTACAACAAACTTATTGCCTTGATCATTGACACCCGCAATGGATAAATGACTAGAATCAATGAGGTCTTGAATTAAATTTTTGAGACACTTACATTGTTTAGTGTCATGTCCATTTTGGCGATGAAAATGAAAATAAGCATTATGTTTAAAGGTGGGTGGTAAAGGTTTGGTGGTATCAAGAAGTTTGATGGTAGGAAAGGTGATCATTTGTTGATAGAGCAATTGGTTGATTGTGTTATGGAGGGTATTAGGTAAGGGAGTAAATTGTCTCTTTAGGTCCCCATAGGTATAAGACACCATTGTTTTAACAACTGCTACTTGACTTGGAACAGGTTGGGTTTGTGGTTGAGGAGGCAGATTGAACTATAAAAATCCTCGATTTGGTTTGCGAAAGTTTTGTGTGTTGTTTTGATTGTTTTGTTCAGACTTCTTAGCTTGGTTAGAAGTGGACTTTGAATCACGACTTGAAACCGAGTTATGATATTCACACAGGGTTGTGTATAAGTGCATGAATAAAGGGAATTTCATCATAGTTAACTTATTCTGAAGGTTTGTGTGCATTTTTTTGATAAACATCTTTTGCAGATGTGAGTTAGGAATTTTGACATCAACTTGAGCATATAATGACTGATAACATGAAATGAAGTCAGTTATTTTTTCATTGGTATTTTGTCTATAGTGCATTAGGTCAAAAATCATATTTTTAGGAGTCATATGAAGTTGGAAATGACTTATGAAGGCATCCACAAGCTCATTAATTGACCAAATGGAATGATTAGGTAGGTTTGAAAACCACTCTAATTTAGTGTCTTTCAGGTTCCTAGGAAAAAGTTTGGCTAAGAGTTTATCATTAAGGACAAAATCACTACATAAAGTTGTATAAGCATTGACATGGTTAATAGGGTCTCCTTTACCTCTATATTTCTCAAACCTAGGCAATTATATCCCTTGTGGCATCGAGGTTCTTAAGATTTATAAAGATAAGGGGCTACTACGAACATGATATGTGATTGAAGCATTTTGACCTTGGCTAATGGTGGAAATTCATTGTTGCATGGATGAAACAATATTAAGGAGTTGTGTAATGATGGGTTCAGGGTAAGTGGTATGAGGTGAAAGGGAAAATAGAGATGGAGTGTATGTAATGTGAGAGGAAGTGAAAGGGACACTAAGAGGGGTGAAGGTGGTAGAGGTAATTTGCAATGCCACAATAGAACTAGAAATGCTAGTTGGAATTGTAAAAGGAGCCAGATGACTAATTTGTTGCATAGTTGTTGTAACCTGAGAAGTGGTATAAGTTGGTATAGATGGTATGGTTGAAGGGGGAGGAATGTGAGGTCCTCCTTGGCTTACAACTATGCTTGCTGATTGGGAATTATAAGAAGCATGTTTATTGTAAATCTTGGAAATTCTTTTCATAACTTGTAATCCATCATCACTTTCAATCAAATGATGAAGGTTTTCTATGGCTGGTATGGCAGTGGTGGAAATGTTTTCAAGGGACAAGTCTTGTTGTTAGTGTGAAAAATCCTCATGAATATTAATGACCTTTCCTTGTGGTATGGAATTTTGTTATGTGTCAACATTCATTGCATGGAAAGGTGAAGGCATATAAGTGGTATTGTCCATGCCTAATGCGGGGTGTTGCCACAATAGTGGTTTACAATTTCTAGGAGATCTTGTTTTTTATTGAAATCACATATTTTTAGAAAATATAATGATTTAAGCCTTGAAATGTTCCATTTAAAGGATTCCAATTGAAGAGGGTTTGATCAAACCACCTTAGACTAAGTCCCCTTGGATAGAACTCCACTAGTTTTAAACCATACATGTAACAGAGTCTCCTTTACACCTATCAAAATGCAGATAAAAAATCACTTTTGATTTACCTTTTGGGGGAACAAATGAATTCATTTAAAATTTATTTTTTTGTATGTATTCCTTATTATAAGCTTCCCAAAAAGTATAATTTTAATAAAATTTAATTTGATTATTATATTTATTTTTAATTTCTTGTGAATGTAGGTTTTTCACTGAAAATCAAGCTCTCTATTCTGCACGTGGAAAAATAGTAGATTATCTGAAAAAAATGAAAAAAATGAAAAAAATGAGTGCACCAGATATTGAAGTCCTTGATCCAACAAAAAAAGAAAAATTGAATTTTGATATATACAAAAAAGTTACGTGTTATACTGTCACCCTATGTCTGAATTGTAATTGGTTTAACTTTCAAACTTGATTAAAGAAAAAATATTCAATAAAAAAACATCTAACCAAGTGGAAGTGCTAGATATCAGAGTTACAAATCTAAATTCGAAAGAATGATAACTTTATCCTTCATGGGAAAAAGTTATGCATTATATAGTGAGCGTCACTTTTTAAAAATGTTGTTTTCTGAAAAAAACTAGTTTTTGAGGGAGATGGAAAAAGAAGTGCAATCTGATTCCAAATTTTTTGAAAAATTATATTTAGAATCTATAAAAAAAATTTCATGAAACTCTAGTTTGCATCATCTTCAAATTCCTCACGGTTTAGCCACTATAGGTGCCCAAAAGTGAAGATTTAGTTAAAAAAATTATTTCAGCGTCCAGTTTGGCCAAAAATTGTAAACCACTATTGTGTGATCACCTTGCACCATTTTCCATACTAGGAGTAGGACCTCTTGAGATCCCAAAGTCCACAACAAAAGTGCTATCACGAGAAGCCATGAGTCTAGAACTTCGTCTCACAAAAGTATTACCAATGGAGCACCAAACACTCACAAAAGTACCACAAAATATGGGGTGAATGCAAATGCAAGACAATATAGGAGTTCTAAATGCAAATAAAAGAAATTCTGCTAACTAAAACAGAGAAGTAACTACAGAGAGTAGAAATGCAAAAAAATGCCAGAAAATGCCTAAAAATGTAGTTTAAAATGTGCAGGTGGACTAATTCACCTAGGGTGGCGAATGAGTCCTAGTATGAGATTTTTTGTGTTTTTCAAAAAATTTAATGTGATTCTAATGCTTTTCAAATGCCAATTAAGGATGAAGATGCAAATTTTTAGTTTTTTTTCAACG
The DNA here is from genome assembly GCA_007258455.2 of Sequoia sempervirens. Classification (NCBI taxonomy): domain Eukaryota; kingdom Viridiplantae; phylum Streptophyta; class Pinopsida; order Cupressales; family Cupressaceae; genus Sequoia; species Sequoia sempervirens. The sequence goes on along the minus strand of VDFB02058242.1, from coordinate 763,932,958 downwards.
ATATGTAATGCAAGAATGAAATCTAAATGAGTCTTTCACTAATGCAAGTTAAGAAACCCTAGGATGCAAAAACAAAACAATACCTTAATTAAATGTTGATGGAAATGAAGTTTAAGATGCAAGATGTAACTGAAATAAAAAATGTAAAGTATTCAAAATGCAAGTTCACCAAAATGAACGATAGATTTTTGGCACCCTAATCCTTTCTTACACTTCTAGGGTTTTTCACTTAAAATGAGATAGTAGGGCCAAAAGTCTAGCTAGGTTCACTCAAATTATGCAATGCATGATGTTATTTTAACTAAATGGAATGCACTAATTGAATGATTATGAATGCAAAACCTAAGATTTATGCAATGTTGGAAAACAAAATGTGATATGCAAACAATGAACTGTGAATGAACAAGTGCAAAAAAAAAAGAAATGGGCTGAATCAGAGTGCACTTGGGTAGAGATTGAAGAATCTAGAATCTTCTGAATGCTATCTGAGATCACAAAAAAAAAATCAATGAGACTCATTCGCCACTGATGGCGAATCAATCCCTGAGTGTTGGGATCCAGAATCTGAAAAAATATAGATTTCTAACCTTAAGGTGGGACTCATTCACCACTGGTGATGAATCAATCCTCTCCCAAAATTTTGAAAAATCAGGGGAAAATTCTTTAGCACTAGATCTAAAGTTATCTGCTTGTCGGGTTGTCAAAGTCAAATATGTAGAAAATGGACATAATGTCTTCTCCAAGCTTGAAATAGGATGCAGTTAACTTGAAAGACTTTGTTGACTTATTATCCACTTTTCAACACCTAAATACTTCTCAAATTTGCATACAAAAGTCTGCAAACACACATGCAAAAGGGGAAAAATGGTTAAGGGTTAGGTTATAGGGATTTGCCTTGGTCAAATCCCACTTTGGTAATCAAACCCTTAATGAAATAATGAAATGGAGGAGAATGATAAAAAAATAACATGTGAATGCTATCAACCTACCAAACCCTTGTTGAAGAAAATTTGAAGATATGTCAATGGATGCTTTAAGATGCTTGATTACTGCTTGATTAAGTGATGGAAAGTGCTTGAATACTTGAATGAATGTGTGAATAAGTGAAATTGATGAATGGGCTAGAATGGATGTAAAAACACTTATTTATACATTCTTGTGCCTTAGTAAACCTTTGATACCTCATGACAGACCGACATCAAGTAATTTTGAATAAAAACCCAAAAGGAAATTTGATTTTTTTTTAATTTGGAGCCAAGAGGGACTCATTCGCCACCCATGGCGAATGGGTCCCACCTTGGACCTAAAAGTGGGTGTTAGGAATTAAGTCACATTTAATGTTATGTGTTGGGTTTACATTAAAAAAAAACTTAATTAAGCCTTATGAGGGCATAAAAGGGTCAAATAAAGCATAAGAAAGGTGTAAATAGTGAAATGATGCCTAGAAAAGTGTGAAATCTTGTTACAAGGCTTTACAACTCTTCAAAATAGGACTTGTTAAGTGATGAAAAGGTTATTTTTAGGTGAATTGTAATGAATAGAGTCTAGAAAACTATAAAAATGTTTTACAACACTTCACAACACCTTCACAAGGCACCATAATTTGTATTTTAAGACCTAAATGAGCATATTCAAGCCATATTACATCAATAAATCAAAGAAAAGTAGACCAAACATTGTAAAGAAAGGCCTAAAAGACCATAAAAATGACAAGGGGCCATTTTTTTACAGTGCACTCATTCACCCATGGATGAATGGGTCCCTATACAAGTTTTTTTAAAAGTGAAGAATGCAATTTTTGAGTGATTCTATGTGTTCTCTATTCCAAGTCTCAAACTGATACTTCTATAAAAGAATTTTCCAGAATTTGATGACCTAATGCAAGTAAAAATAATGATAAATGATGAACTATATGAAAATCTTTGAAATTAAGTTTTGATCCATCTTTTTTATTTAAGTGACTAAAATTATCTTATATGTAAATACTATTCCTAATCAATCTAAAATTATGCAATTTTTGTTGAATCTTTTAGATTTAAAATGAATGCAAAATGCAAGTTTACACCTAAAATACAAGGCAACTTTAAGCCAATTTTATAAACCCTAAATGCAATGAATTAATACAAAACTCATTCTAGGGTTTGAATAAACTCCAAATTAGAAATTAGAATGTTCAAAACTCGGGTTCACCAAAATGAAACAAAGAAAAATGGGGTAGGTTTCAAAACACATAGGGTTTTATACTAAATTTGAAATGTTTTACCAAACTTACTATAAATGGAAATGAAAAAATGTTGGAATGTGATGCTATTGATTGTTGTAATTAATGGTTGTCATTGATGTCAACATATCTTGGTTGATTGATTCTAATGCTTTGGTGATCTAGATTGGCATACTCTAAATGTTGTCATGTGATAATCTATCTTTGGTCGTGCTTGTCCTGGTCCCATTCATTTTGCAACATAATGAGACACACTCTTATGGGCCTAGACCAATCTGGAAATTGGTTAATGTGCCTTGGAACATTATTTGCATTGTAATGTGTATATTCTATTTTTGAATATCATAGCTTATTGATTTGAGTGAGGAGATTCTGATTGGTCCACATTTCATTCCTCTCCATCACATGAATGTTTTGTGCTGACCTAATTCAAATTGTGTTTGGCCAACTTAGGAGTTTTTTGGAAGAATGGAATGGTATAAGTAAAAGCTGATTCTATTTGATGAAATCAAATGTGATGAATGTGAAAATCCAAACATTGTGAAGTATGTGAAAGTATATGACTAGAGGCAGTAGACACTGAGATTTTATCTACTGTCATTGTTGGTGAAAATTATTTCAGTGGAAAATTCTGTTTCATCATTCTTCTGGCAGTGAGCCATTTTTTGTTGGAAGTAAGCCCTTTTATTGTAGGCATTGAGCCTTTCTCTTTTGGCAGTGAGCCTTTTTATCTTTGGCTATAATAGTTGGGTAGTGAGCCCACTGATAGTGAGCCTTACTTGCGGTGAGAAACTTGGTAGTGAGCCCTTTGTAAAAATCACCTTAATCGGTGTTTTATAATTGAGAATTAACATTCTCCGTGGTTTTTCCCTTCTTTGGTTTCCACATTAATTTTGGTGTTTTTTATGCATGATTTTGTTATATGCTTTCATGTTCATATTTATTAGATAATTATCTAATTGATTTAAATTTGGTCTAGATTCATTAAAGTCAAGAAAATTATTTTAGAATAACTAATTCACCCCCTCTTAGTTATTTGGACTATTCAAAAATTGGTATCAAACCTTTGGCTCCTCAAAGAATAACTTAACCACTTGGGGGTAGATCTGATGGCACACAAATTGACAATTCCCATATATGATGGATCTGACTATAGTTTCTAGAAAGTGCAGATGAGAGGTTATCTAATCTCTCTAGGCTACAAGACTTGGAAAGCTATTGAGAAGAAATATGTTGAGCCAATAGCTAGTCCTAGTTCTATGGATGAGATTTCTTCATATGAAGAGAACGAAAAAGCAAGGTATGCAATCTTTAGTGCTTTTTCTAAGACTGAGTTAACAAAAGTTATTTTATTAGGCACCAGTTATGAAGTTTGGGAAAATTTGAAAGAAATCAATGAAGGAAATGATAGAGTCAAATTATCAAAGAAGTGGACAGCTAAGTGCAGATAGGAAAACTTGAGGAGGGAAGAAGGTGAGGATATAGCAAGCTACTTTCAGAGACTTGAGAATGCTTTAAATGGAGTCAAAAATAAAGGAGGCAATCTGATAGATGAAGATGTTATGGAGAATATTTTGATGACCCTAATAGAGATTTATAGTGACAAGATCTCAACTATTGAGGAAGTTTATGATCCAAAAAATTCACTAGAGATAAACTATTTGGCACCTTGACTGCATTTGAGATGAGTAAATTTGGAAAAGGAGAGGATAAATTTGAAATAGCCTTCAAAGCCACAAAGATACAAGATCCAGATGATGAAAGTTTAGATGAGTTTGAAGCAAATTTCACAAGGAAATTGAAGAAAGGTACCAACAAGTACAAAGGTATGTTGTCTCTTAAATGCTTTAGATGTTGAAAGATTAGTCATTTAGCAACTAAGTATCTAGAAAAAAGAACAAGGAAAAAGTTTAAAAAGATCAATGAGAAGGCCTATTATGTTAATGAGAATGTCGACATTTCAGATGATGAATCAACTAATGAGGATTGTTTGTTTTTGGTGGAAAAGGATGAACCTAGATTTGATATCTCTAATGTTTTTTTGAAATCTAATGATAACACTCAAGCCACATTATTTTTTAAAAGAAACAAAGATGAATGGTTGATTGATAGTGAATGTTCAAATCATATGACCGGTGATAAAAATAAGTTTTTGAAGCTTGAAAAATATGATGGAGGTTCTAGTAGATTTGGAGATGATGAAATAACACAGATTGTTGGAATTGGTTCTATTACCTTTGATGGAAAACATAACACTGACAATTTTTACTATGTGAAGGGTTTATATCATAATCTTCTAAGTGTTGGAAAGATGTGTGAAAATGGCTATAATGTGGTGTTTCAGGATGATGGTTGTGAGATCCAGAACTATTATTGTAGCTGGAAAAAGAACAAGTTGGAATATGTATCAACTAGAAGGAGCTACAAAGAGATTCTTATTTTCCTAGTCCAATGACAGTTAGCTCTAGCATCAGAGGATGTGTCATATCATCTTTGACAATTTGGTAAGGATAAGTTCAACAAGGACAGTCAAAGATTTTTCAAAACTAACCAAACCAAACAACACTATCTGTAGAGGATGTCAAGAAGGAAAGCAGACTAGACAAAGGTTCTAGAGAAAAGAAGAATCATATATTGGTTTGTTGTACCTTGTACACACTGACCTATGTGGTTTGACCAAAACAAGAAGCTTAGAAGGTGAGATATTTCATGCTTTTAATAGATGACTATTCCAGATTAACCTGGGTTGCATTTTTAAGAGAAAAATCAGAGGCTTTAGGAAAATTCAATATTTTCAAGGAAAGAGTTGAGAATGAAGTTGATAGAAGAAGAATTTTTTTAAGATTTGATAGAGAGGAGAGTTTACTTCTAGTGAATTCAATAAATTCTATGAAAAACATGGCATTAAATGACATATATCTGCCCCTAGAAAACCTCAGCAGAACGATGGTGGAGAGAATGAACTAGATAGTTCAAGAAGTAGCTAGAACAATGCTCAATGAAGCAAGTTTACCACAGGTGTACTAGAGAGAAGAATACACACAACAATTTACACTCTTAATAGAATATTGTTTGAGAGGAAATATGGAAAGACATCATATGCATTATGGCATGTAAGAGCTCCTATAGTAAAGTACTTCAAAAAATATGGAAGCAAATGCTACATCTAGAGAGACGAGGACAATCTAGGAAAGTTTGAAAATAGAGCTAATGAAGGAATATTTTTATGTTACTCCACAAGAAGTAAAGTGTATCAGTGTTACAACAAGAGACTGGACAAGATATTTGAAAGAGCGAATGTGAAAATAGATGAATATATTTAGAAAAATCCTGACAAGCATATTGAATATGAATCAGATGATGACAAAGAAAATAAGGATAAGAAAGAAGAAGAGACAAAGGAGGTTCTGACAACTACAACTAAGACCCCAAAGTATGTACAAAAAATCACTCTGAAAACTAGATTATTGGAGATAAAAATAAGGGAATCATCACAAGAAGCAAATCAACTCAAGAGAAAGTATTATTGTGTCTACTCTCAGAGACTGAGCTGAAAACCATGGAAGAAACATGCAATGATCAGAATTGGGTGAAGGAAATGAAAGAAGAGCTTGATCAAATAGAGAAAAATCATACTTGGGAAATTGTGCCTAGACTAGCAGACAAAAATGTAATTGGAACAAAGTAGGTATTTTCAGAACAAGCTGGATGAAAATGGAAAGGTAATGAGAAATAAGGAAAGATCGGTTTGCAAAGGTTACACTTAGGTCAAAGGTATTGACTTTAAAGAAACATATGCCCATGTTGCCCAGATGGAAGAGATCTAGATATTTTTATCTTTTGCAAATTTTAAAGATTTCAAAGTCTGTCAAATGGATGTAAAATATACATTCTTGAATGGGGAACTGAAGGAAGAAGTCTACATTGAGCAACTAGAAGGATTCAATTTTAGAAGTGACGTAGATGTTATTTGCATGTTGAAGAAAGCATTATAGGAGTTGAAGCAAGAAACTAGAGCTTGGTATGGAAGATAAGACAATTACTTGGTTGGAAAAGGATTTCATAAGGGATCTACTGATAGTAATCTATACTACAAAATTCACTTAGATCAAATGTTGATTTTTGTGGTTTATGTTGATGACACAATCTTTGGAGGAAATGATGATATGTGCAAAAAATTTACAGATGAAATGCAGAAGGAATTTGAAATGTCTATGATAGGTGAGTTAAATTTCTTCCTTGTACTAAAAGTAAATTAGAACAACAAAGGATTTTTCATTTCTTACTCCAGGTGTACCAAAGAATTATTGAAGGAGTTTTGGTTGGAGAACTTCAAACCAACTTGTACACCTATTGTTTCCAGATGCAAATTGACAAAATAAGATGATTCAACTTGTGTAGCCTTGAGTTTTAACTATTTTAATGATGCAAAACAACTAAAATTCAAATTCAAAAACACAAGGAACACCTCAATATATTAGCCTACGGAATGATAACACAAAAAAAAGATAAAATGAAGATTGTAAATTGATATACCTTTCTATGCCGCTGAAATTCCTTGGTTGGCCCTTGTGGATGTAAACTTGTATTCTCCTTGGATGGCTATGGATATGACTAAATGCAAGATTGATAATATGTTGGGATGAAAATGCAAATGGTTAAGTGGTTTGGAAAATAGCTAAGACAATGATTGCAAATTGAGTAGACAATTTGATAGCATAAGGGTGCAAAAATGAGTAAATCCTGAAAATGCCTTAGAAGAGGGGTATTTATAAAGGAATTTGAATTCTCTAGAGAATTCAATGGTTGAGATTAAGCCACCAAGGTCAAGATGTAGGGCTATGGTGATTTGAGGACTCACAATCCCTCACATCTTGACATGTGGAATGTGAGATGGATTAGGATAAAATGATGTGGAAGTGAGGTGGAAGGAAGGTACATGATGTGGAAGTGAGGTGGAAGGAAGGTGCATGATGTGGAGCAAGGACAAGTACCTTCTAAGTACCTTGAGAGATGAGAATATTTCCTCAAAAAGGAACTTCTTGTCCCCAAATGAGAATGAAAGTGACACTTGAAGAATTTTAGAATTCCTCAAAAATCACCATGGGGAATGAGAAGGTTGTTGGAGAAATAAGTGTGAATTAAAAATTCAAATTGTTCAGAGAATCTAATGGATAAAAGGGGGTTTCCAAGATGATGGGAATTTGTCACATGTGGGTAATGTGACAAGTCTAATGTTCTAGAAGTTGCATGTGGATAAGGTAAGCCTTGGAAAGATAAAATATGAATTAAAAATTCACATAGGGAAGAGAGGGACCTAGTGATGAGCTTAAAATGTGCTCATAATTTGGATGTTATGATAAAATTTTAATGCCTTTACTTTTGTTATTTCATGGCTATTTAAACTTTGTTGAAACCTTTCTGGGATATCCTATAGCAAGATACTTTTATATTCCTGTAGCTCATTGTGTTGACTTGATTGCATTTATTGCCCCGTTGACTCTTTAAAATGACTGGTATATCGTATACAGTTTTTGAATGATGAAGTAGATTTAAATGTGTGATTAATGAATAGATATCGTGTATGTGCCATACGCCTTTTCTTTCACATCTGTTACCTTTTGTTTCGTAGGTTGTTGAAGAATGATCGAGTCAAGCGCAGCTGATCTCGACCTTGCAGCAAAGTCCATTTCCTGCATGACTTCGAGGGAGCTCCGGCAAAGACTCTTTGACCGAAACTATGGGAAAGATTTTTAATGACAATCAATTTGGAAAGAGTGGAGCACTAGATTCTCTCCGGATCGGGTTGAATGCATAAATTCATTATGAAGTTTGTTCCTTGATTCGGGGATATACTTTACTTCCATGTCTTTCTTTGATAGGGTTAGTTAGTTAGTTGCTCTCCTGTTTTTAAATAAAGTTCTCCTCTTGCGTGAGAGAGGAGAGAGGAAAAAGATGATAGTTAGAGTAAGATAGAAACAGAGTAGCAGATATCATGTAAGAAGCAATATGATAATGAAAGACAAAATATGTTTGACAAGAGACAGAGTTTGTCGTAAGTCTCCATATCAGCAAAACAATGTATATCATTTTGTTTTCATGAATAAAGTTCAATGAAGTTCTGAGTTTAGCACCTGCGTAATCAGTAGATGCTTGCTAAGGGGGCCCACTTAGTAAGTATCTATAGCTAGTTAGTTAGTTGTTCTTTCTTGTTGAACTTCAGTTCGCCTTCATCTTTGAAGTTTTTATACAAACTCAGTCTTATATTGCTCCTACAGCATAGGGAATCCATCACTGTGCCTATTCATGTAGCATAAGGCCAATTCATAGTTTGTGTTTCAGTCATAGTTATTATGATTTATGTTTTAATCAAATCATAGTTGAGTCAAATAACTTTGCATTACCTTCCTATAGCGTAGATAGAATTCCTTTTCAGTATTCATTTCTGCTAAGATTTAACCGAAACGAGTTCCTAGTGCATATATTTTGCCGCGTCATTTAAAGTATATGTCCCCTAGTTTGACAAGTAAATGAACGTCCACAGAGAGAGATATTAGTCACCTGTTGGAATGACCAATTCCCAGGAAAGGTTTTACTATGATTTTCATATCTTTTTGTGGATTGTATGTTTCAACCAAATTGGCCTAGTTATCAGAACCAGCAATGGCAATCTCCTCAAGGAGGTTGGCAGTAGCCACAAGGGCAATGGACCCCACCTTCAAGAAATTGGCAACAAAATCCTCAATGGAGAGGCCCTCAGCAATGGCAAAACCAGTCATTTGGATTCCTGCAGCTTCCACAGCCACAACCACAAGCCCTTATGCCACCTCCTACAGCAACTGCCACAAATCCTGGACCTCCCAAACAAATGCCTATGACTGCCCAGCCGTTGCCCAATCCTAATAATAAGCAACAGCAGCAACCACAACATCCTGTGTATCTGGCCGAAGCCAACCAATATCATGCTTACGCCTTAAATTTTAATGACATCCATTTGAGGTCTGGAACCACTTTACCTGCTCCCAAACCACCTCTGATTACCAAAATACTAGATTCTCCCCTTGAAGAATCTATTGCACCTGTTGTTCCTACTAAGAACATGCCCATAACTGATACAGTTTCTAAGGAGCCTATTTTGCAAAATCAAGACAACCCACCTTTTCCTCAAAGGTTGCAAAGTACTGCATCTAAATCCTTGGAAGAGCCCACTTTTGACATTCTAGATTAGCTCAAGAATGTACAAATACAAATCCCTTTATTTCAGGCTATTAAAGATATTCCTATTTTTGGAAAAGCTATTAAAGAGGCCTGTTTGAAGAAGCCTGGACGAAAGAAAAAGGATCCTCAAAAAATTTATGTCTTAGGAAAATTGGCTGATATAATGTTGGGAAATGTAGTTATTCCAAAGTATATTGACCCTGGAAGTCCTGTAGTGCAGATACATATAAATGGCCAAGTTGTAAAAAATGTCTTGATTGATTTAGGTGCTGCCATTAATGTCATGACAAAGCATACTATGACTCCCAGAACATTTCAAATATTAGGTCTACACCCACAGTTTTGCAGCTTGCAGACAGCTCCACAGTTAAACCTGATGGGATAGTGGAAGATGTAATTGTCACTCTGGAATCTTCGGAGTATCCTGCTGATTTTACAATATTATCAGTTAAGGAAACTTTAGGAGGGTATCTAGTTATCTTTGGTAGACCATGGTTAGCAATTACTGATGCTTTTATAGGGTGCCATTCTAGAGATATGACCATTTCTGATGGACAGTCCACAAAGAAATTGGCTTTGTATCCGCCTGCTAGACCTCAACCAGATTTGTCCCAACCTGTTTGGCCAGATGTGGGGAAAGAAACTGAAGAAGCCAATTCTTTGGCTCAATTAATGATGATTCAAAATGATCCATTCTCACAACTCCAGAGTGAGGATGCTTTTCTTTTTCAAATTCTACAGTGCAACTCTGATACGAGTAATTCATCTGATCCAAATGGTACTCATTTACAATGTTTCCTGCAACAACCAGATTTTGAAAGTTCACTGCCTAAACTTCCAGTGATTTTTCATAATTTGCTTCCACAAGAAGTACAAACATCACCTATAGATTCTATAAGTAATCTCATTAAGCAGATAGAATTGCCTCCAGATCATTGTTTGAATGTCAATAGCAAGCTGTCATAATCTCAAGAGGTTGTCTTATCAAAAATGCTACAAGAACAGCATAAAGCTTTTGCATGGGAATATGGGGGCATGCAAGGGATAGATCCTCGAGTTTGTACTCGTAGGATATATATTAAAGAATATTTTTCACCAATTAGACAACCTCAAAGAAGAGTCAACCCAGCACTTAGAGAAATAGTTAAAAGTGAGCTTCAAAAGTTACTTGATGCTAGTTTTATTTATCCAATCTCTGACAGTCAATGGGTTTCTCCACTAGTCATTGTCCCCAAGAAAGGTGGAAAATGGAGAGTATGTGTAGATTACAGAGAATTGAACAGTGCCACTAAAAAATATCACTTTCCACTACCTTTTGTAGACCAAGTATTAGACTCACTGTCTGGAAAAAGATATTTTTCCTTCTTGGATGGTTACAGTGGGTACAATTAGATAAAAATTGCCCCTGAAGATCAAGACAAGACCACTTTTACCTGTCCATGGGGAATATTTGCTTATTCGGTCTTGCCTTTTGGTCTATGCAATGCACCAACAACATTTCAGAGAGCAGTAATTAGTATCTTTGCTGATATATCTCATGAATGTATGGAGATTTATATGGATGATTTCACTATCTATGGAGTCACATTTGAAGAAGCACTGGTGAATTTAGAAAAAGTATTGAAATGGTGTAGAGAGCAAAATTTGTCTCTAAACAGTGAGAAGTGTTTTCTAATGATGGAAGAAGGTATTGTTCTAGGTCATCATATTTCAAAGAATGGAATTCAGGTTGACCCTGCTAAAATTGAAGTTATTCAGAATTTACAAACTCCTGCGAAACAGAAAGATGTCAGAAGTTTCCTTGGCTATGCAGGGTATTATAGAAGGTTTATAAAAGATTTCAGTAAAATTTTCAATCCACTTTATGCCTTGTTAACAAAGGATTCCCAATTTGATTGGACAGAGGCCTATGAAAAATCTTTCCTACAACTAAAGGACTTGCTTACTAAAGCCCCTGTTCTTCAAGGTCCAAAATGGAATTTTCCTTTTCACATACATGCTGATGCTTCTGATTTTGGCATAGGAGCAGTTCTGAGTCAAAAAGAAAATTTAGTTGAACATGCTATTTACTTTATCAGCAAGAACCTTCAAGGTCCTGAGCTCAACTATACTGTCACAGAAAAGGAGTTGCTTGCAATAGTGTATGCTTTGAATAAATTTAGGCATTATGTCACAGGTTATCAGATATTCGTCCATACTGACCACGCATCAATCAAATATATGATGAAAAAACCTGCCATTTCTGGTAGGTTGGCACGATGGCTCCTATTGTTACAAGAATTTGACATTACAATCATTGACAAACCATGAAGAGCTAATGTGGTAGCTGACTTTTTATCAAGACTTCAATCAGATGCACCTGTTGAACATGAGGTCATTGATGATAGGTTTCCAGATGAACACTTGTTCTCCATTGTTGCACATACTCCATGGTATGCAGACATTGCCAATTATCTAGCAGCAAACAAAATACTATCCCACTTTTCTCCAAAAGAAAAGAAGTTGTTAATTGAGAAAAGTTTTAATTTTTCATGGATTGCAAATTGTCTGTTTTATACTGGACCTGATCAAGTAATGAGAAGATGTGTAAGAGAAGATGAGACTTATGATATCTTGCATGCTTGCCATGATGAACCATGTGGGAGACATTTTGTAGCAAAAATAACATCAATGAAGATTCTTACAACAGGGTACTACTGGCCAACATTGCACAAGGATGTTGTGGCCTATACAAGAAAATGTGACAGATGCCAGCGTATGGGAAGACCAACTAAATCAGATGAAATGCCACTATATCTGCAGGTAATAGTCACCCCTTTTGATAAATGGGGGATGGATTTTGTGGGACCAATTGATCCACCATCCAATGGCAAGTCATACATTCTAGTTTGCACGGACTATGTCACAAAATGGGTCGAGGTAAAAGCTATGACTCATGCTCGAGATAACAAAGTTGTTGAATTTTTGTATGAACAAATTTTCACAAGATTTGGAGTTCCCAGAGAGCTTGTAACTGATCAAGGAGCTCAGTTTACATCGAATCTAATTACTGCACTAATGAATGACTATAAAAACAAACATAGGAAATCCAGCCCCTATCACCCTCAAGCCAATGGTCAGGCAGAGGTAACAAACAGAGAAATTGAGGCGATCCTCACAAAGATAGTGCAGATCCATAAGAAAGACTGGAGCAATAGACTTCTTGAAGTAGTTTGGGCTTATAGAACTACATGGAAGACAACAATTGGGTTTGCACCTTTTGAGCTACTTTATGGGAAAACCGCTATGTTGCCCATAGAATTTGAGCACAAAACTTTGAGGACAACTCTTGAACTCAATATAGACATATCTGAAGCATAGGAGGACCATCTCCTATAGCTAAATGCTTTGGATGAAATGAGAAAAGCCACCCTGCAGCATATAGAAGTAATCCAACAGCAAAGGAAGAAATGGCATGATCAGCACATCAAAACCAGAAAATTTTCTATTGGAGATTGGGCTCTATTATATGATTCCAGATATCAAGAAAACCAGGGTAAGCTCACAACATGCTGGCTTGGCCCCTATGAAGTTGAAAATGTGTTTGACAATGGAGCTGTACAGCTAGTAACAATAGATCCAGTTCACTTCAAATTGCTAGTGAATGGACACCGACTCCGGTTGTACCACAAACCAGTCTCCAAGGAAGAATTCATGCAACAGTTCATTCAAGTTCCTCCCACTACTCTTCCTGCAGCCGAAGGCTCTAGCCTTTCTCCTGCAGCATTACCGTGGTTTTCAAAAACATGCCCATAATAAAGGTTTTCTTTTTAAAAAAGGAAACCCCTTTTTCTCCATTTTCATTTATCACCCCCATCTCACTTCTTTATCTTCCATCCCATCCATCCATTCCATCCGTTCAACTCATCCACCCATGTCACCCATCCACTTCATCTGTCCACATCAACCTTAATTAAGATATCTTTCCCACTTTTCAATTCATGCGATGCTATCATCTTTCTTCACATGTACGTGCAATTATCAAAGGTGTGCCATATCTTTTTTTATCACATATTTGATTTATTTCATTCTATTCATTTACTGCTATGCATGTACTGGTCATTATTACCCGAATCTCCACCTGTTCTTTAGTACATGTGAGGACACATGTCATACTTTCAGTAGGGGGCGGGGTAATCCATCTTTTAAAACCTGTCTTTTCGCCGCTGCCATAACTCCAAAATAAGGGTAATCCATCTTTTAAAACCTGTCTTTTCGCCGCTGCCATAACTCCAAAATAACCTTTCTTTAATACTTTTCTGGTACTTTCCAAATATGATCGCATATCCTTCTTTATTGCATGTTTTTCTTGTAAACTACGATTAAGACTGCTTGTTCAAAAAGTTCATTTTTGAAAAAAAAAGAAAGAAATGTGATGACACGACAGAAGAAAAACCAGAGCAGAAAGGGAAACAGAGAATTTGAATCTTCAGCAAAGAATTGAGTTCAGCTAAGAAAAAATTGCAAATATGGGTGGTCAGTTGGTGCGACATGAGCCTGTAGCTCATGAATTGTTATTGCAAAATCTTTAAATAGTCCACGCATTCAGTCTCTGTGGATGGTTAAATTATTTCTTGAGCTTAAATGATTTTGATGAGGAGGCTGCTGGAGAATTTTTGAGAACCCTTTCTGAAGGGGAAGCAACTAGATAGAGTGCCTAAAACTAAGCAACTTTGGTTTTGAATAGAGTCAATTGGACACACGGTTTGCAAATGATAACCCCAAGAAGTTAGGGGCGTGTCCACCTAGCGTGGGGCATGTTTTCCCCATGGCATGGGGAGTATCGACCTAGCGGTGCAGAGGCATATCCGCCCTGACACGAGGCGTGTCTGTCCCACAACATGGGGGAATATCTACCCCATGGCATGGGGGCATATCTGCCTCGACATAGGGTGTGTCTGCCCGATGGTGTGGGGGCGTGCCCCCCTGACCTGGGGTAGGTCCGCCCCATGGGAAAAGGAAAAGAAATTAAGAGAGAGAAAAAGAGATGTGATGTATTTACAGAACCAAAATCATAGGGTGAATGCAATGCAATGGTAATGACCATGAAATGCAATCCTAATATGATTTTCCATCTTTGAAGCACTGAGTTTTGATATAGTATAAGACACAATACACCAAGGTATGACGAACCAAGGAAGATTGGTGTCTAATGCATAAAATAAACACTACAGACAAGAAGGCTATCCCAACACCCCAAAGTGACAAAGACTTTGGTTGGGCCAGGCATTGGGATAACTGCAAGCACAAAGGGATGTCCCAGCGTAACATAAGATCACATGGGTCTTGGTGGATACTATGTGGGACAACCTAATAGACAACAACAATAAAAGGTCAAGATATGCCCCTATGTTAACTAGTCAAAACACACCATAATATGATGGATCATGGTGGCCTTGACAAGTGATGATAGGGAGCTCAACTTATAAAAATAAAACCAAAAGCATCAAAAGATCGTAATCAATTTCAAAACACCCTTTGCCATAGGATCAAGGGGATGGATGGGGTTGATGAGGTCTATTAGGAAGGATGCATCTTGTTGAGACTGATGATGGATACTAAAAGATCGATATGACATGGGATACTTGGAACCGATTGGATCTACTGATACTAGTGGATATCATTTGTTAAGAACTAGCTAGATAAGGGCATAGCTTGATGACATGACACGAGACAAAAGATTGACACATCCTAGCGACCTAGGGGATCGAGGGTCGATCAAGGATTAGCCTTGCCTATGTGAAAGCGCAGAGCCCTTGTATTTTGATAAAAGGGTGACGATGGACCATGGATAAATTTAGAAAGAGGATGATGGATACCTTGATGAATGACCAAGACAAAATGGAAAAAAGTAGAAAGACCGATGCTAGACAATAATGGACCCTAGGGGCAGATAAAAATGATCGACCTTGCCTATGTGAAAGCATAGGGGCAACGTAGTTTGACCAATGACCAATGAAAAATGATGGATAAAGGATGATGAGATGATAGGATAAGTGGATAAAAAGATGGGACCGATACAATGAGATAGGATAGACCTATTGGACAAGATAGGATGATGGCAATTACAAAGCTTAGGTATGGGATAGTTATCCAAATCATTAAAATGAGTTGGGAGCCCATGATATGATAGAAAGATGAGTGATGAAAAGTGACAGGGGATTGGAAAGATGTGCAAGAGAATCGTGAGTGATGACGATTAGATAAATGGAATTGGATTGCATTTGGAGAAGCCTATAGCCAAATACCAATGATAAGGGATTATGAGATGAGATAAAGAGAGACAAATGAATAGGGAGATACGGATGGATAGGAAGATAAGGAGGTGGAATGATGCTAGGATGGATAGATAAGGATAAGGAGGTTAAAAGGATTGTTTGGATGGATAAGAAGACAAGGATGGGGAGACGAAAGGGATTGTTTGGATAGGTAGGAAGACAAAGATGGGGATATGAAAGGGATTGTTTGGATGGATGGGTAGGAAGATAAGGATGGGAAGATGAAAAGTTAGATAGGATCGATAAATGATGTCTCCAAGGACTTATGTCACAAAGGAAGTAGATGCCCCCACTCTAGATATATCATGTGTGATAAGGGAAAAGGGGTGAAAGATGAGTGGATGGGAAGATAAAGGAGATAGCTAGAGGAGGATAGGATGGGTGGATGAGGGAGTTTGATGAATGAAGGTAGGAGGCTTGGATAAGGAAGGGATATTGATGGTAGCATGATAGATAGACAAAGAAGGTAGATGGATATGGATAAGGAATAGGATAGTGTATGGATGGGGGAAAGGTATGCCAAGAGGTGTCTAAAGCATGTGTATGTGTTTTCCCCTACCTATATCAAGATCACAAGGAGGATGGAGGGAGTGAGATAAATGCATATGATTGGCCAAATGTGTAATATAGGTGGGATGGATGAGGTGGGTGAAAGGGATGCAAGTGCCCCCAAGTGTAGAAGTAAACTAGATAGGGAATTTATACATGACACCTATTTATCAGGTTTTCATCATGGTACTTATCCAAGGTGCTTGTTTTCCAATTTTTCGCCATTGGATGAATGATTTCTCTTTACTATTTTATGATTTTTATTTATTTATTTTTATTTTATTTTTTTGACAATTTTCTAATTTTTTGTATTTTTTGGATAATATGCGGACAAAGATGGATAAGGATAAGGAGGTGGATAAATGGAGTTGGAAGATATGAGATAAATATATGGATGAAGGCCTCAAGCATCAAATTCCATATGAGGTATTAAGAGCCCATGGATGTTGGTACACCCTTAGGTATGAAGATGGATGGATTATGCAAGGGAATTGATCAAAGGGATTGGATGAGGGAGATATTTGGGATATTGGATGGGATTTTGGAAAGTGTATGGATGGAATGATGGAGTAAATATATGATGGGGAGGCGTGTTTAGGACCAACATTGGCACATGTTGGGGTGGATGTGAAGGGACATGAGAATTAATGGATGGAGAATGTGGGGATAATGGAGAAGATCGGATAGTGAATTTTGGGACATAAAGACCCAAAATAGATTTAGGTGATGGAGGATTTGCATGATTAGGATTGGGATTAGAAACTTTGGATGTTGTTATAGATTTTTCAATTGGACGCATTGCATCTTTTTTCTTTGGGATCCACATGGTTTTGATTTTTGCTTTGGTGGGCCTTTGAGGCCTGCGGATTTGACTTAGATTTTGGATTTGATTTTCTTCAACATGTATTTTAGAGGGGACATGAGGAGCTCTTGATTCATGTGAATGTTTAGATTTATGAATTTCTAATTTGGCATCCAAAGTGCTTTTAGTAACAATGGGATGGGTGCAAGTAGATGGATGATGGGGAAGAAATATGAATGGAGTGATGGAGGTAGGATTTTGTTGATCCTGATTAGGGAACATGAGAGTGGGATAGTTATCATGGATAGGTGATGAACAGATGAAAGGATGAATAGGAAAAGATGGAGGTGGTGATTTTGGGATACAAGGGCCCAAAATAGACTTAGGACCTGAAGGATATGTGATGGGGGACGAGGGAACATAAGGACCCAAAATGGATGGAGTAGATGGAGGAATATGGATGGTTGTTTTGAAGCGATGTGATGGAGGATGGGGGATGGTAGCAAATGATTTGGTGGAGTTATGGGAGGAGCCTATGATCTTTTTAGAAGAGGATCAGGGAAGATGTGTGGAGGTTGTACCAAAATTCTTGGATTACGAGTTGCAAGTAGTACATCCAAGACCTTGTGTATACCAATGTTCTTTAGCTTGGATGGGCTCTATAATACCTTGCTCATGAAGGCCTAAACCTTTTCCTTGATAGTTCATTCTCTTGAGCATTCGATCTAGGACAAGATTTTTGTTATTCTAGAAGAGCAATGCACATCCATGATTGGGTGGAAGAGGATGGTTGGTGTATATGCTTTATTTTTCTTCTGTGAGGACACCACCATGGAGGAATGAGAGAAGACCAAGGGGATATGGAATAGGTGGTGATGGAGGACCATGAGATAGAGATGATGGGGTAGTAACATCATGATCAAGTGGAGTAAGTGGTAAGGGATTAGGAGAGGAAGTAGGTGATATGATAGGATCGGGATTCAGGGAAGCAAGTGATAAGGGCTCATGCGATGGAGTGATTGGATCTAGAGTGTCAAGGGGATCATGGGTTGGAAAGAATGAAGGACTATGAGCTTGAGATGGATTGGACGGGATTGCGGGATCTTGATGTGGAGGAGGGGATATGGTGGTATGCTTTGGATCAAACTCTTGGCATGACTCATCTTGTGTGGAAGGCATGATAACAGAGTGTTGGAGGGACTCTTCAAGTGGGGGAGATGAAAGTATGGAGGATTCATGAGGTTCATGGAAATGGGTTTCAGTGCTACTAGGGGTGGGAGGAGTGGATTGGATTTGGGTATCTTCGATGGATTGGGTGGATCTAGGAGTAGAGGGAGTGGATTGGACTTAGGTGTCTTCGATGAATTCAATGGCTCTTGGAGTAGAAGATGGGAGTTCAATGGATTCAGTGGGTTAGATGGCTTCAATGGTTTGAGCATTGCTAAGGGTGGTAACAACAATGATAGGTGTGGTATGGAGAATGGTCTCATCACTAATGACTATGGATGATGGATTGGGATGGCATGGTTCCATGAATTCAAGATGTAGAGTTGGGGATGGCTTCTTTTGTCTTGAGTCCTTGGAGAACTTCCAAAATGAGAGACTTGCATATGGTTGGCTTGGCTAGGGTGGTAGAAATGGATGAGGGATTATGGATTGGTGGACTATGGTTAGATGGAGGAATGGGATTGGATGTAGGACTAGGAGTAGATGGAGGAATGGGATTGGATGTAGGACTGGGAGTAGATGGAAGACCAGGATTGGATGGAGGGTTAAGGTAAGGATATTGGAATGGTGAATTAGGATAGGGGGACATGGATTGTGGATTAGGAAAAGAGGATACAGGTGGTGTAGTGGGTGATGGATTATAATAAAGGTATTGGGATGGTGGATTAGGATTAGGAGACGTGGATGTAGGATTAGTATGGGTAGACTGAGAAAGAGGATTAGGATAGGGGAACATGGATGGGAGATGGTAATAAGGGTATTGGGATGATAGATTAGGATAAGAAGATGTGGGTAACAAATAGGAGGATGATGTAGATGTGGAAGGGGAAGATATTGGATATCCCTTATCAAAGGTAGCATAAAGAGCATGATTAGGCATGGATGAAGTCATAATGGGATAGCTCAGAGGAGTAATTAGATTTTGGAAAGCATGTAGAGAAAGCTTACTAGTGATGACAGTGCCAAGGGGATCTATGTCATATATCTCTTGATCGACAAGACTTTCATTATCATCGTCAATGTAATTAAGGTTTCCCTTGAATACTATTGATGGAGGATAAGGATTCATGATGATAAAAGGATGGAGATTTTGGATGGAAATTGACTAAAGCTGAAATATGGATTTAGGTCAAGCTCAGATCGGCATTGGATTAAAGCTTAGATTAGCATGATTGGATGATGTGATTGTATTGATTTTGATTATTAAAGGATGACTACGACATCGAATCTACTTCAAGATGGAAACAGATTGATAGGGTCAAAAGTGATTAAATTGGATAAGATTAATCAATGATTGATAAGATCGAATGATGGATCAGATAGGATGATGAGAGGGATTAGAAAAATCCATTCAAAGATTACCCTAGGTGATGTAGGATACTGATTGATCAGATTAAAGGATAAATGAATGATTGTGGCACTGAATCCACCTTGAGATTGAAAGTGAACTGATAGGGCCGATGGTGATGATTAGCTTAGGATGGATGACAATCCTAAGCAGATGTTGATAATGATGATCAAATTCAAACATCTAGGTCAATTTGGATAATAACTTCTAAAATGATGTTCAAGGGATGTGGATGGGGAAAATGATTGATTGGATCGGGTAGGCGGATGATTGGATCAGGTAGATGGATGATAAGAGTGGGTGATTAGATCGGGGAAACAAATGATTGGATTGAAGAAAAAGATGATTGGATTGATGAAAAAGCACTCAGAACTAGAAAATGATCACTCAAAAGGTGAGATAGACTCTTAGGATAAGGAGATAAAAGCTCAAAATGAATGATCGAGAAGGGTGAATGACTACTCAAAACGAGTAAATGACTGCTAAGAATGGATGAAGGCTCAGAATGGGTGAACGTTAACTAGGAACGAGTGAACGAGTGCTTGAAACAGATGAACGACTCTCAGAATGGAGAGACCAAGACTCGAAATGGGTGAATGGGTGAACGGGATGGGTGAACGTTTACTCGAAACATGTGAACGCATGAGCATGATAGGCGAACGTTTACTCAAAACAAGTGAATGGGTGAACAAGATGGGTGAACGACATAGATGAATGACTCTCAGAATATAGAGAATGGGTAAACGGGATGGATGAACAGATTCTTCGAACTATTAAACAAAGGTTCAAAATGACCAAACAAAGGTTCAAAATGACTAAACGAAGGTTCACAGTGACTAAACGAAGGTTCAGAATGGCTAAACAAAGGTTCAGAATGGTCAAACATAGGTTTGGAATGGCTAAACAAAGGTTTGGAATGGCTAAACGAAAGTTTAGAATGATTAAAAAGAGGTTTGGAATGAAAAAATGGAGGTTTGGAATGATTAAACAGAGGTTTGGAATGATTAAACAAAGGTTTAGAATGATAAAACAAAGGTTTGGAATGATTAAACAGAGATTTGGAATGACTAAACGGAGGTTTGGAGGCTAAACAGAGCTAAACAGGGTGAATTTGACTATTCAGGAGGAAAAATTTGCCCCACTACAGTAAACAAGAGGGAAAATTCACCTCACTGCAGCAAACAGGAGGGAAAATTTTCCCCATTGTAGCAAACAAGAGGTTAAATTCACCCCACTGTAGTAAACAAAAGGGAAGATTCACCCCACTGCAGTGAACAAGGACTTGGTTTAGATGGAAACGACTATGGCAAGGACTTAAAATGACAACAATAAGGCCAATTTGTCAAAAAATTTACTGGTTTCTCATAAGAAAACACTTTCAAACAAGCACAATCCTATGATTAGTGTTAAGGGTATGGCCAATAAAAGTATTAATCTAGGATGCACAAGGTGTCTAGGGATTCCTCGATATACTCTCAGAACGTGAGGCACAACCGTGAACACTAGCCCATCACAAGTGTGAGTTGGGAACCCCATCGAGATACTAAAGAGCTCAGACCAACTCTTCACGTCTATCTAGGTATCACCCTAGCTTCGACGCTCCTCCAATTACAACGTGACTTGATTGAGGTACAAATTTCGCTCCCCCCCTTTATATACCCTGCTGATATACGTGGTTGGAATCGTCCCTTGGGGTGATGAAATCCCCAAGCAAGTCCCACTAGAAAGAAGGCATTAATCATTTCCAACTACTCCCTAGGCTCACACAAAGTGCAAGGGGAAAGTGAAAACAAACTAATTCCCCTTTTTGGTAACACAAAAATCAACAAATATTACTTCCCCTAATTAAACTATGTTCCTAGATTAATGAAAAATAGAAAGGATAGCTTTGGAAATATGTGCAAACAGAAGGCCCTACAAGAAAACATTAGTTGTTTTATCCTTCCTTCTTCATCAATTACACAAGAATATGTTGCAAGCAAAATGTTAGCAAAAACACAAATATCCTTGCAATAAACAATGTTAGGGGGTTAGGATATGAAAACAATAAAAAATGGGAGAAAAAATGAAGCTAAAACAACTGTTTTACCTTTCAAACGGTGTTGTTTTGGGGCATATCGGTCCCATTGCAGTAAACAAGAAGGCATAGTTTCACTTCTATAGCAAACAGGAGGACTTAGTTGCACTTCTACAGCAAACAAGAGGGCACAGTTACACTTCTGCAGCAAACAGGAGGGCACAGTTGCACTTCTGTAGCAAACAAGAGGGCGCAATTGCACTTTTGTAGTAAATAGGAGGGTGCAGTTGCACCTATACAACAACCAAGAGGGTGTAGTTGCACTTTTATAGAAAATAGGAGGGGGCAGTTGCACTTCTGCAGTAAACAAGAGGGTGCAGTTGCACTTCTGCAGCAAACAAAAGGGCATAGTTGCACTTCTGCAGTAAACAAGAGGGTGCAATTGCACTTCTACAACAAACAAGAGGGCATAGTTGCACTTTTGCAATAAACAAGAGGGAACAGTTGCACTTCTGCAGCAAACAAGAGGGTGCAGTTACACTTTTGCAGTAAATACAAGGGCACAGTTGCACTTCTGTAGTAAACAGGAGGGTGCAGTTGTACTTCTGTAGTGAAATGTTAGCAAGCAAAATTCAAACTAAGGCGTAGTCGCCCTTCTGTAGAAAAATGTCAGAAATAGATTTCAAACTGGGGCTTAGTCACCCTTCTATAGAAAAATGTCAAAAACATAATTCAAACTGGGGCGTAGTCGCCCTTCTGCAAAAAAATGTCAGAAACAGAATTGAAACCGGGGCGTAATCGTGCTTCTACAAAAAAATGTTAGAAATAGATTTCAAACTGGGGCATAGTCACCCTTCTGTAGAAAAATATCAGAAATAGATTTCAAACTAGGGCATAGTTTCCCTTCTGCAATAAAATGTCAGAAATAGATTTCAAACTGGGTCGTAGTCGCCCTTCTGTAAAAAAATGTTAAAAAAAAATGTTCAAACTAGGGCGTAGTCGCCCTTCTGCACCACAATGTTAGAAAACAAAGTTCAAACTGGGGTGTAGTCGCCCTTCTACAACACAATGCTAGAAAACAAAGTTCAAACTAGGGTGTAGTCTCCTTTCTGCAGTATAATATTAGAAGCAATGTTCAAACAAGGGCATAGTTTCCCTTCTACAATCCAATGTAGGGTGTATATGCACTGCTACAGTGAACAAGATGGCACAGTCACCTTTCTGCAATGAACCAGAGGGCACATTCGCCCCTCTGCAATGAACCAGAGGGCATAGTCACCCCTCTATAGTGAACAAGAGGGTGTACTCGCCCCTCTATGGCCTGTACCTACAAACAATCTCAACAACAACAAATGTGAAGTTAAAGAAACTGTTTGTGGGTTCCACCGGGCATGCCAGAAATGTGTAGCCTTGAGTTTTAACTATGTTAATGATGCAAAACAACTATAATGCAAATGAAAAAACACAAGGAACACCTCAAAATATTATCCTAAGGAATGATAACACAAAGAAATAAGATAAAATGAAGATTGCAAATTGATATACCTTTATTTGTTGTTGAAATTCCTTGGTTGGCCCTTGTGAATGTAAACTTGTATGCTCCTTGGATGGCTATGGATATGACTAAATGCAAGATTGACAATATGATGGGATGCAAATTCAAATGGTTAAGTGGCTTGGAAAATGGCTAAGACAATGCTTGCAAATTGAGTAGACAATTTGATAGCATAAGGGTGCAAAAATGACTAAATCTTGAAAATGCCTTAGAAGACAGGTATTTATAGAGGAATTTGAATTCTCTCAAGAATTCAATGGTTAAGATTAAGCCACCAAGGTGAAGATGTAGGGCTATGGTGATTTGAGGACTCACAAGCCCTCACATATTGACATGTGGAATGTGAGATGGCTTCGGATAAGATGATGTGGAAGTGAGGTGGAAGGAAGGTACATGATGTGGAGTAAGGACAAGTACCTTGTAAGTACCTTGGGGGATGAGAAGATTTCCTCAAAAGGAACCTCTTGTCCCCAAATGAGAATGAAAATGTCACTTGAGGAATTTTATAATTCCTCAAAAATCACCATGGGGAATGAGAAGGTTGTTGGAGAAATAAGTGTGAATTAAAAATTCACATTCTTGAGAGAATCTAATGGATAAAAGGGGGTTTCCAAGATGATGGGAATTTGTCACATGTGGGTGATGTGACAAGTCTAATGTTCTAGAAGTTGCATGGGGATAAGGTAAGCCTTGGAAGGATAAAATATGAATTAAAAATTCACATGGGGAAGAGAGGGACCTAGGGTGAATAAATGTGAATTAAAAATTCACATGGGAAAGAGGGTCAATGCGAAGAAAGGCAAATGAAAAGGTTGACCAAAAAAGGCATGCTAAATATGGCTAATGATTTTGATTAAGGTTGTTCAAACATATGATTAGGGTAATTAATGAAAGATTAGAGGCAAGAGGTAAATGTAGGAGGATGTGACATTCATCGTAATTAAGTGGTGCACATCCTAATCCAAGATTAATTAGATTAATCTAGATTAGAATAAGGTTATGGATGACGTGACAAGGAGAGAAAAAAGAAGAATTTTAAATTGATTTTATTCAAAAAAGTTAAATGACTAAATTAAATAAATTGATGTATTTATTTAATTTAGATAGGAAAAAGTGTATGGTAAAGTATTTACTTGTTGAATTAATTGCTTTAGGGACTTTAGGAAAAAGGTGCAATATTAATTAAATACATTAATATTGATGAAATGGATGAATAAAAAAGGTGAATTTGATTGTGTGGGAGCGATCAAATTTAGATGTCTACACACCTAAACCTATTGCAAGTATGTACATGTCAATGATTGGAGGCTTGTTATATTTGATTGCTACTAAACTAAACATTATGTATGTTGTCTTTTTAGCAGCTAGATTCAATAAGAACCAAAGGAATCACATTTTGCAGTAAAAAGGATCTTTAGATATTTGAAGGGTACATAAGATATGGGGTTATGGTATCCAAAAGACTCATATTTCTCTTTGATAGCTTATACTAATGTTGATTGGGCCAGAAGTGTTGATAAAAAGTGGAGTACAAGTGGTGGAGCTTATTTCCTTTGCTCCCGGTTGGTTGCTTGGTCAAGTAAGAAACAAGATTCTATATCTTTATCTACTGCTGAAGCTGAATACATTACAACATCCTCATGTTGTACTCAGGTACTATGGATGAAACAAACACTGAAGGAAATTGGCATATCATTTGATGAATTGATCTCAATTATTTGTGATAATAATAGTGCAATAAACATTTCCAAGAATCTGGTACAACACTCTAGAATGAAAAATATATCCATTCAATATCACTTCTTTAGGGAGAAGGTTATGGATGATGAAGTAAAACTTGAATATCTACCTACAAAAGAGTAGATTGCAGATATTTTCACAAAACCATTGATGAAAGATACCTTTGAGTATCTTTGGTAGAAGTTAGGGGTTCTACCCCCTGCTAGTCTTCAATAATGTGCACCAGGGTGTGCATTGGTCCAATATATTACATGTTCATTCTTATCTAGAACAATGTTGGGATACTTCCTCATAGGGGGAGTGAAGTAAGTTTTCCAAGGGAGCTTTTCCCTTTGTCCATGATGTCAAAGGGGGAGAAGAAAATAAGACAAGAAGATGTTGATATTTGAGTAGTGTTTGGTTTATTATTGATGGATGTTTCCATCAATGACAAAGGGGGAGATTGCTGGAATGTGATGTTGATTGTTGTCATTAATGGTTTTCATTTTTGTCAACATATCTTGGTTGATTGATTATGATTTTTTAGTAGTTTGGATTGGCATGCTCCAGACGTTCTGATGTGATGATCTATCTTTGGTCATGCTTGTCCTAGTCCCATTCATTTTGCAACATAATGAGACACACTATTATAGGTCCAAACTAATCTAGAAATTTGTTAATGTGCCCCAAAACATTATTTACATTATAACATGTATATACTCTTTTCGGATATCATCGTGAAAATGAAGCTTGTTGATTTGAGCGAGGAGGTTCTGATTGGTCCATGTTTCATTCCTCTCCACTGTAGGAATGTTTTTTGGTGACCTAATTCAAATTGTGTTTGGCCAAATTAGGAGTTTTTGGAAGCATGGAATGGTATAAGTAAAAGTTGATTCTATTCGATGAAATCAAGTGTGATGAATGCAAAAATCCAGACATTGTGAAGTATGCAAAAGTATATGACTAGAGGCAACATACACTGAGATTCTATCTAGTGTCATTGCTCGTGACAATTATTTCAGTGGTGGATTCTCTTTCATCATTCTTTTAGCAATGAGCTCTTTTGAAATTTCTCTCAATTATGCCCTTAAAATCTAATTCAAATCTAATGTTAATTTGATCAAATAACCTTGTATTTATAGACATTTATCCTAGATTTCTAAAAATTCAAACATTACAAGCCGACCTTTGAAATTTGAATTTAGGATCATAAAAATACTACCAAAAACATGTTTGAAAATGGGTTCCAAGGCTTAGGGAGAACCCATTCACCCATGGGCGAATGGGTTCCATGCCCTAATTCTTGGAACACACATTGCTCAATGTGAAGTGTTATGTATTGGAATTAATTAATGTCAAGTGTCCCCTTTGAAAAATGTAATTTAATGTGTGTGTAAATGATTTATAGGACTTATTAAGGCCTAATTAAGCTAAATTAATTAAGGGATCCCTAAATAAGTGTGAAAGTGTAAATAAATACATTTTACAACACTAAATTAAGGCATAATTAAGTCCATTTTAACTAAGAGGGCCCAAACATGTGAGAAAATGTAAAGGGATACATTTTTCTACAGTACATAGATGATATGTGTGGGATTGATGTCCCTCGTCAATAATTACCTTAGATGGTTGAGTGAGGTGACATGCCTCCACAAATTTAGGTAATGTATTTTGTGATGGATTCTTTGTTAGGAGTCCTTGGAATAATTATGGAGGGAAATATGTTTGTTTTAGGATTCGATGGAGGATTATGAGTGGTGGGGGGATGAGGATTATGGATTAGAGGATTGAGATTAGATGGAAAGAATGCGAAGGAACTGGGATTTAAGATGAAATTTTTTGTTTGTTGGTTAGGTAGCGATGTGAAGTGGAAGGATTAGGATTAAGGATTAGACGATTGGGATTAGCTAAAGGATTAAGAATGGAAAAGGATTGTGATTTTGGATTGGAGGATGTATTAAAGAAAAATGGTATAATTATTCTCAATTAGGGTTGAAGGTGACAATGTCGTTGTGTAAGGATAGAGATTGGGATATGACCTTATAATACATAGGTATAGATATTGGATGAGGAGGATAGGTGGGTGAGATATAAGGGGGAGATATGAATGAATGATAAAATGGAGATCCCTTGTTAAAGGTAACATAAGGAGGACTAATATACATGAATGGAAGTGTGATAAGAGATAGATTGAGCTATCTATTGCTTGGTAAAAAGGAATGGATGGGTGGTGGATGCTTTGGGAAAGTTGACTAGTGATGATGGAAACAAGGGGATCAATTTTGTACTCGTCTTAGTCAAAAAAACATTCATCATCATTGAAGTGGGTGGACTAGTATCATACTCATCTTGGTAAACAATAATTTGATTATCAACATTAATATAATTAAATTTTATTTTCTTACTAGTATTGGTCTTGTTGGGAGAGGGTAAGGTATCATGATTTTGTATTGGATGGGAAAGGATGAAAGAGATAGAAAGAGATGATTAGAAGGTAAATGGAATGGATTACAAGAACATAGAAGAATGTATCTTGGGATTTTTTTTTATATCAAAAAAAATTAGATGGATTTACTAAAGCTCAAGTTGGGATGAAGATGGAGTACATGAATGTGAGAGGATGGATGAAATAATTGATGGAGTTCCTCCTAAGTTTAGGGACACAGTTAAACCAATGGGATATATGATGGATGGTTTATATTATCCTCTTGAATTTTCTCAAGATCTAATGTCAAAGCTCAATTGAGTGGATTTCCTACTTGAGATAGGTTAAATTCTCAAGAAAGAGGGGATATTGATGTAAACTATACCTATAGCTTGAGGTGAGATAGTTTGAACAAAGGATTATAAACTTGGGATAGGATAAGTTCCCAAGAAAGTGTTTCGATGGTTAATTTGATTTAGGATGTAGGATCTTAATTGAGTTTTTGAGGTTGGATATGTGATTGTAGGTAACTTAGATAACAATTAGAGGTATTTATCTAACTCCTTGTTCTAAAAGGATGATGTTTTGACTAAGTTGATGTTGGTTGATGTGACAAAAATGGTTGGTGCAAGCTAGATATGAAGTGAAAAAGTTTTTTTTTGTGTATATTTGGGCAGAGGGAAGCACTAGATATTACGTGGACCTAATGGTTTTATTTCTAGATTTTATATGGGGAACAATTTTTCTTCAACATGTAGAAAATTTTCTTAAAAGGGAAAAGATTCACTTTGAAATGGATCTTCTTGGAGTGGATTCACTCAAGTGAAAAAAAAATTCCTAAGTAAGGATAAGCATTAGTTTGATGGATGAAATAGGTTAAACCCAAGGAAACAAATTCACCTAGAGATAAAGTGGATTCACTTATTAATAAAGTGGATTTTCCCTACGATAGGGAATATTTTCTTGTTTGGTTGGATTAGATAGAGAGAAAAAGGATTGAAGACAATAAACACAAAGAAAATATAAATTCCACAAACTAGACTAGTTGAAGATATGAATAGGTCTATCAAAATAAGACATGATAGAAATACATAAAAATATGATTAATAAGGAAGGATTTCCAATTACTTTAGGCCCATGAGTTGAAGCTAATAATATCTACCTATGTTTGGATAGTAAAAGATTATGAATTGAAATGATGAAGGATCTCTTACCAATAGTGGAAAAATGGCAATACATCAATGAGATCAATCTCAATGTAGATAAGTACATCATGAGTTAATTTTGGATATCATATGCATCTCCTATAGCACACTAACTAATGACCACAAAGATTTAGTCTAGGCTTATGTACAAAAGGATAACTATTGTGTCCTCTATATACTAGTAGGGTACATGAAGTACATCTATGAACAATAGCTCATAACAAGTATGGGTAGGCATGTGCACCAAGATGGGGGAGAAAAAAGTGGCCACCTCACTTTTTGGTCCCATAAAAGAGAAAATTAAGAATGTTATTGTTTCCTTTATATATTTATCTTTCTCTTTGACATTATATGTGGCATTATATATGGACATTTAATTTCTTAGACTTTAAGTTATATTTCATGTATATAGTTCTAGGATGTTTAAGAATATTTTAGATTTTAGGAGTTATAATAAAAATTCTTAGTAAATTATAAAATATTATATTTTTTTAGACTTACTCAAAATTTAGTAATCATAGGTCTAACTTTAGTAATAAAAAATATCTATCATATTTCTCTTTATATATATCTCTCTCTATATATCTCTCTCACTCTCTCCCATCTCTCCTTCCCTTTGTACTTCTCTTTATCTCTCTCATCTCTCTTTCTTTCCTTCCCTCTCTACTTCTCTCTATCTCACCTCCCTTTCTCTATGTTTTGCTCCACTAATATTCCCATGCTTGTGCATAGGTGGTCTCTTAGGTTAGAAGGATGTTCACATGATACATGAAGATCTGATATGCTCCTCTAGACCTCACACTATTGCTACAATTGGATGTTCCTCCTCTTCTTCCTCATTGTATCCTCATGATCCTCTCAATTTCATCGCCATGCCCTAAGATCACCAATAGCAAGGTCTAAAGGAAATATAAGATCCATACATGTGGTGTCCCATTATTTGATCTATATGGTGGTGGATCCAACACTATTTACATCATACATGGGATATTTGTCTCACTCCACATCAATTGAGTTAGTAAAACAAATGTCTCCAATGGTAGGATGAGTTAAATCCTATGGCTTGATGCTATTGTAAGTTGACCTTAGATAGGTCAATCGAGGGATGGGAATCTATTGAGTGTGACTAAACTATCTCATCACTCAATCATAAAAAAGGGGAATCAAAATAAACTCATAGAAATTGATAAATAATCAATCATGTTGCATCCTTCCTATTTTTCATGGTAAGGTTGATGAGGGTAGCAAAGTCCTATAAGTTTCACAAACAACATCCACAACATCTAATTTATCAAATATGATGTACTAGTATATTAGATTGCCATATTACCTTGGTATCTTAAGTGGGTAATAGAAGACTTGAGGATATGTCCATGGTGCCTCCATGGGATACCCACAAGGCACATGTAAGTGATATTCTCAAATGACCATACTTGATAAAGGGTGTGATTCATAAGACTCTATATCTCATAATGAGTGTATCATCAATGATCAGAGTACAAGTATGGCATCATGCTTCACCCCTAGGTGAACAAGGTCCATCACTCCTCTATTGATTGTATCATATGAAAAATTCCCATGTTTAGGTGTGTGCCTAGTCCATTTTATAAAACTGATATGCTAAATTATTTATCATGTGATTCAACAAAGAACATTAACATTGATACCTACATATAATAACCATCATAGATGGATCCAAACCTTTCCATCCTATAGAAGATCATGGGTGGTGCAATAATTCTAATTAAATACTTTATCTCCTTTGAGTTCCTCCCCTTTTCATGACTCACAACCCTGGGTAGGTGTAGGATCATCATGGAAAAAATAGGCCCTTAAGTGGCAAAATTTTTAGAAAAAGCAGAGTTAGGCAACTTGACGTAAAAATTTGAATAATTTATCTATATTATTTCAAAAATATGTAAGAATAGAATCTATAGCAAATTGAATGTAGTTTCTAAACTACTAGGTTTGTTTTAAAAAAAAATCTATTTGGTGAAAATTTGAAATTTCAATGCAGTGGTACTTAAATTTCAGGGAAAAACTAAGAAGTAGGTGTTTGTCTAACCACCCTAACCACAATAAAATGATAATATTTTTTATAATATTTTAGATATAAGTAGAGGACTCATGCCCTGATGTGATGCATATTTTTTTGTAATTCTTTTCCAAGTAAATAATTAATTATGAATTTTTTATTACAAATGTTTAAAAAATATAAAAACTCATATGTTTGACCACCTTAACTTGGTCAAAACTTCATGAAATTCATTTTTTCTTTTTTTAATCATATAGTATGCGAAGCATATATGTGATGCATGTTTTGGATTCAAAAAATGTGATACCATTTGAAAGCTATAGATATTTTTCAATCAATCTATCAATCAAGACTTTAGTCGTAATTTGAATAGAAAATGAATAATAATTACTTATTAAATTCAAAGTAAAGCATAATTTATATCAGTGGAAAGCTAAGAATCTCCTTTAAAAATCCTTTTCGTTTCATCAATTTTGGGTAAAAAACAGTCATTAGCCACATACCCATCATATTGCCACTTTTTGGCCCATCATGATCCTACACATACCCTCCTACCCAATATGGGTATTTGAAGTGTGATATACATCCTCCAAAGTGGTCATCATATCTACCATTGATAGATGGAAGGTATAGGTATCAGTATCATGGCACTCCATGACTTCCATAAGCATAGCATGATGGTACCTTATGGAAATCATGGTGTACACCCAGAATAATCCAATTGCATATAGGTGGAATTTATTTCAAACTAAGATCAATATGGAATGATCATGGAGAAGTGTGAAAAGTGGAGTTCTAGGTGTTCCAGTATGCATGGATGACCCTTTCAGCAAAACATGACTATCTATTAGCAATACATTGAAAGATAAATAAAAATGTAGGAAAGTACAGGTTTCAAAACTCCATGCCTAGTAAAGGGCACCCATGCTAGTTAGGGGTTCCCTCATACGTCTAGGATACCCATTGTAGTAACCAAAAAAGTTTCCTTTTTTTTCCTTGATCAGATAATTGACATAAAAATTGAACTAATTGGGTGTCTTGGAGTGGTGTTGTAATGTCTTGTACACATTCACATAATTTTAGGACCTTTATTTGACTGGGACATGCCTTAATTGGTCCTTTTCAAGGGTATTATGAATTGTTGTAATGCAATTTCACACTTTTCTAGGAATTATTTGCTTAATTTTAAACCTTATTGGCCCCTTTCTAAATAAAATAAGCATAATTTGTACCTTGTTTAAGTGTTGTAAAGAATTTGAAAGAACTTTCACATTTATCTAGGTAGCATTAATTCATTGTGGTCAAGTGGAGTTATTAACTCCCTTTTTAGGCCTTAATTTTGACACCTCTCAAGGATTCTGACAATTATAAATTAAATATCAAATTATTTCATTTGGAAAAATTTGGTCCTAGTAAGTTGAGCCAGGACCTATTCTCCCTTGATGGAAAATGGGTCTTCCCTTAATAGGACCCCCCTTTCTTAGTTTATTTTGAATTGGTTTTTTGCCTTCTTTTAGCTCCCCGAAGCTCAATCCTAGAAACTTAGCCAGGACCCATTCGCCTTTGGTGGTGAATGGGTCCTCCCTTAATGATACCCTAGTTTTTTAATTTTATTTTGGCTGGAATTTAATTATGTTTCTTTCCATATCTGGTGTCATCCTTAGTTCTTTGAATTTCAGGGTTAATCCGCTAATTTAGTATAAATAAGGGGTTAATTCACATTGTTTCTCCTAGCAATTTTTTGTGACTTCATGAGATCAAAAGAAAGACCATTAGAGCACTTCAAGAGCATTCATAAGGAATTTCAAGGTAGATTTCAAAGGTATGTTGCAGCAACTCAAGATCATATCATCATGTCAAGGGTTTAATGCATCCAAGTGTGTTGAGCTAAGAAGTTATTGTTGCATTTAGGATCCACTTACAAGCATCATTTTACATCCAAGATCTAAATTTTTTATGGCCACTACATGTTAGTTTGCAGATTTGCTTCACAAGACATTATCCAAGGTGATATCATTTGCATATTTCATGTTTCATGCTTCATTTAATTCATTTCACCATTTGGTATAATTACCTACAGGGGGTTTGAATGAGGAAAACCCCCATTCACTAAAAAATCAACAAGTTTTCCTTACCTTGAGTGTGTGATTGTAGATTTATAGGTTGAAGATCAAGTTGATCAAGACTTGGACCAAAGTTGTCAAAGTTGTAAAGTTATCATTCAAAGTGCAAGATCATAGAAAGAGCCCTATAGAATTACATACAAGGTTATAGAACTTGATAATAGGGATTTCAAGAGTGCAGACATGAAGGAACAAGATCCTGAAATTAGTTTTCTAAAACCCTAAAAGGACCCATTTTCCTTTGAAGGTGAATGAGTCATCCATAGCTCAAAAACAACAACTTTCTAGCTAGGAACACAACCTTGTATGCTCTAAAAACATCTTTCATAGTTTCTATAATAGTTAGGTTGGATTTTTTATTGTTATTAACATCTTATTTTACATAGTTTGAGGTGTTTAAGGCCTTGAAAAATAAGTGGTCCATCTCTTTTGGCCACACATTAAGGTGGATCCTATTTTCACCCTATACATTATTTGGTGAACTTGACATTTTCAACATTACAATATTCTAATATTTAGAGTCTTTCATTGCATTTTGATTTGCATTGGATTAGGGTTTCTTATTTTGCATTGAAATTTTGCATATATCATATAGGGTTTATATTTTCATTGTTTTGTACTTCTTAAATTTGAAAATTACAAAAACAAATCAGTCATTTTGCGTGCCATTTTGATTTCATTCAATTGCATTTCAAAATTAAAAAAAATTGTATTTCAATCTGGGTCTTGCATTTCATCTTTCTATTACATTTTTGAATTGAATTTATCAAAAAATTGAAGTTGCATTTCACTTTCTATAACTAGAAACTAAAAGATGAATCTAAAAGCTTGCAAACAATTAAAAAATAGTTTTAAAAGACCTTACCAGGACCCATTCACCCTTACTGGTGAATAGGTCCCTGATCAGGTCTGACCTGAAGCTTCTGGCATCTTAAAAGACATTAGAATTGACTCTAAAATCCATAGAAAGATCCTAGAAATACCTAACTAGGACCCATTCGCCCTTACTAGAAAATGAGTCCCTCTTAGCTATAGATTTGCATTTTCAGGACATTGAAATCTCAGTTTTTAGCTTTTGTTTGGTGCCATTATCTTACTATTTCAATTTCCTGATTTGTTGTTTCATCAATTTCATTACATTTAGCTTACATTTATTCATTTTAGTGCATTATTAAAAGTTAAAAAATGCATCAAAACATTTAATTTTCAGCTTATTGCATTGTTTAATTAGTATTTTTCATTGCTTAGAATATGAAAATTGCATTTCATTCTAGGTTATTGCATTTCCATTTTAGAGTTTGCACACTAGGTTTGTAAAACATGCATGAGCCTGAGAACTTGGTGTCCTATTCACAATACTATTATAAGAAGTAGTTCAAGGCTCATGTCATCCGGTGATCTCTCACTTGTCATGGATCTTGGGTGCTCTAACACTCTTTATGATAGTGTTGAGAATCAACCCTCCATGGCTCATAGTTTGCATACTTCATTTGCTATGGCTTCACAGGTCTCCTATAATCAATGTGCATGATGTCATTGACAAGATAGATGAACAATTAGAAAACTTATAAGCCTATATCCTTAGTGAATGCATTAACATTAGCTTGGTTCCTATCATACAAAATCTAAGGAAAGTTCTTTAAACTCAAAATGAAACACAAATCATCTAGATATTCTTAGTTACTTCCTTCAGAAGTACTTGAACAAACAAGAAAATAGAAACATGCATGCCATAATTAATCCTCCTATTGAAACTAAGAACAATGTTAACATGGACCATGATCATATGTAATTACCTCCCACAAATTATGTGATAGAATTTTTTGAAGCTAAACCTCATAAGGGCTTGACTAGACAACCTCTTGACATTGATTTCTCACAAAATGGCATACCTAAATGTGCACCTAATGGTCTTTTTTACATAGCTAGCTGAATCAATAATAAGCCCATTAATGGGATATTGATTGATCCCAACTGTGGGGAGAATGTGATCACAAAAGAATTTTTATATGTGCATGAGCTATATCAAGATACATATGACAATATGAAAGCATGGATCAAGACACATAATGGATTTTCTTGCCCTACTATAGGCTTGATAGATCTCCCTTTAAAAGTAGGACCAGAAACATTAACAGTGTTGAATTCTCCATCATTCCACAATTAGACCAATTTTGTGTGAAGATTTTTTATCCATTGATTTTCTAAATGAATTTCATCCCTTCGGTTCTACATAAATGTATAAAGTTTCCATTTAGTAATGACATCTTCATTGTGCATCATAGAAGATTCCATCCTGCCTCAGAAAAAGGGAATTTTCACTAGATTACTTTTGGCTCGAGCCAATGGAACCTATCAAGCCTCGTGAAGATTTCTTTTTCAAATCATATCAAAAATTCAAGGGAAAGAAAATAGTAGAACTATCCCTTCAAAACATGCCTCAACCTATGACCGACCAACCATCCTTGATGAGATAATGATTGAACCTAAAACACTACATCGAACATACAAGAACAACCTATAGAACAACCTCTTGCAATTTCATATAAGAGACCACAAGATAGCACAAACAATCTCGTTGTCCCTCGTAGAGTTAAACGAGTTTACAAAGTCAAAGAGAAAGCGGTTGAACAACCTCCTATTGTTTCTTTTAGTCCTCCAAAGGAAGGGAAGGAACCTATTATTGACAAACCTGCTCTTACAAAAAAGCAAATTGACAATAAATTGAAAAGAAATCAAAGTGCTAGGGAGTGTAGATGTAGATGTCATGCTATTTCCTGTAGGTTGCAAACTCAAGAAAACAACAAAAACATAGAAAATAAAAATCCAAACCTACCTGAAGCAATGCATGATGTCTCTCAACCCTTGTCCCAACATAAACAAGAACATTGCACGAACATTTTTATTCGACCTCTTGTTGTGATTAACTTAGATGATAACATTGACATTGCAAAGATCGATGAACATGTGCATGATGAGTTGAATACACTGTTTTCTTCTTCTATGATCCTAAATGAAAAACCTCCTAAAAAGAGTGTTGAACTTGGTATGTGTGCTAGTTCAACACTTTCTCTTGTCCCTTTGGCTAGTTGCCCACCTTTTTTCTATACTGACCGAGATTGGGAGGCAGATGACTTGATTTAGGTTGACTCACCTATGCCTTACTGGTCTTTTTTATTTTTCATTTATTTTCTATTTATTTGATTTCATGTGCATAATGTGATCCCTCGTAATGTTTCGTTTGATGTTCCTCTCTCTTTTATGTATTCTTCTAGATTTATAATCATTCTTCTCTATTTCATAATTTTCTTTTTCATTTGTCTTGTGTTTTCCTTTTGGGGATGACGCAAGGAATCAAGACATTTAGGCCTCTTCCATGTTTACCCAAAATCTTTTTCTTTCCCTTTTCCACTTTTTCTCAAGTGTTTCCCTTTTGGGGATGACACAAGGCATCAAGACATTTATGCCTCTTCCATGTTGAAAAAAAAGCTTTGTCTAAGTTCCCTTTTTCATTTGTCTTATATTTTCCTTTTTGGGATGATGTGAGGTGTCAAGACATTCATGTTTCTTCCATGTTGACCTGAAAGGTTTTTCTTTGTTTTCACTTTCTTTGTGTCATTCTTCTAGTTCTATGTGTATTTGGGGAATGATGACAGTTACATGCTCTGTGACAACATTGTAGCATAGACATATTGACCCTAAATCCATAGATCCCTTATGTGTTTGTGGGGGAAACCCTTCCTTCCTATTTCATGACGCAACTTATTTTGGAAACATATGAATAGGCATAGGGTTTTTTGAGGAAAGCTCTTATGTATTAGGATAAAAAAATTGGCTACTTTAAACAAATTTCTCACAGTGATGGTGTAGCAACCACTTTAAAGTGGGGGCATACATAGATGACATTTTTTGGAAAAATTTCATGGCATGATTTTCCTTTTTTCTTGTTATGTGTCCTCTTATTGGTGGTGTCATTGAGTTTGATGTTGTCCAAGAGTGTACAATCTACTATCATGGAATGATGCAAATGAGGCATCCCATGTGCAACGATCTAACAGTTTTGACTTGTCCTCTCTTGGAGACATTAGGCACAATGCTTCCTAAGAGGAAGACTGTTACATGAATAAAGCAAAATTCCCTTTTATAAATTTTTTACATCACATTCAAAAGAATTTAGGGTATGTACAGGATCATCATAGAAAAAATAGGCCCTTAAGTGGCAAAAAAATTTAAAAAATAAGAGTTAGCCAACTTCACGTAAACATTTGAATAAGTTATCAATATTATTTCAAAAATATGTAAGAATAGAATCTGTAGAAAATTGAATGTAGTTTCTAAACTACTAGGTTTTAAAAAAAAATCTATTTGGTGAAAATTTGAAATTTCAATGCAGTAGTACTTAAATTTCAGGGAAAAAATAAGAAGTAGGTGTCTGTTTGACCACCCTAACCACAATAAAATGAAACCTTTTTATAAGATTTTAGATATAAGTAGAGGACTCATGTCTTGATGTGATGCATATTTTTTTGTAATTTTTTTCCAAGTAAATAATTAATTATGATTTTTTATTACAAATTTTAAAAAATATAAAAAATTGTACGTCGACCACCTTAACATGGTCAAAACTTCATGAAATTCAATTTTTATTTTTAATCTTATATTATGTGAAACATAGAATGTGATGCATGTTTTAGATTCAAAAAATGTGATATTGTTTGAAAGATATAGATTATTTTCAATCAGTCTATCAATCAGGACTTTAGCCGTAATTTCAATAGAGAATGAATAATAATTAATTATTAAATTAGAAGTAAAGCATAATTTATATTGTAGAAATCTGAGAATATCCTTTAAAAGCCCTTTTTGTTTCATCAATTTTGGGTTAAAAAAATTCATCAACTACATACCCATCATATTGCCACTTTTTGGCCCATCATGATCCTGCACATACCATTTACAAAAATCATTTTCATTGTGGTTCCTTATTAAAGTTATTAGGAGGATAACTTTGGTCTGATTAATATGATGGGAAGCCATTACACTAACATAACTTTCTCATTGGGGCGGGGGCCCTAGCTCGGTTGGCTAAGTAATTCTGTTGCGGCTCTGCTGGTCACAAGTTCTAGTCTCCCTCGTCCCGTGGTACCGGAGGGCGTGTTGCGCCAGCGCCGCCGGTCACTTTAAAAAGTTTACCAGGCACACTGCAGTTTATAGGGGGTCGTGCTACCCAATTCCTGCAGTCTAAAAAAAAAAAAAAAACATAACTTTCTCATTGTATGGTGGGAACCTGACACACTAGCATGCCTTTCTCACTAAACCACCTCGTTGGGACAACTCACCTAGTGGACGGAGTGATGTTCCACTACCCCAGAGTGATCATACATATTTTGGGACAACTCACCCTATGGATGACCTAAAGTTTTGTGGCCCCAAAGTGAGCAACATATGTTATGGACAAACAACCACTGCCGCACATAGCATTGAATCAATTGTGCTTGATCCTTTGTTTTTGTTTATTTTTATTGGCCTTCGACAGGGTATGATCATGTATCTTTTTTATTGATGCATACATAAGTGTCTTGGATGTCCACTTTAGTGTGAGTTTGACATGGGGTCACCCTCTCCCTTAAGTGGGGGCAAAAATGTAGTAACGAAAATGTTTCCTTTTTCTTGCTTGATTTGATAATTAGCATAAAAATTGAACTAATGGTGTCTTGGAGAGGTGTTGCAATGTATTGTACACATGCACATCATTTTAGGACCTTTATTTGACTAAAACATGCCTTAATTGGTCCTTTGTGTAAGAAAATATTAGGTGTGGAACAAACTCTCCTAATGCCAAAACCTCAAGGAAGAATGCAGATATGAATTTAAATTTTGCAATTATAGTTCAATAAGATGTGCACATGAAAAGAATAACATAAAAGAGAAATGAACACATACACAATTGGACACTAGAATTACGTGGGAAAAACCTTATGGGAGAAAAACCCACCACACCAAGAAAAGCCTCTTTGTATTATAGTAAAGAAAATTACATACAAAGACCAGACTTAACTTTTTGATGTCAATTTTCAACAACATTCATTGATCAATCTTGTATAGAACATTAATCTCACAACGCTCTCAGACACATACAATGAACCCACTCAGATCAATCCATGTTCAGTCGAGCAACCCCTTTCATTATCTCACACTTCTCTCATCATCAACCATTACAGAGTGTAACCCATTCTCCTCACGGCCTATTCATTTTCCACAATAGAATAGTCGCAGCTATTCAACTTCCAACAATTCACATTCCACTTCTCTCATTGGCTCAGAGCACACCACGTAGGATAGACGTTCAGTCAAAAATTTTAACTGATTCTCATGTTAGTGAGACACCAGACCGTGTCTCCCCAATGCCAAAATGCCTGAACACATAGCTATCAGAAAAACCAAAGGTATAACCAAACACTCTAAGAAGTCAGACTGATAACAAAACAAGACTCCCCGATATCATAAGAAAACCAACTATCCATTAGAAAGAGATCATACCGAATGCAAAACCATCAGCTAGAAAAACTCTATCGGCAAGACTTCTCACCGATGTCCATTGCAGGACTATCGGCAAGACCATCACTATCGCTAGGACTTCCAAGAAGCTCAACCATTGACAATATCCCACATTGACGTAGAATATTAGTAGTCATTAGTTTATAAATAAAAGCCTAAAGACTTTAGGTATCCACGAGTTAGTCCTTTTATTACCAACTTACTCGTACACCACATTTGACCATCGCACCGAACTATTGGTCATTCCTTGTGGTCTCCACCATGACATGCATTCACTGCTTGTGCATTTTCGAAGAATCAAGCTAGGAATCTACAATATTCTCAACAAGTCTCCTAGAATTCCAAGTGGTCCCCACATCTATCGGCTTGTTGCTCAATCAGAGAAAACACAAACTTACAACTTCCACAGTAGGTTAGGAAAATCTTGAACACCATGACATTGAAGGAGATCGACCAATCGGGAAGTTAATTGAACTGTGCGACAACGTTCCAAGGTTCAGGATTTGGGCGATAGGCAGATAAAGAAGACCAAAAAAGGGTAAATCCTCCAAGTCTTTAATAGAGATACAAGCCAACAAGTTGAGGCACAATTTCCAACAATCTCCCACTTGACGAAGACTTACTGGCTTCCTTCAAACTCAAAGATAATGAAGGTCATGCGCTCCAAGGCCCATCGAACTGGAACGCCACCTGTACTTGTCTATGCTCACTAGTTTTGTCAATGCATCTGCAACATTTTCCAAAGTATCCACTTTTTCTAAAGAGACCTTTCCATCCTCCACCATATAACGTACAAAATGATACTAAACATCAATATGTTTCGTTCTGGCATGGAAAGTAGGATTTTTTGCCAAACAAATAGCACTCTGACTGTCACAGTAAATTGTAATTTTCCCTGCATCAAACCCAATGTTAGAACACAAACATTTTAACTAGATTTCTTTTTTACAAGAATGTGTTACTGCCATGTATTCTGCCTCTGTAGTGGAAAAGCGACTACAACCTACCACTTACTCATCCAACTAACTGCACCACTATTCACATGAAAATATATCCACTGGTAGATCTTCTATTGTCAATGTCCCCTGCCCAATAAGAATCTACATAGCCTCGAATGTTGAGAGTCCTCTACATGATTCAACTAGATTTCCATGGTAATACAAAGCATATTCTAAAGTGCCCTTCAGATATCTAAACACTCTTTTCATAGCATCCCAATGTGTCCTTCTAGGATTGGCCATAAAATGACTAAGTACTCCCACTACTTGGGAAATGTATGGCCTTGTACAGACTATTGCATACATTAAACTACCAACTGCAATAACATAAGGCACTCTAGTCATGTCCTCCATCTCAGTAGGAGATTTTGGATAGTCTTCAACAGATAGCTTCGTTCCCTACAAAACTGGAACAACTAGATGCTTGCACTCAGTCATACAAAACCTCTCCAGAATAGTATTAATATACTTACTTTGACTATGCCAAATTTTTCTACTCTTCATGTCCTTGGTTATTTCCATTCCCAAAATATACCTAGCTGCACGAAGATCTTTCATTTCGAACTTTGCAGACAACTGAGATTTTAGATCAGAAATCATTGACTTACTATTTCCTATGAACAACATATCATCAACATAGAGAGCAATAATAAGAACATGGTCATTTTCATCTTTGTAACTTACACATAATGATCAAATTTCAATCTTACAAATCCCAATGACAAAACAAACGTGTCAAACTTCTGGTACCACATTCTAGGAGATTGTTTTAATCCATACAAATATTTTTTCAACTTGCAAACTAGATTTTCTTTATCTTTTTCCACAAAGTGCTCTAGCGGGGACATATAAATCTCTTCTTCAAGGTCACCATGAAGAAATTTTGTCTTCACATCCATTTTTTCAACGTCTAAGTCATATGCTACTGCAAGTGACAAAAGAAATTTGATAGACGTCAGCTTAGCTACAAGAGAAAAAATTTCTCCATAATCAATTCCCTCTAGCTGGGAATACCCCTTCGCAACCAACCTTTCCTTGTACTTTTCCACACTGCCATCTAGACCTATTTTCTTTTTAAATACCCATTTGCAGCCAACAACTTTTCTACCTCCAGGCAAGGGAACCAAACTCCAAGTATCATTCTTTTCTAATGATGCCATTTCTTCATTCATGGGTTCCAACCAAGAGTTCGAATCAGGCATTCTAAATGCCTCTTTTATAGTCTTAGGCTCATCAGTGATAGAAAGTAAAGCATAGGAACAAGTAGAATCTAACAAAGAAAACCCATACCTATCAGGTTGATTTCTTTCACATGTTGACCTCCTCATAGGTTGAGGCTAAGGTTGATCTTCTTCTTCAAAACTCTCAGAACTACTTGAGCTCTCCTTAGTTTCATGTACATTTTGAATTTTGAATTCCTCTTTATCTAGTGTCAGAGGAATTTCAACTACATCCTTTTTATCTTCTGATTTTGTCTCTGACTGCAAATCCAAAGTACAAGGCTTCAGCTCACGAAAAATAACAATTTTGCTATATAGAACCTTCTCAGTATTAGGATTCCAAAGCATGTATCCTTTTATGCCAGCACTATAACCAATAAAAAAATATTTAACAACCATGTTTTCCAATTTAGACCTCTTTTCATTCGACACATATGCATATGCCTCACAGCCAAAAACAGGAATGTGTCTCAGAGAGGGCTTCTTTCCAGACCATGCTTCCAAAGGTGTTTTCTCAACAAGAGCAGAATTAGGAGAATGGTTTATTAAGTTGTTGTTGCCACTGCCTCAACCCAAAACTTCACTTCCAAGCTAGCACTGCTTAGCATACTTCATGCTCTTTCCATCACTGTCCTGTTGAACCTTTCAACAACTCCATTTTGTTGCAGAGTGTAGGGTGTAGTTTTATTTCTTTTAATCCCATGATCTTTATAGTACATTTCAAAATCATCAAAACAAAACTCACCACCATTGTCAGTCCTTAAACATTTTATTTTTCTTACAGTCTGGTTTTCCACAAGGTTTTTAAATTCCTTAAAATGACTGAACACTTTTGATTTACTTTTCAAAAAGTAAACAAATGCCCTTCTTCAATAATCATCAATGAACGATACATAATATCTTGATTTGGACAAAGAAGGAACATTTACTAGACCAAAAACATTAGAATGTATGTAATCAAGTAAACCAAAAGATTTGTGAGAATTAGAGTAGAATGAAACACGGTGTTGTTTACCATATATACAATGTTCAAAAAAATTGAATTCGAGGTTACAATCATCAAGTCCTTCAACCAGGTTTTTATTTTTCAAGGTTTTTAAACCTTTTTCTCCAATGTGGCAAAGCTTATGATGCCAGAGCATAGTCTTTTCTAATGGAAGTTTAACTTCCACAGAGTTTGCACTATTAGGAACTTTTTCCTCCTTTTCTCCATGAGTAGCTTTCTGTGACTTTTCAGAGACACTATTGCATTGCACAACAAATGCATCTAGCTTATACAAGGTACCAATACGAGAACCCCTAGCTAGCACCATTGAGCCTCTAGTCATTTTGCAACCATTTCTAGAGAATGTGAATTGCACTCCAACATCGTTCAACTTACTAACAGATAGTAAATTTCAAGCCAGACTTGGTATATGCATTACATCATTGATTCCCTTCACTCTTCCATCAAGGAACTAAATTCTAACTCTTCCATGACCAACTATTTCTAGAGATGAATCACTTTCAAAATACACCCTTCCACCATCGTATTTTTCATACTTAGTGAACCAATATTTATGAGATGTCATGTGGAAAGATGCTCCAAAATCAATCAGCCATACATCATTTGATGCCTGAGTAGCCAAGGCTAGAATGAAAGTGTTTGCATCACTCTGAGAAGAATCATTGTTGGAAGAATTCTTCTTCTTCTTCTTCTTTTTCTCCTCTTTGCAATCCTTTCAGACATGAACAGGTTGCCCATAATTCCAACACTTCACCTTGGACTTCTTGCTAGGAGACTTTGATCTCCCTTCTGATTTTGATTTGGACTTCTTGTCCTTCTTCTTTCCTTTTTCTTTCAATCTGCCTCTAACAACAAGAGCCTCCTTTGCCATCTCAGAAGATTTTCTTCTCATCTCT
Source organism: Sequoia sempervirens (assembly GCA_007258455.2). Taxonomy (NCBI): domain Eukaryota; kingdom Viridiplantae; phylum Streptophyta; class Pinopsida; order Cupressales; family Cupressaceae; genus Sequoia; species Sequoia sempervirens. Next base: position 763,889,519 of record VDFB02058242.1, on the reverse strand, counting down.
TCTGATAACAAAGAAGCAACAACATCTTCCATCTTAAAAGTGGATGTCATACTCCCAATAGCTATCACCAAGTGATCCCAAGAATCTCGCAAAGAGCATAACAATAGCATGCAACGATCTTCTTCAACAATCTTCACACCCACAGATGCTAACTAAGAAATCAATATGTTGAAAGCATTCAAATTATTAGCAACAGATGCTCGTTCCTGCATTTTCAAAGAGTAAAACTTATTTCTCAAGAACAACTTATTCACGGACTTGCCCTAATAAATAGCTCCCAGTCTTTTCCACAAAGAAGATGCAGTCTTTTCTTCATGAACATTTAGAAGAACAGATTTTGCTAAATAGAGCCTTATCAGCCCCTTTGATTTTTGATCTGCGAGGTCCAAATCCTCTTGCTTTTTTCCTATAGGTTTCATTCCAGACATAGCAAGCCAAAGATCATGATCAACTAACAGATCTTCCATTTTAAGTTTCCACAACTCAAAATTGCTACCATTGAATTTCTCAATTTCAATCTTTCCTGACATGATTGCCATCTTAATCTATAATTCAAATTACCAGACTTCTACAAGACTCCCACTAAATAGAGTTGACACAAAAAACCCAACATACCCACAAGGATAACACAACTGGCCAGGCTCTTATACCACTTGTAAGGAAAGCTTAGGTGCAGAACAAACTCTCCTAATGCAAAAACCTTAGGGAAGAATGCAAATATGACTTTAAATTTTGCAATTATAGTTCAATAATATGCACATGAAAAGAATAACAAAAAAGAGAAATGAACACATACACAATTGGACACCAGAATTACATGGGAAAACCCTTATGGGAGAAAAACCCACTACACCAAGAAAAGCCTCTTTGTATTACAGTAAAGAAAATTACATACAGAGATCAGACTTAACTTTCTGATATCAATTTACAGCAATAACATTCACTGATCAATCTTGTATAGAACATTAATCTCACAATGCTCTCAGATGCATATAATGAACCCACTCAAGTCAATTTGTGTTCAGTCGAGCAACACCTTTCGTTATCTCACACTTCTCTCATCATCAACCATGGTAGAGTGTAACACATTCTCCTCACGACCTATTCATTTTCCACAAAAGAATAGTCACAAATATTCAACTTCCAATGGTTCACATTCCACTTCTCTCATTGGCTTAGAGCACACCACATAGGACAGACGTTCAATCAAAAATTTTAACTGATTCGCATGTTGGTGAGACACTAGACCGTGTCTCCTTGATGCCAAAATGCCTAAACACATAGCTATCGGCAAGACCAAAGGTATCGGCAACACTCTAAGAAGTCAGACCGATAACAAAACAAGTCTCCCCGATATCACAAGAAAACCAACTATCCATCGACAAGAGATCATACCAAATGAAAAACCATCGGCCAGACCAACTATATCGAGAAGACTTCTCATCGATGTCCATTGTAGGACTATTGTCAAGACCATCGATGTCGCTAGGACTTCCAAGAAGCTCAACCATCAACAATATCCCACATTAACGCAGAATATTAGTAGTCATTAGTTTATAAATGGGTATGTGCGGGATCATCATGGAAAAAATAGGCCTTTAAGTGGCAAAAAATTTAGAGAAATCAGAGTTAGGAAACTTGACGTAAAAGAATGAATAAGTTATCTATATTATTTCAAAAATATGTAAGAATAGAATCTGTAGAAAATTGAATGTAGTTTCTAAACTACTAGGTTTGTTTTAAAAAAATAAAAATCTATTTGGTGAAAAATTGAAATTTCAATGCAGTAGTAGAGGACTCATGTCCCGATGTGATGCATATGTTTTTGTAATTTTTTTCCAAGTAAATAATTAATTATGAATTTTTTATTACAACTTTTAAAAATATAAAAAAACTTGTATGTCTAACCACCTTAACTTTGTCAAAAATTCATGAAATTCATTTTTTCTTTTTTTAATCCTATAGTATGTGAAGCATAGAATGTGACACGTGTTTTGGATTTTAAAAATGTGATATTGTTTGAAAGCTATAGATGTTTTTCAATTAGCCTATCAATCAGGACTTTAGTCATAATTCAAATAGAAAATGAATAATAATTACTTATTAAATTCAAAGTAAATAATAATTTATATTGGCGGAAAGTTGAGAATCTCCTTTAAAAATTCGTTTCTTTTCATCAATTTTGAGTTAAAAAAAGTCGTTAGCCATATACCCATCATATTGCCACTTTTTGTCCCATCATGATCCTGCACATACCCAAATAAAATCCCGAAGACTTTAGGTATCCATGAGTTAGTCTTTTTATTACCAACTTACTTGTACACCGTATTTGACCATTGCACCGAACTATTGGTCATTCCTTGTGGTCTCCACCATGACATGCATTCACTGATTGTGCATTTCTGGAGAATCAAGCTAGGAATCTACAATATTCTTAACAATTCTCCCAGAATTCCAAGTGGTCCCCACATCCATCAGCTTGTCGCTCAATTAGAGAAAACAAAAACTTACAACTTCCACAGTAGGTTAGGAAAATCCTGAACACCATGACATTGAAGGAGATCAACCAATCAGGAATTTAAGAAACTTTTGAACTGTGCGACAAGGTTCCAAGGTTCAGGATTTGGGTGATAGGCTAATAAAGAAGACCAACAAAGGGTAAATCTACTAAGTCTTTAACAGAGATACAATCCAACAAGTTGAGGCATAATTTCCAACACTTTGCAAGGGTGTTGTGAAGTGTTGTAACACACTTTCACACTTTTCTAAAACTTATTTTCTTAATTAAACCTTATGGTACCCTTTCTAAATAAAATAAGCATAATTTGTACCTTGTTTAAGTGCTATAAGGTTTTTTAAAACACTTTCACATTTATCTAGGTAGGCTTAATTCATTGTGGTTAAGTAGAGTTATTACCCCCTTTTTAGGCCTTAATTTTGACACCTCTCGAGGATCTCTCCCGACAATTATAAATTAAATATCAAATTATTTCACTAGGAAAAATTTGGTCCTGGTAAGTTGAGCCAAGACCCATTCACCCTTGATAGTGATTTGGCCCTCCCTTAATAGGATCCCCCTTTTCTTGGTTGATCTAGAATGGGATTTTGGCCTTCTTTTAGCTCCCCAAAGCTTGGTCTTTGAAACTTCGCTAGAACCCATTCACCTTTGGTGATGAATGGGTCCTCCCTTAATGAGACCCTAATTTTTGAATTTCATTATGGAAAAAATTTAATTATGTTTCTTTCCAGATCTAGTGTTGGCCTTAGTTCTTTGAATTTCAAGGTTAATCTCCTAATTTAGTATAAATAAGGGGTTAGTTCACATTGCTTCTCCTAGCAATTTTTTGTGACTTCATGAGATAAAAATAAAGAACATTATAGCACTTTAAGAGCATTCATAAGGCATTTGAAGGAAGATTTCAAAGGTTTGTTATAGCAACTCAAGATCATATCATTATGTCAAGGGTTTGAAGCATCTATGTGTGTTGAGATAATAAGTAAATGTTGCATTGGGGATCCATTTACAACCATCATTTCAAATCCAAGATCTACATTCTTCATGGCTACTACATGTTAGTTTTCATATTTGCTTCACAAGACATCATCCAAGGTGATATCATTTGCATATTTCATGTTTCATGTTTCATTTCATTCATTTCATCATTTTGTTTAATTACCTACAAGGGGTTTGATTGAGGAAAACCCCCATTCACTAACAAATCAACAAGTTTTCTTGCCCTTGATTGTGTGTTTGTAGATATATAGGTTGAATATCAAGTTGAGCAAGACTTGGAGAAAAGTTTTCAAAGTTGCAAAGTTGTCATTCAAAGTGCAAGATCACCAAAAGAGCTCTACATAGTTACATACAAGCTTCCAGAACTTGATAATAGGGATTTGAAGATTGTAGAAATCAATGAATATGATTTTGAAATCCATTTTCCAAAACCCTAAAAGGACTCATTCGCCACTGAAGGTGAATGAGTCCTCCATAGCTCAAAAACAACAATTTTCTAGCTAGGTAGACAACTTTTTGTGCTCTAAAAATGTTCCTCATAGTTTCTATAATAGTTAGGTTGCATTTCTAGTTGCTATTAGCATCTTATTTTACATAATTTGAGGTGTTTAGGGCCTTGAAAAATAAGTGGTCCATCTCTTTTTCCCACACATTAAAGGGTGGATCCTATTTTCACCCTATACACCCATGTCGAGCTATAATAAAGGCTTACAATTTAAATTGTACATAGTTAATTCAAATATATAAATTCCCGATCCAAATAATTACATGGCTATGTTCATGTGTAGTTGAAATTGCAGAACTAGGTGTACTTATTCATTACACAACTTAATGAAATGTTAATTAATTACCTTAATTTTTATAATTAATAACTCAAAGAAGAAATCAAAATATTGAAAGAATAAGAGAAAAAATGAAGAGACATTAACATGTTTGTTAAAGGAGTTCACCCATGTGTTCAGGCTACATCTACAGGTCTGCTTCTCAATGTGGGACCTCTTTCATTAATGATTCCAAGCTTCAATTCACCTTACTACATCATCAAAATTCAAATATGCATTACAAATTCTCACACAATCTCCCTCAACACCTAAAGACTCTCTTGTAATATCCTTATCTTGTGCTCAAGGGATGGGATTCAAATGCCTTTAAATCCCAATTACACTTAAAGAAATACAAATAACAAAGGTCTTTGTGCATACATCAATCTCCAAGATTCCTTCTTGCCTAATTGTCCTCTAAAGAGAATTTCTCCATTTTTTCATTACCTCTGTAAGCATGAAATTCCCCTTTAAATACATCTACATATCCTATTTGGGGGTTAACAATAAAATTCCCCATATTACCTAATTCAATCCCTTGGTCAAATTCAAATATTAAAAAAAAAAAATTAAAAGACAGGCTTTTTATTCCTTAGGCCACCCTTAATTCTCTCCTTTTTGGGGTGCATTGTTAATTTTATTTTTACATAGGGAGAGGACTTGGGCTAAACCTGAGCCCATTAAGTCATGGGCCATCATCAATTTTGGGTTAATAAATAACCTTTTCCTCTTATATCTCTGAGGAAACTACTACCGTGGAAATCAAGAGTGCATAGCGGAGAGGGGGAGGTCGATGGTTTGAACCACTGGCCTTCCATTTGGTTAGGATTTTTTGTTTACCATTGTTTAAATAGAAATGAGCCCCTGTATTTTCTGAGGAACCCGCTTGCTCTAGCAGTGGAGAGAAAAGATAGTAAATGGTAGGTTGGGGGTTCGAACCACCCCATCATACTTTTAAACAAAAAAACATCATAATTGGAGCAACTATTGTGGTGCCATGTGCCACCCATCCATTGGGCCACATGGCACCATATGATTTGTCGATGCTTGGAGATGTGGCATGATTCAATTGGTCCATGTCAATGCCAACTCACTGGTCCACATCATCATAGGATTTGTTCAATTAGCTTGCCATGAAAGTTGCCACATCACTATGCCATCTATACTTGCCACATGTCATGTCCATACTGCCACATCATCATGTTGATATCAACATTTGTACCTATTCAACCTTTTTCTTCACAAATTTTACCAGCCATAACTTTCAGGTACAAACTTTGATTGACATGATTCAAGCGGTGTTGGAATCATCTCAATGAGATCTTCAACTCAATGTCATTTCCATTCAATTTTGAAAAGACCATTTTTTTTGGCTTAGAATCTTCCTCTAGAAACCCTGGTCCTACCAAAATTTTATTGAGCATAACTTTTGCATACAACCTTCTTTTGACATGATTCAAGCTATGTCGAGACCGTATTGACAAGTTCTACACAATGGCGATGCTTTCACCAAATTAAAAATGATTAAAATAAAGCTCCTACTTATAGGGAAAGTGAAAATGAAACTCACCTCTTTTGTTGGTATACCCCTATGGCTACACAACCATTGAGTCCCCTAAGGATTTTTAGACTTGTGTGGATATTTTCAAATGAGCTAAGAAGGACAACAAGAAAAAATAGAGGGAAAAAGCTGCACTAGCTCTAGCCACCCCCCAAATAGAGACATGTTATGATGAGAAGTTAGATGCTCTACTGATCACTTCTATGAGGCCTCTCACTTCCAAGTTGGACAAGGAGATGCAAGATGAGGACTACAATATTCATGTGGTTGGCCTCAGTCTTAGCGATACCCTCCCTTGTGAAAATTAGGTCTAATGAAAGTCACACAAAAGGTAGTTTCTTCTTACTAACTAAAGAGAACAAAGAAGTTGAAGAAAAGGGAGGAGTTGGAGGCAATAAAGGCCACAGTCTCGAGGCATCAAGCTAAATCAAAGCTTAGGAATTATATATTACCCTATTGAGGTAGGAGTAGTGAGACAAGATTGTAGAAACAATCCATATAATGCAAGCAATGAGAGATTGGTTCCAAGACAAGCTAAGAGATATGCTGCTCAAGGCCAAATTTGAGCGGAAGGGAATTGAAGGCTTAAATTATAAGCTACAAGAGACAAGTAAAGAGTTGTAGTGAATGAGGAAAGAGCTCTCTGACATGTAGAATGATAGAACAACAAATACTATAGATACAAACCAAATTCTCCAAGTTTTTAGATCAGTAGGGCAAGCTGTGTGATAATTTTAAAAGAAAAAAGAATGAAGTAGAAAAGGAATTGGCTAGTTCCCAACCCTAGGCCACAAATGAGAAATGCACTAGAGAACTAGAAGAGAGGAAATTAGACCAAAAAATGGAAGATTTGTAAATGGCGCAACAAGAATTATCCATTGTCTCTAGCATACAAGTGCAAAACTAACTAAATTTTTAGCAAAAGGAAAATTAGTTTCAAAAAGAGATTTGTTGGTCCCAAGTAGCAATTGACACCGAGAAGGAGAGGTAGGCTTCCAAATCCAATTTACTAACCTAAGTTAAGGGATCAAAGAAGTTTCACCTTGAAATTTTGGGTTCCTTAGAAATGATAAGTCAATTAAAAGAGTCCCAAGCCCAATAGAAATAGAGTGGTCTAGAGGCACAAGTGCAAAAAACTAAGTTTCTCATGGTGTTACAAGATTTGTATATCTCCTATTGAGAGAAGATAAACAATGCAATAGCATCCTTATGGCCAAATTTAGTATTTATGGTGGATGCACAAGATCTGAGCACAAAGGTTAGCCCAATCATACAATAGATTTTACAACAGTTACTCCCAAGGCTATTCAATCAAAAAATTAATTGTTGAGCTTTATAAGTGTATAGAAGACACTTTGGAAAATGAAGGGATTTTAGACAAGAGGGTGACTACCAAGAAATCCAATGAATTCATAAACTGTAGAAAAATATCCCAAAAGGGGAAAAGTTGTGATGAGGCCTTAAGGCTTAAGGTAAATAAGATGAACGAGGATTTTGAAGGGCTCATCCAACTAGGAATGCCTTTAACCTTTCTTTCCCAATGGAATGGTATTGACTGAGGAGCTAATTAGAAAAGATATAGAGGCCAAGCAACATGATTAAACAATATTCTATGCTTTAGGTCTATCTCTGAGTGCCAAAGAAATTGAATGATTTTACATCCACTGGCTCATCTCTATTTTCACATCAGAGCCACATAATCGAGAAATTTGGTGATATCTCATTTAAGGAGATATTCAATTTGGATTAGGCCTCCAAGGAATTTCACACACTGGTTCAACCTTTGGAAATTGATTAGGAGTTTTTACACTTAGCTTTACTCAAGATTTGATTTGTTTCAAATTTTTGTTGGGTTCTTGCCTCCACAGGCAAAGGCGCCCTTTCGAGTCGTGAGGACTGTAGAGGTTTTTTTCTCTACAAGTGTTAGTTTCCTTATTTCTCTTTGTTTCTTTTTAGCCATCGGCTTCGCATTGCTAGGGACTTCTTTCCCTTTTTTGTTTTTCATCTCTTTCATTAGGCATGTACATACATCACACAAGTGTAACGTTTAAGAATTTTTTCAAGTTTTCTTCACTTAAAGGTGTACGATGACACCACATGGTGGCCACAAGGCCTTTTTCTCATCATTTACCTTTTGAGTGTGGAAAGTGACACTTGGTTGCATGGTGGGTTTCTTAGTAGCAACTCGAGAGGAGGTTCAAGAAATACCCACTTGATTGTCAAGTTTTTGTTTTAGTTTTTGTCAAAGGGAATGTCTTAATCATGCTATCATCAAGAAATTATTTAAGAATCATCAGACATTCCCTAAGGAATTGTGAACACCATCTCCTAAACTACCTAGTGCTTACAAGCAATCGGATTTTGTGTCAGACAAGGTTTTATGATGCTCCAATGCACCCACAAAGCAAGTTATTTTGCACTACACATTAGACTCCAACTCAGTGATTTCAACATATTTTAACGAAGAGAACCAACTTGAATCATTTGAGTAGCATTACAATTGGTAATCAAGAAACTTAGACTTTATTATTCATTGGATTTGTCTAATAAAAATATGATTTTGGAATGGGAATTTAGAATGGTAGATTTAATGCCACCAATTATTTTTGTTCTTATTTGTTTTGTGGTTGTGTAGTGTACTTTGTGCTTGTTTGCTTCCCTTGTTCTATTAAAGGGAATTTCTGAGCCTCTACTCATGGAGTTAGTAAGTAGAGATAGAATAGCAAGAGTAGTAATAGAGGTAGTAGTTAGGAAGTGTAACAAATTTATTACAAAGTTGTTTTGTCTTAGTCCTATAATATTTTGATCAGTTTTATGGATTATGTTTTGATCCCGACCTTAGTATTTTGCATTGTTCTTTGATAAAGTAAATACAAAGAAAAAATATATTGGACTATTCCTATTTAGCTTCAATTAGGGTTTTTATTCTTTGTTTACAAAGAGACTTGTGCTTTATGTCATTTTTTTATTGTGCATATCTTTGATGATTGATCATTCTCTATTTCTAAATTTTATGTTGTCTCAACTTGAACTTACAATAATCTGTATCATGTTTTTATAACTCTTCCATTTTTTGTAAAATTTATGTTAGATATCATATTATGCCTCTAAGTAAAGAATTCTATAAGGGTTTGAAAAAAAAAATAGTGGTTGTTTCTTTTTGTCGAATCTTAGTGGGTTCTTCCTACGAGAGGATTTGAATGTTTACTTTGTGTTTGCAAAAAGCCTTACTAATTCATTTCCCTCAACAATGAAAGGTCTTTGGCACTATTTGTTCATTTTATTAGAGTTGATATCTTGGTAGAGTATTTGAAATATTGTAAAACCTTTCGGTACATTGCCATAATTAGTTTTATTTTTTGCATTTCTTCCTCCATTTTCCCCAAACCAAGAGTATAGAGCTAACTTCTAAAATATGGAGGTCAATTAGTGGAGTGCAATTGGTCGCCTATCTACTGAATTTCCCATAAGGCTATACAAAGAGGTGTAAGATTTGATGACATCAACATAGAGTAAAGAAAGAGAGAACTAAGTGAGCATGGATGGATAAGAGAAGAATGGATAAGGTCAAGCAGGAATAGTAACATGGCACGAAAGGGATAAGAAGAATCACATAGGAGTTTAGAAGGTGGGAAGAAAAAAAATAAGAGCAAAAGAATAGTCTACATGGATGGAATGATGAGAAAGTCAATAAGATAAAATAGAGAATGTCAAGCCTATTACAAAGTGTAGATACAAAGAATCAAGTGCCATGCATTTGTAGTAGTGATGAAAGGGTATGAAACAAGTAAAATTGCTTGAAGTGACATGGAAATTATAAACTAGGAAGATATATGTGTAGAGAGAGGGAGATAAACAATGAGGATAATAGTTTGAAAAGCTCTAAGTGTAAATTTAGAATGTATAAATAGAGGAGACCAATAAGATCAATTGGAATTGCAGATAATTGTATGAATGTAATATTTTGATTTAAATAAATGAATTTTATTTCAATTTTCTATTGCAATATTTTGTTTTTTTTCAATTAAAAAATGAGATTGTCAAAAATCATTTGAATTGGTAACAAGAAGTGTGAATAAGTTACAACATATGAAATTATAATAGTGGGGGAATATTGCTCGTGTCTTGTTGGGAGTTGTTTTGATTTTTGTATGTTGTGGAAGGAGGCTGTTTTATTTTTGTTTTCATCAAATGATATCAGAGTGAGGGGTTCTAAGTGTATATTCAGATTGTTGAACATGAGGTAGCCTATTCTATGACTTGCGAGTGGAGAGTGAAGTTAGAAGAGTTTTGAGTATATGAGAAAAGTGTTATATGTGAGGTAGCCTATAGAGGAAGCATGGTGAGGAAGTTGTGAAGATGTAGAGCAAGCAATGTGAGATGGGGACGATGAGTCTCTAAGAGAAATGAGAAAGATGAATAAGATGAATTAAATAGATAGGATGAGATAGGGGTCATGAGGAGACATGTGAGAATTTTTTTTTGGGAACAATATTGGGAAGAAGTGGAAAATAAAAAGTTCTATAAAGAATTGGAAAAGATACCTTGTGAAGAATTGGGGAAGATATAGACTAGGTTAGATGTATTGGAAAGGAATATTGAACAAGATGAGATGAGATTGGAAAAGAGAAGTGAGAAGAAGAAGGTTCTCTTTAGAGAGAACAACACAAAAAGAAGAGAATTGGAAAATAGTGTTGCAGCCCAAGATGGAATAAAGATGTGAGAGCATCCCCTGTAGATGTAAATAGAGAAGAAAAGAAGAGAGAAAATGAAATAAATAATATTATGGACCTGGAGAGTCCTAAATTCAATGAGAAAATTGGTATAGATAAGGATGATCTCTTGTTGGAAGAAGAAATGAGAATAATTGATATTTTATTTGAAAGGAAAGTGTTGGTTGAAAGTGGTAAGAAGATTAAAGAGATTGATGTGGATTTTTTTGTTGTTGAGGTGGATAAGGAGTTACAAATAGATGTGAAAAAAAAAATGAAGATGTAGATTTGTATGCAACATGCTTCTATGAAGAATTTGTTGAAAATACTACAGTTGGGAGACTTGGTACAATAGTTGAAGACATGGAGATGATGATGAGAGTAGACAGGGTAGATACAAACCTCATAATGAAGGATGAGATGAAGGTTGTAGCTGAAGATGACACTAAAAACATTACAGTGAAAAAAGAGGAGGTAAATTGTTTGCATTTTGTGATGATATTGTTTTACATTCATTAGTAATGTTGAAGGTTGAGGACTATGGAGAAGAAACACATGCAAATTCTTGATTTACATGAAGTTTTAGAGGCATATTTTTGTGTGTATGCTACAAGTGTTCATTTGTATGATGAGGGAATTTGGTGGAGGTGGTCGGATTTTAGTGTGTCAAAACCCATGAAAGAGTAGAAGAATAGTGAGATTGTTTGGTGGAGGTGGCCAATTGATGGTGGTGGGTTAGATCCCACAATAGAGGGTAGGAATAGAGAGAATGATGCAGGAGCATCCAGTGGTGTAAGGGCAATATTGCATCACCCAAAAATAGTTAATTTTCAAGTTTCTCAATTTTTAGATGTTTTTACATTTTTGGATACCCTTTTTGTCATAATGACATTCCCAATTTACGGTTTTTATTTTTTGTTCTTGGGTTGAAAGATATTGCAGTTTTAGTTTCCTAGACTTGCACCTGAAAATCTTCTGAGTTAGATTTGAGGCACTTAGAGTTCCTGGAATGGCCCCAAAACTTGAAAAAATTGGCATAGTGGATTTTGAGTGCGTTATTGACTTCGACACCTTTCCAACGGTTCAAACGGTTCGCGAATCAGAGTCCCGGATCAAAAGTTACAGCCCCGGGAAGTTGGCACACTTTCTAGAAGATACAATTGCAAATGCTCTTTTGAAATTTGAACTTCATGCTGTAAATTTTCAGCGCCAAACCGCCTAAACTCAAATTTGAATGTTTTTTTGGCTCCAAAATAAAGAAGAGCTCTATTTATGGGCGGGTTTCTAATATTTGGGTAACTTTTTGGGGACAAGCTCGCATATTGCGAAAGGGTTATTCTGTAGCTTTCTGTAACTTGCATGTGTTGTAGAACTTGGGGATTGAGATCCTCTACATGTAAGAAGATCCATTTTCTGAATAATAAAATTATTCTCTTGTTTGTGGGTTATTTTCTATGTCTCGGGCTGTGCCCTCATCAAGTGGTATCAAAGCAGGTTTTCTTGAGTGTGTGGACAGATCGCCGATCGTGAGGCAGTTCACACCAGGACTGTGGTTGTGGGTCGAGGTCAAGAAAGATGCCTCTAAGAGTGATGCCTGGTAGGCGTGGTGGCGCTAGAGGTGGTCGAGGCAGTAGAAATGTTGGTGGAAGACATGCACTGGCAGCCCTCCAGAGACAGATTGATGTGTTACAAGAGCAGTTGAGAAGAGGGTTAAACCCAAGGGAGGAAAGTGAGGATGAAGGAGAGGAAGAAGGTTCAAATGTAAAAGAGGAAGAAAAAGTAATTGATCAAGACCAATTGCAGCTAATAAGGGCCATTTCGAAGATCGGTAAAAGACCCAGAGCAGAAGTCCCCAGTTATTCCAGAAGTCTAAACCCGAAAGAGTTGATCGACTGGATCAACGAGCTAGAAGAATATTTTGAGTATGAGGAAATAGAGGACCCAGATCGGGTTAAGTTTGTGAAAATGAAGCTAAAGGGCCATGCCAGTATTTGGTGGAAAGAGGCCTAGTTGGAAAGAAATCGAAGGGAAAAAGGTAACATCTCCAGATGGGATCACATGGTAGAGAACTTGAAGAAGCAATTCATACCAGTGGACTACGAGTTAGATCTGTTGAAGAAATTGCAAGGGTTGAAGCAAGGAAGCAGATCTGTGAAAGAATATACTAAATATTTTCACAAGATAATCATTAGAATGGGTCACCACAGAGGCTAATAAGGAGAAGGTAGCTGATATCTTAATGGGTTATGACCGAGCATTCAGGAGGAGTTAAGCCTAGTCAGAATGACCACCATCGAGGATGTGTATCAGTTTGTTCTAAAGGTAGAAGAGAAGTTGAACAAAAGATTTGATGGCAAGCAAAAAGGATGAGGAGGTCAAAGCGGAAGGGAGTAATGGAAGACCCAGGAAGCTGAAATGATGATGAAAAGAAAAGTGAAGATGTGGGTACTAGCCGAAGCCAAAGAAATGACAACTTTTACCCCTCGCGATCAAAATAGTGGTGATCAAAGAGGTAGAGGATGAGGGAGATATGGACAAGGATCTGGAAGTGGTGGTTTTAGAGGAGCATGTTTCAGTGTGGTGAAGAAGGGCATCAAGCCTATGAATGTCCACAACACCAAGGAAGGGAAGACAAAAGGCAGAAGGTCATCGAAGGGTTGCGCATGCAGATGAGGAGGCCCAATCTGAATATTTTGATGATGTTGAAAGGGGAGAGCCCTAGTGATTAGGAGAGCCACGGTGGTGAGGAAAAGGAACCAGAACAAAGGAAGAATCTATTTGCTGAAGGTGCAAGTGTGAAGGAAAATGTTGTGATGTCATTATTGATTGGAATGCGATAATGTAGGAGGAGATGGTCACAAAGTTGAAGCGAAGAGGAAAGGCACCCGCATCCGTATCGGATATGCCTGGTTGTAGAAAGACCACAAAGTTTTGGTCAATGAGTAGTGCCTAGTAAAGTTCAAGATCAGGAGCTACCATGATGAGGTACTCTATGATATCAACCCCATGGATGCATGTCACATGTTGTTGAGAGTCTGTGGCGTTCGATAGGCGAGCTATACATGATGGCCATGCAAAACTTATTCCTTGACAAAGGATGGGGTTCGTCACAAGTTGAAACCCCTGAAGGAGACCGAAGAAAAAACGATAGTACTAGAATTTGTTATGTAGATGGAAGAAAAATTTTAAAAGGTATGAAGCATGAGTGTGTGTTATGCATTGATTCCTAGAGTGAGTAAGGAGGATAGTGAGAAGGTTTAGAAGAAGTTTTGGGATGTTGGATGAGTTTAGGATATTGTTTCCGATAATGTACCGAGGGTTTACTACAATAAGGAAGATCAGTCATTAGATTGACTTGATTCCTGGAGCTAGTTTGCCAAATAAGGCTATAGAATGACTCCAGCAGAAAATGAGGAGTTGAACAAACAAGTTCAAGAGTTGTTGAGAAAGGGTTTGATATGGGAGAGTTTGAGTCCATGTGTAGTACCTACAGTACTAGCACCAAAGAAGGATGGGGAGTGGAGGATGTGTACAGATTCCCGAGACATAAACAAGATAAGAATCAAGTACAGATTTCCCCTGCCAAGGATGGATGATATGATGGACTGTTTGAGTGGAGCTTAGTACTTCACAAAGATTGATCTGAAGAGTGGATATCACCAGATCTAGATTCAAGGGGGAGATGAATGGAAGACTATCTTCAAGACCAAAGAGGGCCTATACAAGTGATTAGTCATGCCTTTTGGGCTAACCAATGCACCGAGCACATTCATGCGGCTCATGAACGAGGTACTAAAAGAATTTCTGGGAAGTTTTGCTATTGTGTATTTAGATAATATTTGGATTTTCAGTAATACGTTGGATGAGCATTTGATGCATATTTGGAGAGCCTTTGAGAAGTTAAGAGAAGAGAAACTATTGATTAATCTGAGGATGTGCAATTTTGTGAAGATGGAGTTAGTGTACTTGGGGTTTGTTGTCTCAGCAGAAGGTCTCAAGATGGACCCAGAGAAGTTGAAGGCTATTTTGGAATGGCCTACCCCAAGAACTGCTACCGAGGTGAGATCTTTCATGGTTTGGCTAGTTTTTATAAAAAGTTCATTAGAAACTTCAGTAGTATTTGTGGACCCTTGACTGAAACAATGAGAGGGGATAGAAAAGAATTCAAGTGGAGCATTGGAGTGGCAAATAGTTTTGGACTGTTGAAATAGAAGGTGACAAAGCAACCTGTTCTAGCCCTCCCAGATTTCAACAAGGTGTTTCAGGTGGATTGTGATGCCAGTGGTTGTGCCATTGGAGCAGTGTTGAGCCAAGAAGGTAAGCCCATTGCCTATTTCAGTGAAAAGTTAAATGATACCAAGAGAAAGTATTGTATATGATCAAAATTTTATGCGATAGTTCAAGCATTAAAGAAATGGAGACATTATTTGTTGCCGAAGGAATTTTTTCTATATACTGATCATCAGGCCTGTATAGTACCTAAATAGTCAGGGAAAATTAAATCAGAGGCATATGAAATGGGTAGAGTTTTTGTAGAGTTATACTTTTATTTTGAAACATAGGAGTGGTAGTTGACAGGTTTTCGAAGATGGCACATTTCATCCCATGCCAAAAGACCCATGATGCAATCCACATTGCTGACTTGTTTTTAGAGAGGTGGTGAGGCTACATGGTCTACCAAAGAGTATTGTTTCAGATCGTGACACCAAATTTGTGGGGTACTTTTGGAGGACCTTGTGGAAGAAGCTGAAGACAGAGTTGAAGTTCAGTTCTGCACACCATCCACAAACAGATGGCTAGACAGAGGTTGTTAACAAGAGTCTAGGTAACCTATTGAGATGTTTGGTAGGAGATAAACCCAAGGGATGGGACTTGATCTTACCCCAGGAAAAAAATTTCTTACAACAATTCTATCAATAGAAGCACTGGTAGATCACCATTCAGATTGTATATGGAGGAGCCCCAAAACAGCTCCAGAATTGAGGAAGATGGACTAAAAGAGAAAATAAGTGTTGAAGCCAAATATTTTGTAGAACACATCAAGGATATACATGAGAAGGTAAGAGAACATATTAACAAGATGAATATGCAGTATAAGGCTAAGGCAAATCAGAAGAGGAGGTATAAGGAGTTTCAGATTGGTAATGAAGTGATGGTCCACTTGAGGAAAGAAAGGTTTCCCGTGGTAACTTATAACAAATTGAAGATGAAGAAATTTGGTCCCTGTAAGATTTTGAAGAAGCATGATTCAGGGAATGCATATGAGGTAGAGTTGCCTGATGGAATCAACATTTCCCCTGTGTTCAACATTTCAGATTTGACAAAGTATCATGAAGGTTGCACATAGGAAGTACCAACAATTGAATAGTGTGGGATTCCAACACCTACTTCAGAAAAGGAGGAGATTGAAGAAATCTTGGATAGTTGTGTGGGAAGGAGTACCAGGAATAGGCAGTATGAAGAATATCTGGTGAAATGGAAAGGAAGGCCTATTGAAGATTCATCCTAGTTGCCTAAGGTAGAGGTTGACCGTTTGGGTTTTCCTCCACTATCTGAGACATGATGGGGTCACTTCTCAAATTACCATGGGTGTCTGATGTAGGAGCATCCAGTGGTGTAAGGGCAATCTTACATCACCCTAAAATAGTTAAATTTCAATTTTCTCAGTTTTTAGATGTTTTTACATTTTTGGATACCCTTTTCGTCATAATGACATTCCCAATTTACAGTTTTTATTTTATGTTTCTGGGTTGAAAGATATTGCAGTTTTAGTTTCCCAAATTTGCACCTAAAAATCTTCTGAGTTAGATTTAAGGCACTTAGAATTCCTGGAACTGCCCCAAAACTTGCTGAAATTGGCGTAGCAGATTTCAAGCACGTTATTGACTTTGACACCTTTCCAACGGTTCAAACGGTTCATGAATCGGAGTCCCAGATCAAAAGTTATGGTCCAGGGAAGTTGGGGCACTTTCTGGAAGATACGATTGCAAATGCTCTTTTGAAATTTGAACTTCATGTTGTAAATTTTTGGTGCCAAACCGTCTAAACTCAAATTTGAATGTTGTTTTGGCTCCAAACTAAAGAGGAGCTCTATTTATGGGCGGGTTTCTAATTTTTGGGTAACTTTTTGGGGACAAGCTCGCATATTTCGAAAGGGTTATTATGTAGCTTTTTGTAACTTGCATGTGTTGTAGAACTTGGGGATTGAGATCCTCTACATGTAAGAACCTCCATTTTATGAATAATAAAATTATTATCTTGTTTGTGGGTTATTTTTTGTGTCCTGGGCTATGCCCTCATCAGAGAATCATTGGAAGAGGAAGACGATACATGGTGGATGTAAGTCCATGAGAGGAGAGATGAATGTAGTGTATATTTGTTGGAGGAACATGAAGTTAGTTTTGTAATGATGTTGGAAGAAGAGAAAAAAAAAATTTCATGTGCACTTTGGATAGTGATGGAGTTCATTGCATATTAATTGCAATTTGAAAGAATGGTTCTACCATTCAACTCCATGTTTGTGAGTATATTCTCACAAATTTCCTACCTGTCATGTCTAATATAGGAGCATCCAAGCGGACTAGTAATCAATATCATCCAAAAACATTTGAATTTTGATTGCTCATTTTTCAGTTTTGGTTTTCTCCATTTTGAAGTTGCATTCTAAATAGATTTTAGTGGTTGATTATGGATGATGTTGAATGAAGTTTTTTCATAGATTGAAAAACCTTGTATATCAATATGAATTTGAAGGCTCATTGTGTACAGTTTCATTGAATGCCAATTGATATAGATAATTTGGAGTTAGCGTGAGGGAAAGAAGGATTGGAAGGCTGTGACTTTGGGATAAAAGGAATTAATTATTAAAAGAAAACAAAGTTTCACAGCCTACATACAATATAACATATAGAGAAATGGCTAGTTGTTTGTGCCTCTAATAAAAGTCAGAAGACAATTGAAGGAGAATTGGAGGGGCACATGAATTGGGAAATAATTATAATGAATGAAAATTTTATTTTAAAGAAATAAATTAATACAGATGGGAGAAGGTGAAGAGCCTCGACCAGATTGGGAAAAGATTGGATGGAATGTTATGCCACATATTTTGGAGAGGGGGTTACATAGAGAGAGTAGATTGGGAAGAAGTGTGAGCTTTGGAGAGAGGTTGTGGAGGATAAAAGGGGCAGTCAATTAAAATGGAAAAATGTAAACCTTGAAAAGGTATAAAAGGATCCCATAAATAGACCGTGCCTCATAATGAGTATGGATTAGCCTTATGAGAAACCAAAAATAAAGATGGATTTGCACCATGTAACGAGTGAATATTAAAGGGGAAGATGAAGAACCTAGATGGAATTCAAAATAGGATAGATAAAATTAATAAAATTTAGGCTGCACCATTGTTAGAGGGATGAGTCGATGCCAAGAATAAGAAAAAATATATAAAGAGTAAAGAGTAAAGAAAGTGAGAACTAAGGGAGTGTGGCTAGGTAAGAGCAGAATGGATGAGGCCAAGCAGGAATAGTAACATGGCACGAAAGGGATAAGAAGAACCACATGAGAGTATAGAATTTGGGAAATAAAAAGAGACAGAGAATAGTCTAAGTAGATATAATGATGAGAAAGTTAGTAAGATAGAATAGAAGAGGTTGAGCCTATTACGGAGTGTGGATACAAAGAATCAAATGCCATGTATTTGTAGTAGTGATGAAAGGGGATGCACCAAGAAGTAAAATTGCTTGGAGTGACATGGAAATTATAAACTGAGAAGATATATGTGTATAAACAGGGAGATAAACATTGAGGAGAACACTTTGGAAAGGTCTAAGTGCATAGTCAAAATGTATAAATAGAGGGGACCAATAACATCAATTGGAATTGTAGATAATGGTATGGATTTAAAATTTTGATTTAAATAAATTGAGTTTCTTTCTATTTTTTATTGCAAAATTTTGAATCGTTTCAATTGAGAAATGAAAATGTCAAATATCATTTGAATTAGCAATAAGAAGTGTAAATAAGTTACAACATTTGAAAATGCATTAGTGAGAAGGGGAATATTGCTCGTGGCTTGTTGGGAGTTGTTTTGATTTGTGTATGTTGTGGAAGGAGAGTTTTTTGTTTTTGTTTTTATTAGTAATCATGATCTAGGTAATGATAATGTGCTAGTGAGCAGATATGAATGAATGAAAGCTTTTATATTATATGCTTCACTTCAATGGATAGGAAAATTCAAGATAAGGTAAGAGTCACAATTTGAAGTTGACGAAGGAGGGAAAGTTAAAAAAAAAACAAATAAATAAAAAAGATAATTGGAGAAATACATAAATATTAATTTATTTATTTATTTTAGAGGAAAATATTTGATTTAAACAAATTATTTTAATTTATTTAATTTGAGGGGGGAGTGTTAGCTAATTAAATATTTTTTTAAAATAATTTAATTATAGTAGACCAAATATTATTTGAATTAATGTTCAAGGGAAAATGATAATAGGTGAATTAGTTGAATAATTAAAAATTATTTAATTAATGTAGATATGACAAACAAATTTAAGATTATTAAATAATTAACAATTATTTAACTACTATGGATGAAAAGGGGAAAATATTAACTTAATTGAATAATTAAAAAATTATTTAATTACTATAGATAGAAGAATTGATGAGGATAATGATAGATGATACAATGAAAATGCATTTGTCATTTTTAGGTGTTTACATTTTTCTCCTCATTGAGAGAATGTGTTTCATAGTGGTGTTTCAAAGAAATAATGATAGTGATATATGCCCCAATGTGCCCCAATAGTATCAAGGAACGGAGGCTATGATGCCTCCTCGAGAGAATGGCCAAGAAAGAACAAAATTTATAATCAAGTTCTTGACAAGAAGGATAAGCTAGCTTTGTGATAATGAAGATTATATGATGATAATGATAAATATGCATGTAATGGATATTTATGATACTCTAATGTTATTATGCTATGGATTATTATGATGCATACTAATAGTTGTGAATATAGGATATGCAACAAAACTAATCTCCACCAAGGATAAAATATCAAAATGAATCCTATAAATGGGAGATGCAATAAAAATCTATATGCACTTGATGGATGACAACTGAAAAATACTCTAATACTTTGAAAGGAACCTTGGAAATTGGATATCATGCACCAAAGTATAAAACCAAGGTGTGTTTTGTACCATTTACCCTCTTGCATGGAATTTAACACAACACACAATCATGACATACAAAGAGAAAAACCATGTCTCACTTTTAGCTACTCTGAGCTCATTAATATATAAGATTTCATTGAGAAAATGTGAGACAAAAGATAAAATCAAGAAAGAAAAAGGAAAATAAAATGTTAAAGGAAAGAAACTAAACACATATCTCTTTCCAAAAGATAAGATAAGTTTTGATTTTAAATAGTGCTTATTGTAGGAAAGATGCATCCATTAGGGCCTTAGTTTATTTCGATAACATCTATCGTAGGAAATATTATTTTGTTAAGGCATTAAAATGTTTTGATCTACTTATAAAAAAAGAAAAGAAACAAGATATGCAAGCCATAGACTTTGTTTAATAGTTGAGATTTTTTTCTCATGATTTTTGTTGAAGTATAATGTTATGTTAATAGGTAGAAAAGCATGTGATCTCATGATAAGCAACAAAAACCAATCCAAATGCTTGGTTAGGGACAAGGTGCCCCCAATTAGGTAAGGATTAATACTATAAAAATGAATGGATCTACTAATGTATGATAAATGGATGGCTAAAACAATATCTACTAACAACCAAGCAATGGTAAATGGAAAAGTGAAATACTAATATTAATGGTAGGCGAATGTGATGGAATTCAATAATGAAGCTAATATATATAAACAATTAGGGTAGTTCCTAAGGGTTACACATAAAACTTCTTTAGATGAATGTTATTAATAGTTCCTTCTAAAGTTTCTTCTTCATGTCTAGCAATTTAATAAGCTCCAAAACTATAGTTTGCTATAATATTTATCTTCCTTATCTCTATCTTGTGGATTATTTTGATTCTCTTTTAGGAACAAGTCTCCAATTTCAAACTTTCAAAATTTGATCTTGATGCTAAGCAGGGTAAGGACTTCAAAAAACTTTGTTATCACCTTCAAACAAGACTTCAAAACTTAAGTATGCAATTATGCACTTTTTTCATCCTAGACAATGACTTATCAAACCCAAAAGGTGGGGCAGCAAACCAAAGACATTCTACCTTTGAACGAAACATGGAAGAAGGGAAAAATGGTTTGGTTAGACCATAATGAACACATTTTGAAGGTATCCAAGCGTGAACAACTCCAATCAAGGGTTTGACATCATGGAACATGTAAATTAGGCTTATTGCTACTAGGTTTATGCAAGGAAATAAGACCAAACAAAAGGAATGAATTTTCTTGTGGATTCTCCAACCTATACAAACTACTATTAGCATGCTACAATTATTCTCTCTCCTTTCTTCAACAAGCAATGTATAGGTTTTTTCAACCTACAATTGCTGCCCCAACACTATCATACATAGTCCTTGTAGGACAAACTTTGCATTTTGTCAAATAATTTCCAAAAAGACACAAAAAGTATTTGAAAATGTTTGTAAGAAATTCCTACACATTCTCCACACCTTCTCCAAGCACAAAACACATCAAATCTTGCATTTATAGCACACAAACTTCCTTTCACTATCTTCAGAGTTTGATACATTCAGAATATCATACTTACAAACCATTGGAAGCACGTGCAAACTTCAATATGGGCCCTTGCAAGCTTGGAACAAGGTAAAGTACATAAAAACAGGCCCTTCCACCCATTGTGGTGGTTTTCCACCTATGGAAGGCCAAATTGCATCTTATTTTCCCCTCTCAGGTTACCCTAAGTAGGGTTTTGACAACTTTCAAAAAAAACTTCAATATCTTGCAAAACACTTGATGAAATTCAACACCACAAAAACAAAAAGAAAGAGGATTCACATGCTCATGCAATACAATTAGTTTCAGATCTCTAAATGGTTCGTACAAGCCATACAAGAAAGTAGAATATATTGAAATGTTAGAGAAACTTAGAAAAAGGTTTCTTTTATTAACTCAAAATTGTACAATATCAGTTCTCCAACCAACTATTTGAATTTGGAAGGTGCATACATGAATTTAAAATCAATCCCAACTCCTTGAAATGGTTTCTTGCTCTGTTTGTAATTTTTTCTTTATTTTCAACACTTTTCCAAAGTTGCATGACAACTTTTAGCAGCATTTGGCAACTTTTCACTTTTTTAAACAAAAACCAAATTAATCACTCAAAAATGAATCCGTATGATTCCAAATAGTCATAAATAACCTTATTGGACAAAAAAACACATAAACAACCTAAGACTATAAACATAACAAAAAGTAAGAAAAGTGAGGCTCTTGATGCCCTTGCATGAGATCTTCCTTTTATAGTTTTGACAAAGGAAGCTTTGATAAGCTTGTAAATGATTCAATCCATTGATATACCTTTCATCTAATATCTTAAGCTCATACAATCTAGATACTCAATATTGTTCCTCATCAATAACATATTTTACACACCTTTAAGGAGTGGAGCTCAACCTTAATAGGCAAAATTTCTTTGGTTCCAAAGACTAGAGAATATGGAGTGGCTTTTTTAGGTTTGTAGATTCTAGTGTGATAATACCATAAAGCATGGTGAAGTTGCAAGTACTAATCATGATCGACTTCATTGATTTTTTTCTTAAGGATTTTTAATATAGTTTTGTTTGAACCCCTAGCTTGATTGTTACCTTGTGTGTAATATGTAGTAGAAAAATGATGTACTAAGATGAAATTGGTGACAAAGATCACAGACATTGCAATTCTTGAAGAGCTTACCATTGTTTGTAATGATAGCATGCAGAATACCATACCAAAACATGATATAATTTAGGATAAACTTGGCTATTTTATTTTTGGTAATATTGGGTAATGGAACAAATTTTACCCACTTTGTGAAATGCTTAGTGGTAGTTATAATGAACTTTTGACCATTAGATGAGGTAGGAAGGATTTTTCCAATGATTTTAAGTCCCTATTATGAATTTTAGGGAGTAGTTATCAGTTGTAACTCTTGGGTGAGTCCATGAATCAAGTCTCCATGTTTTTGACATTCAAAAAAATTCTTGGTGAATTGTTGCGCATCTTGTTCCATAGTTGGTCAATAGTAACTTGTTCTTAGAAAAAAAATGAAAAGGGTAGGCCCACTAGAATGTGTCCCACAAACACCTTCGTGTACCTCATGTAAGAAAGTTTTAAATTCTTCTATGTTTAGACAACTAAGGAGGAAAACATCAAAACTTCTTTAATATAGGGTATCGCCAAGTATGAAAAAATAGAAATATTGCTAAATAAATGTTTTCTTTTGTGCACTAGATAAGTTATATGGGAGTGTTTTGTCATAGAGATAGATGTAAACATCATGATACCAAGGGGAATCAAGACCAACTAGTTCACACACTAGTTAAGATTCTAGAACATCAAAAAAAGGACTAAAATTTGTTCTACTAGGAACTCACAACAATTAGTATTATGAGGTATAACCAAGATAGATGCAATGGTAGAAATAACATCAAAAGCTTTGTTATTTAACCTAGGTATTTTTCCAAAAGTGATAGTTGAAAGGTATTGTTTAAAACTATCTACATCCTCTTTTACAGAAGAATTTTTTCATCCTTTATTTGATAGCCACCATTTACTTGTCTTATAACCAATTGTGAATCTCCATAAACTTGAATGTCCCTTATATTGCATTGGATTCCCATTCTAAGTCCAATGATCAAAGCTTCATAGTCTCCAATATTGTTTGTGCAAGAGAAAGCTAATCTATATGATTTTGGGATACAATCACCTTGTGGAGATCAAAATAATTCTGACATAGATCCATTTTGAGTGTATGATCCATCAAAATACAACTTCCACAATAATGAATGGTTAATGTTAAAAATTTCCTTATCTATAAATTTTAAAATAATGGGATGATTTTCATCTAGAGGTGTTTCTATTGATTGATCTATAATGATTTTTCATTTAATAGCCTTATGATCCGCATAATCAATATAAAATTCACTTAGGATCATGACCTACTTTTCCATACAAGCAATTAGAGTAGCCTTAGATAAAAGGTATTTTGAGGGATCAACTTTAGAGATGAACTTTCTTAGATGATTCAACATGTAGTGTCTCAATTTATGTGATGCAAAAGCAATAGCTAAACATGTCTTTTATATTAGTGTATAATTAAGCTCATATCATACCAAAGTATAGTTGATATAATAGATAAATATTTCCCTTCCATTGTCATCATGTTGTGAAAGAAGAGCCTATATCACAATCGAAATGGTGAAGATGTACAATAACAAAGTTTTCCATTGAATCGGTGGCGTTAAAATGGGTGGTGAAGATAGATAATATTCAACCATGTTTTTAATTTAATATCCTAATAGTAAAGTAAAAGTGTCTAATCTTGAATCTTAAATGAAGTCCTATGAATGCAAATTTTAAAAGTTGCATCAAATTTCTAAGGTTAATCCTTTGATGATCTAAAAAAATATTGAAGGTCTAATTTATGTTGTTTGATATCTAGCTTATGTTCTTGAATATAACAAATAAATGGAAAATAAGAAATTTAAAAATATTAGATTTCCTCACAAGGGTGTGGGAGGAATCTATTAATTTGAGTAATATGATCCCAAACAACATGAATGTGTTTTGTAAACCATGTGAGACTTTGTTGTTGAGACTCTTAGGAAAAGGAAGGTTGGGCCTCTTGATCATGGTGGTCCATGAAATCTTATGTTGGTTAATAGAAAAACTAGTAAAAAACCCATTTCCAAACAACTTGTTGAATAACTTGAGTGACTCAAAAACATTCTAGATGATATAAGCATATATAGTCTCCAACTTAATTATGTATAAAATCATGATGTGAGTATGGATAATGACCTAATTTTAGCCTAGAAAAATCTAATAGCAACTTGGGGAGCTTGTCATGATCAACTTTTAAGAGAGTTCAACATGAGGAATAGTATACATGAGTCACAATGATGACACTATTGCAAATTTGAAATGTGCATTCCATTAAAAAAGTTTTAGTGATATGATATGTAAGTTTTCTTCTACCTATCACAATCATTTTTAAGTAAAAATTTGACAAACAACATAAAAAAAAATGATTACTAGTGAATTATTCATACACCCACATAAATTGAAGTTTAATGAGTTTAAATTTCTATTAATGAACTCCATCCAAATCAACTCTTTAATTCACTTCTTAATTATTATACATGTTATAAACTAACAAAGAGATCAATGTAAAGGGACATGCAAACAAGATTGAAGGAATGAATTGTGCTCAACCATGGATGTAGAAAATCAACGTTTGTAAATGGTTGAAGGAATGATTTGTACTCATATCTATCATTGGAATGGTTGCTACATCTCTACGTCTCAGGTTGTATACAACTCATTCCCTCAATCATTTCTGCCATGATAGATATATACATTAAATTGAAACGATAAGACAATAAATGTGATGAAAAGCATCTTCCTTATTCGTATATAGAGAGTGTTGGGTGACGCAACCACCCACGCTTTGGAATTTTTTAATCAGCTTTCACAAATAGATTTCCACATTGCATTCAATGAACAAAGATACGCAAAGAGATTTTATCAAGATAAGAGCACGCACTTGTGCAGGTAGTGGATTGTTTGTTATACCAAAAAAGCAAACAAGAAAGCTGCTCTCTACTATGAAGAGGTATAGGGAATCACTAAAGTTCTTGAAGAAAGTTTGTGGCCATCAATGATGTACAATATCTTCTTGACAACACAAGGTGCAGGTTGAAAAATGGGAAGATCTTCCACCGATAAGAAAAAGTGCAGTTCGAAAAAAATGGAAACATCTTCCACCAATAAAGAAAAGCAGATTGAACTAGTGCGATCCTTCCACGCCTGTGGATTCCAGAAAAAAAAAAAACTTTTTTTAGTGCTGTCCACATTGGAATTCATCATAAAAACCATTTCAATCAAATGGTTGGATCTTAAACGACTGGAAATGTTTGGAAATTCATTAGCACATTATAAAACACACTCTCGCCATATCAACAGTTTCGTTTAGGTTTAGAAATGTTTTTTTATGCATTTGCGTCTTATCACCATGATCAGTTTTAGTGAAGATACAGATAGTGGTTTGGACAAATCTGATGCGAGTGTTTGATTGGTGTGACTGATGTGAACTGAATGTGAGGGGCTCTAAACCAGACAAGTTTAATGATAAACAAAACTTAGGTAAGATATGAATCATTCTATGTTTCAAAGTAAGAATTGATTGCTATACCATGAAAGCTTGGAAAAAAGGATTGGACATTATTGTCGTTTACTCATCTATCAATCACCTTCTGGTTAAAGAGTTCAATGGAAATGATTAGAAGGGTTAAATGGACGCGGCGTGCAAACAAAATAAAGGAAACCCACAAAATAAGCCCCACAGATAGAATAATATGAATTCTTCCAGTACGAACTACAATATTTTGTTTGTATAGGACAAAAGAGCGTACTTTGTAATTTTGTCTTACTGATTTTTCTTCAAAAGAGGAATCAGGTGAGAATCATGAAGGGGAGTCTTACCAAGCACCACGCACCACTATAACCTCAGTTTGTATAAGTGCCCTTCACCTAAAAAGTACCTTTAATTTTACTTTTAATTTATTGTACAAGGCTTTATGCAATAAGATGAACAGTTAAAAAATGAGCTGTCAATAAGAGAAATAGAGGACTAATCTTAAAAATATAGTAATAACAAACAGCTAGGTAGCATAATAAGATTTCACAAACAACATGCATTGTGAGGTTTTATACAAAGCAGTTATATAAATAAATAGCTGATTACAAAAATATATACAGGGTTAGTTGTATAAATAGTTAGCTGATTACAAGGTTCCATACAAGAACAATTGTACAAACAGCTAGTTGATTACACAAACAAATACAACAATGGTTGTATATATGAAAAACTTGACAAACAATAATTAAAGTTCCTTTTTATTCTTATAGTTAAGTATCAATAATACACATATGATTGATTTATTTTTATTTATTTTATTATAGGGTTTTCTATCAAACCAAGTTTCTTAGCTACTTGATACATGAGCATGAGTCATAGGCCGAAATCTCTTCAGCTGAGAGCCAAACACTAAGGGGTATCCATTCCATCAAAGTTACCTAGGGCATGACCAACCTCATCCCTTATGATGTCAGGCTCTGCACTAAAGAAGACTTTGATCCATGGGCAACTCATTCAAAACCTAAGTTTAATAAAGAGCTAGATTGATAAATTGAAATATTATTTTAGAAACTAAAATAAATGGATAAAGGAATGTGAATTTGAAATAATGTTAAATAATAAATGTTGATATCTTACATAATCAAATTATTCAAGTACGTAAATTTAATGTTCGAATTGATGAATTGAAGAATTGAAGCATAAACAACAAACTCAAAAATTGATTGGCATCAATCTTGTGCTTCTCCAACCTAAACATGCACAAATAATCTCTATTGTGGGATTAGCCTATAACTCAAGGGATCAAACTAGTAGAATTTGGACATCTATAAGGATGAGAATATTTAAAAATACATTTAAGGAAGTTGTTAGATAGTTAGGGTCAAGTTCTTCTAGAGGCCAGTTCCTTATTTTTATCAGCTTTACAATTCTAAGTAAATTATCAAAGACAACATTCTCAAACATATAAATTTCCTATGTGATTTTAATTGTAACTTGTATATATTGATTTTAGGATCCAAATTAATGTTCTTTAGGTCAATCTTGAGTATCTTACAAATGATCCTTGTCATCAAAATATAAATTTTGAGGTAGATAGTTAATACATTGGGATAGGTATGACTATATAAATATATATTATAATAAGTGCAAATGTGAAGAGGATGGGGTGCAAAAAATAGATATGTACATGAATCTAAAAAAGATAGCATACATCAGGATTGAACTATGAGCCAAACTTGACACAAGAGTATGCCGACAATCAATTTATGTAATTGTATAAAAATTATTCCACCAATATCAACACAAAATTAAATGAGAAATGACATGATATGTAAATTTAATAATCATAGAACATCAGTTTTTCAGAGCTTAACCAATTTCTTATAATCCCTTACTAGTTTAGTTTTAAATATTTAGATCAAAGATGGTTCTTATTCATTTACCAATTTTTTTGATTTAAATCAATGTTAATAATTGAAATACCATTTTTCTTATATATTTATACTTTCAACTACTACTTCTCTCTTATAATTTTCATATAATACAATTTTTAGTTAGTATGATAAAAATATTTAAATAATCTAAAACCAAATTTCATATTAAGTTATACTTGTAGACACCTAAAATCCAACCTTACCCAACCACACTTAATTTTAACCTATTCTAAGCCATTAATTAAATAAAAAATTATTTATTTAATCTCCATCCTTTCCCATACTTGATCCTAAATCATTTAATTAAACAAATATTTATCATTTATTTAATTATTTTCCCTTCCCATGACCCCATTAATAAAATAAATATAATATTTATTTAATTAATCCCTCTTTATCCTCTATCCTTGTCCATCTAATCCTAGCCCTTTATCTTGTTCACATGGATCATAATCTAAATTTTCTATCATGTGACAAGATTCCTCTTCACATGTCTAACTAACTCCTTGTCTAGAATAATTGAACATAGACACCTCTCTAGAAGTCAAACTAACTTTTCAACTTATCCATTCATCTCATTTAACCTCTTAATCCTAGCCATTCCCATAAGATTTTTTTATCCTTATCCAAATCCTAAATCTAAACCTAAACCCTATCCTTCATGTGACACTTGTCACATGACTACATCCTTGATACTAGCACTAATCCTCATGCAATCTTAGTCATCCATCATAAATGATTCCTAGTCATCGATTTTTCCTCTTCAAGAATCTACATCTACAGGATCTCATCCTTCATCCTCATCTTAAAAAATCTACTATCATATCAAGGTTATGCTATAATATTGAGCAATCCACATACTATCAACATCAAAGAGAAAAAAATGGAATAAGGCTAAACTCTATTTCCACTCCTCGAGGAGTGAGCAAAGATTATAGGTGAAGGTATATTTTTTGTATTTATTTATCTTCCATTTTGGCATGCTTAGTGGGAATGACATCCCTTTTTAACCCTTTTGGTGCAATTTTTGTAAGTTTTTGTGATGCAAAAGGTATTTTTAGGTCCCGAATCCTAGAATATAAAGTGGCACCTTTGTTTCATAGAAAGTTGCCTCTATAGCTCATAGAGCTACACCGTTCACAAAAAGGGACACCACAAGTTCCTCAATCAGAACTATACTTTTGTTCTATGCATTGTATTTAATCAATTAGGGCTTTACCTAGGGTTTGATTGACCTTTGATGCATTGTTTTGCAAGATTTAATTATTCTAAATTTTTATTTCTATATGTTGTTTCAATCTTTGAATGCAATAATTAGGGTTTTGTCAAACTAGGGTTTCTTGCAAGTTTTCTAGGAGATCTATGTTTTCATAATATTGAGATATTTTTAGCTTCTTATCTAGTGTATTTTTGCAAGATATGCTCATTTTATAGTGTTCCCTAACCTTATCTTGTAGTTTTCTCAACAAGGTTTGTGAAAACCTTGACTTTTTGGATGTCGAGGCAATTTTTTAAGCCCTATCTTTGAAAGAACTCCTCTATTTCATAGACCTATACCTCTACATCACCAATCTTCATATGTGTTGCATAAGTTGGCACATCTCTTTGGAATAGCTATGCTTTTGTTTTAGTTTACATTTTTAGGGTCTTTGACCTCTTTTTGGCATCTTACCTTCACTTTTGATAAACTAACAAGTGGTGCAACTATCTAATGCATGTCAAATATCATTATCATCAAGATTGATAATGGTTTAATGTAGGTTATGTTGGTCCAATATTTTATTTCTCACTAATCTAGGCATCTAAAGGGTATGTGTAGGATCATCATGGAAAAAACAGGCCCTTAAGAGGCAAAAAAATCAGAAAAATCAAAGTTAGGAAACTTGAAGTAAAAATTTGAATAAGTTATCTATATTATTTCAAAAATATGTAAGAATAGATTCCATAGAAAATTGAATGTAGATTCTAAATTACTAGGTTTCTTTAAAAAAAAAAGTCTATTTGGGGAAAATTTGAAATTTTCAATGCTATAGTACTTAAATTTAATGGAAAATAAAGAAGTAGGTGTCTGTCTAACCACCCTAACCACAATAAAATGATAATATTTTTTTATAAGATTTTAGATATAAGTAGAGGACTCATGTCCCGATGTGATGCATATTTTTTTGTAATTTTTTTTTCAAGTAAACAATTAATTATGATTTTTTTATTACAAATTTTAAAAAATATAAAAAACTTGTATGTCTGACCACCTTAACTTGGTCAAAACTTCATGAAATTCAATTTTTCTTTTTTTAATCCTATAGTATGCAAAGCATAGAATGTGATGCATGTTATAGATTCAAAAAATGTGATACCATTTGAAAGCTATACATTTTTTTCAATCAGTCTATCAATCAAGGATTTAGTCATAATTTGAATAGAAAATGAATAATAATTACTTATTAAATTCCAAGTAAAGCATAATTTATATTGGTTGAAAGCTAAGAATCTCCTTTAAAAACCCTTTTTATTTCATCAATTTTCGGTAAGAAAAAAGTTGTCAGCCACATACCCATCATATTGCCACTTTTTGGCCCATCATGATCCTACACATACCCTAAAGTAGTTTAGTGAGTTGATGAATATTGTTTAGTTTATTTGGAAGCGTGTGTAGATGTATGCTCTTGTTGGGATTATGGAGCCTTGCAACATGAGCATGAAGTATGGATGGTTTGTGTCAGTTGTTTCTATGTTGTCATTGATGACAACATGGTGATAACTATATGGGAAGTCTACTTGGTTTACTGGAAGTTCTTCTCTGTTGGTAATACTCTTTTGTAATGGATCAATGTATTGGTATTTGAGTCTAGAATTCACCGCAAGATCTGATATGATTCTAATCTCTTAACCATGTTATTATGACTCATTTAGATAGCTATATCATAGATCTTGAGACATCTTTTGGTTGTGAGTAGAAAGTTATCTCTGACAGAGTTCAACTCTTTATTCTACTATTGTTTCTTGCTTGGCATATTGGGTGGGAGACTCTGCATTTTATTAAGGTGGGCATTCTTATGCTACAATTTTTTGGGTACTCTCTATGTTTGTGGTATGATGGGAAATTAATGTGTTATTAGATCCGGAAGGTGTTTCCTTTGAGGAATATTTGTTGGTTTGGAGAATTGTGTTCTAGTCTTAGTCAACTTAGTGTATGCAATACATTATGAAGACTAGTTATGTTTTATGGATGTTAGCCAACTTAGTATACTACACTACATGGATAAAATGTTTAATATGGTGCCAAAAAATAGAGTTTTGATTACTTTTTTTTCATCTAATTAGGCCAACCTAATTGATGAATAAGATATGCTTGTACATATAAGATTCCTTGAAGAGAGAATGGAAGTATGAAAAAAGAAGAGGTGCAAAAAGGATTAAGGGTATGTGAAGATCTAAGCCTAAATGCTTTATTAGTTGTGGATCAGTGCAAATTAGTTGAGTGACTGTTGTGTGAGGCAGTACTTCATATTCTAAGCTTCATTTGATCTAAACCGTGCATATTTAAGGTGTATTCTAGACCAGTTCAATCTTTTGGCAATGAGCTACTATCCTTGTATCTTGGCAGTTAGCCATCTTTCGTACTTAGGAAATGAGCCTTTTTAAGGATAATGATTCTTGGTAGTGAGCCCTGTAATATTTTTTATCCAGATATAATATATTGTGAGTTAAACCTCACCAATTTTTTTTCCCTTTTTGGGTTTTTGATGTAAAAATCTTGGAGTTCATGTGTATGGTTGCATTGATTTATTTTTTATGTTCCTTCTTGCTAATTCAATCAGAATTGTAATAATGATTAGATGGATTTTATTATGGTTTTATGGAATAATGATTCACACCCTCTCTTAGTATTCTGGATATTCAATAATTGGTATCAGAGCTTGGTTCCCCGGATGAATCCTAACAACTTATGGAAGGTCCCAAAATTTGAGTATAAGAAATATTTTCCTCTAGAAGTGGTCTTTGTTGGATATTAAGAAGAATTAAAAGATTTTAAGGACAAGTTGATGAAATTGAATGAGTATATTGAAAAGCTACAAAGTAAAAGTGTTGAAGCATGTGATCTACTGGTTAAGGAAGATGAAATTGTCTCTGACCTGCTGCAACAATTAGATGAGAAGAAAAGATCTGAAGAATGTCACGAAATTGAAATTAAAAGGAAAATGGATGAATGCATAAAGGAAAGAAGTTTTGAAGAAAAAATTAAGATAAGCTCAGAAATTCTTGATAAATTGATTACTTCTCAGAGATGGGGAATGGATAAGAGTGGTTTAGGGTTTGAGTAAGGTCAAAGTTATAAAGTGAAGCAATCAAATATGGTAAGAAGACTCAGTGTAAATATGGAAAAATCAAGGATCTAAGAAACAATACATGAAGAACTCCTATCAAACAACCTGATGCTAAAAGGTATTTATCTTTTAATGTTGTTTTTTATTCCTATAATAAATTTGGTCATAAGGCAAAGGACTACAGAAGTAAAATGAATGATTCTTTATCATTCTCCTAAAAAATGTCTTAAGTGCAAGAAGATTGGATATAAAGTTAGTCTATGTAAAGATAAGTTGAATAAAAGAAAAAATGGAAAGAAGAATGCTATTTTCTGTAAGTACAACAATCTAGAACACCCTGGTAATAACTGTAGAAGAAGAAGAAAAAAATTTGACAAAGAAGAATCAAACCATTGATCTAGAAGAAGCAAGCAAGGAAACGGAAAATATTTGGAGAAAGGAAGGAGAATTCAAGCAAGTTGAATCAAAATCATCAGTCTTATTTGTGCCAACTTTCGACATAAATACTCCCATCAACTTTTGAGTCAAGTGGTTGCTAAGGGGGAGAAATTATTAGAAAATATAATAAATCCCATCATAGATACTTGTGTCACATAATGACAAAAGTATATTTAATGTGGTAACAAAATTAATGAATTTTCTCATTCGCATGTGTTAAGAATGAAGTCTACAATTTTTTTTCAAGAATGGAGGCATAAACAATTTTTGAGGTAATCTACATGCATGTTGAATCATTTATTGCAAAATCATTCAAAATGGAAGGAATAAATTTAGATGATTCAAGAGGCATATGTATTTTTAGAGAAGTGTGCAAAGGAAGCTTAGAGAGAAATTCAGAGTTTCAGGGTTTGAAGAAGAGAACAAGTGAAT
Organism: Sequoia sempervirens; assembly: GCA_007258455.2. NCBI lineage: Eukaryota > Viridiplantae > Streptophyta > Pinopsida > Cupressales > Cupressaceae > Sequoia > Sequoia sempervirens. The sequence goes on along the minus strand of VDFB02058242.1, from coordinate 763,856,433 downwards.
TTGAAGTGAGCTTCATAAGCAAGATATCTATACATTTCTTGTTTGCATTTACAAAGGTATTCCTATTTGCACAATCTTTCATTTTTATTGCTATGGATAATTCAAAGGTTATGAATAGTACAGATAGAGTGCAAGTTAATTTGAAGATATATTTGAGGAATGTGTCAGAAGAGTTTGTTGGTACATTCTCTCACTTCCCTCCAAGAGTGTTCCCACAGAGGATATCTATGCATTTGTTTATAGTAAGAAAGAAGAGATGTTGTCAGTTCAATTGAGCATGCTATGGGAGAGTGAATTGGAAGAGAGTTATGATGCCTATAGAGTGTTAGTTGACCAAAAGTTGGATGTTTGGAGGAAAGTCCCCTTGTTTGAGTTTGAAAATAAGTATATTCAATTAGTGTTGAGCATAATTCATGATGAATCTTTGTGGATTGATGAGGAACATTTGATTACTAGAGAAGCTATCTGAGATGTAACTAGTTTGTGTTCCTCCAAACCAATTCCCAAATAGAAGGCTATGGATTAACAAGAGATAATTGAGGTTACCATTGTGAATATTTAAGGGAAAGTGGTTGAATTGAGATCAATTATGGATCTGGTAATAAGGTATGCTGCTATGGTCATTGGTCACAAAGTTTGTATCCCTAGAAATGAGCTCACGATTTCTACTACTACTATACATACTACCATTGATATGGTTAGAAGAGGTATGGAAATTATGACGTGTGAATTAATTCATATACATCTTTTGAAGAATTTAAAGGAAACCAAGAAAAGTAAGAAGAATATATTTTGGTATGGAAATTTGGTTGTTTGTTTACTCTTTTACTTTTTTAGAGAATTACTAGTAATAGGAGGGATAGAATAGTTAAATACAAAGCCTCTTTCCCATCAAATCAATAACTTCATGATAAATCTTGGTAGCTTGGATGCACAAGAGACTTCGATGCACAAGAGACTTCCCTTGTTGCATTCTTTGGAACATTTCAAATGAGGATAGTAGAAGTTTTAGGATTCTACTAAGTGTTGTTGAAAGGTAATCTGGAAGCATCAATTTCTCGTGTTTATAAGTTTTTGTAACATGGAAGCAATTGAATCAAAGTTGGAATGGATATTTGAGTTAGATTATGAAGTGTTAGAGGTTGAAGTTGATAATTATGCTAAAATTGTTTTGGAAAGCCCTAAGAATGTTAATGTAGAAGGTACCTCTGGTAGTGCAACTAGAACAGGGAAGAAAAGGAAGAGTGTTGGTAAGCAAGAAGTTGCAGAAGGAAGTGAGTTTGAACATGAGCATGAAATAATAAACATTGAAAGAGATTTGGAAGAATCATAGAAGGTTATTCAGAGTGCTAATTTTGATTCATTTATTTCTGTTGTGGAGAATCTTAGAGGCATGATTGATTCTATGAAGGTCTATATCTTTGGAATTGAAGTCCATACTAGAATTAGGTCTAATGAAGGAAATTTTGAATATATCAAGGAAAAATGTCCAAGTGCACATAATCGAGTGATGAAGGAATTAGAGTGTACAATTTTGTGAAGAGGAGGCATAGGAACTTCATTCTTTTAGTCTAGATTGGTTTTCTAGTACACTGGACATAAAAAATGAGATAGAGATGAGTGAATCTCGGATGAGCACTTAGGAAGATACACACAGGTTAACAAAAGATAGAGATAATGAAAGGTGGTCCTAGATTGTGCAGCTTCAGGACAAATTCTTTTCTCTACAGGATCAAAGGACTAAAGTTATCAAGAATTTTATGGAACTCAAAGACATGATTAAAATCAGGCACACTTTTTTTTCTAGTGCTCTTGGATATATTGGTGATTTATCAGAGATTAATCTTAGTCCCAATACTTTAGTCTAAGGAAAGAAAAGGTGCAGAAAAAATTTCCTATTGACAATTCTAAGAATAGAATGTAGATTTAAGCTTCAAAAATCAATTCTAGTTCATTAAAGATGCACATTACTAGGAAAAGGATAAGAAAAAATTCCAAACAACACAAAATAGACACCGGATTTAACATGGGAAAATCCTTTTGGGAGAAAAACCCACCACACCAAGAAAAATTCACTTTGTATTACAGTAAACAATGTACACATACAGAGTTACAGACTCGTGCTCATAGAGATGTCGATTCATAGTCTCAACATAGAAATCATTACAATTTTATCTAATCAATCACATTCTTTCTCTCACTGTTACAATTCATATACAACATACAATGAATAACTCAACTCCCAAAAAAAAACTATTTTAATGCATTACACATTATATCATTTTTCTTCTGAGAGAGTTCTACAATCAATAGATTTGCATCACTAGACCCATACTTGGAAACATACCAATTTGGTTCCCATTTGTAACAGCAGACAAACTGTCAATTAGCAATTACCATATTGAGCCAACGGTTGGCACGTCATCCAATCAACATCCTTCATCCACAGCTCTACCACAACCAAGAACAAACACCTTCATGGTGTGGCAGTGACAACACCGCACTACCACTAGACTGCTAGAAGGCTTCCATGGGATAGTAACATACTGCACTACCGCAAACAATCTTCAACATAGTCGTAGGGTGGCAGTAACACCGCACTACTGCTAGACTACTAGGAGGATTCTGCGGTATGGCGATAACACCGCACTACCATGCCTCTGCTAGGAGGCTTCTGCTGTATGGCGGTAACACCGCACTACTGCACCTCTCTTACAACCAGCTAGAGGTACATCAGTAGAAGAATGAAAGTAACATTTATGAATGTTGTGATTGCTTAGTGACAGAACCAGGGTTATACCAGTGAGTTTGAGACACATTTTTCTCAACAATCTACCACTTGACGAAGAACTCACCGAACTCTCTTCAATACAAAGTCACTAAATATTCTGGACCCCAAGGCCCATCAAATTTGTACACCATCTAAAATTATCCATGCTCACAGGCTTTGTCAATGCATCAACAATATTCTTTAGAGTATCAACCTTTTCCAAATAAACATTTCCATCCTCCACCATATCACATACACAATGATACTACACATCAATATGTTTCATCCTGGCATGGAAAGTTGGATTTTTTGCCAGACAAATGGCACTCTGAATGTCACACAAAAGAATAATCTGCCCTACATCAAAACCAATATCAGAACATAATCTCCTAAGCCAAATGGCTTACTTACAGGTGTGAGTTGTTGCCATATACTCAACCTCTATAGTGGATAAAGAGACTACAACCTATCGCTTGCTCATCCAACTAATTGCACCACCATTCATAGGAAAATATATCCACTGGTGGAATTTTTGTTGTCAATGTCCCCTGCCCAATCAGAATCCACATATCCATGAATGCTCACTAAATTCTGAGATCTAGTAGAGTGACCTTTATAACACAGGGCATACTCTGATGTACCCTTCAAGTATCTCAACACTCTTTTTACAACATCCCAATGCGACCTTCTTGGATTAGCCATAAACTGACTAAGAACTCCCATTTCTTGGGAAATGTCTAGCCTAGTACAGACCATTGCATACATTAAACTGCCAACTGCACTTGTATAAGGCACTCTGGTCATGTCCTCCATCTTAGTAGGAGATTTTGGACAATCTTCAATAAATAGTTTTGTTCCCTACAAAACTAGAACAATTAGTTGTTTGCAATTAGTCATACAAATCTCTCCAGAACAGTGCTAATATACTTACTTTGGTTGAGCCAAAGTTTTCTACTCTTTTTGTCCCTAGTTATTTCCATTCCAAAAATATACCTAGTTGCACCAAGATCTTTGATTTTGAACTTTGTAAACAACTAAGATTTTAGATCAGAAATCATAGACTTACTATTCCCTATGAACACGATATCATCAACATAGAGTGCAATAATAAGAACCCGATCATTTTTAGTCATGTAGTACACACAATGATCAGATTTTGATCTTACAAAACCCAGTGACAAGACAAAAGTGTCAAATTTCTGGTACCACATTCTAGGTGACTATTGTAAACGATACAAAAATTTCTTTAACTCGCAAACCAAATTTTCTTTAACATTTTTCACAAAGTGCTCAAGTTGGGGCATATAAATTTCTTCTTCAAGATCTCCAAGAAGAAATGTTGTCTTCACATCCATCTATTCAACTTCTAAGTCATACACTGCAACAAGTGACAAAAGAAATCTAATAGATGTCAGTTTTGCTAAAGGAGAAAAAATTTCTCCATAATAAATTCCCTCTACCTGGGAATAACCCTTCACAACCAACCTTGCTTTATACTTTTCAACAATGCCATTCAGACTGGTCTTCTTCTTAAATACACACTTACAACCAGCAACCTTTTTTCCTTTAGGTAAGGGCACCAAACTCCAAGTTTCATTCTTTTCTAATGATGCCATTTCTTCATTCATTGCTTCCAACCAGGAATCTAATTCAGACATTTTAGTTGCCTCTTTTATAGTCCTAGGCTCATCAATATTAGTAATCAAGGCATAGGAACAACTAGAATCCAACATAGAGAATCCATACCTATTAGGTTGCTTCTTCTCATGTGTTGACCTCCTCACAGGTTGAGGTTGAGGTTGTGGTTCTTCTTCAGAACTCTAAGAGCTACTTGAACTTTCCTTAGTTTCAGGTACACTATCAATGTGTTGTTCCTCTTTTTCTAGAGTTAGAGGTATTTCAACAACATCATTTTCCCTTTATTTTCACTGATCCCTGACTGTAGTTCCATTGAAGAAGGTTTCAGCTCTTCAAAAATTACACTTTTGTTGTCTACAACCTTTTCAGTCACAGGATTCCAAAGCTTGTATCCTTTCACACCAATGTTGTAGCCAATGAAGATACACTTAACAACTTTGTTCTCCAATTTAGATTTCTTCACATCTGACACATAAACATATGCTTCATAGCCAAAGACCTAAACATTTCTTAGAGAGGGCTTCTTACCAGACCAAGCTTCCATAGGCATTTTGTTAACAAGTGTTGATGAAGGAGACCGATTCAACAAGTAACATGTTGTAGCCACAACCTCAGCCCAAAACTTCTACTCCAGATTAGCATTGCTCAACATACTTCTTTCCTTCTCCATCAGTGTCCTGTTCAACCTTTTAGCCACTCCATTTTGCTGCGTAGTGTAAGGTGTTGATTTATGCCTTTTAATTCCATAGTCTTTACAATACCTTTCAAATTATGTAGAACAAAATTCACCACCATTATCTATCCTCAAGCATTTAATTTTCTTACTAGTTTGAATTTCAACCAAGTTCTTGAATTCTTTAAACCGACTGAACACTTATGATTTACTTTTTAGAAATTATACAAATTCCTTTCTCGAATAGTCATCAATAAAGGAAACATAATATCTTGATTTCGATAATGAAGGAAAATTTACTGCACCAAAAACATCAAAGTGAATATAATCCAACACACTAGAAGATTTATGAGGACTAGAATAAAAAGAAACATGATGATGTTTTCCATATATACAATGTTCACATAATTCAAATACCAGGTTACAATAATCAAGCCCCTCAACCAAGTTTTTATTTTTCAAGGCTTTTAAGCCTTTCTCACTAATGTGACCGAGCCTTTGAAGCAAGAGCATAGTCTTCTTTGCAAGAAGTTTAACTTTCAATGAATTAGACCCTATAGGAGCCTCAGTCTCCTTTACACAAACAACCTTTTGTGACTTTGCAGAGACACTGTTACATTGAACAAGTGTGTCTAACTTATATAGAGTACTAATTCAGGCACCCCTCGCCAGCACCATCGAGCCTCTAGTCATTTTGCAGCCATTGCTAGAGAATGAGACTTGCACTCCAACATCATTTAGCTTACTTACAGAAAGTAAATTCTAAGCCAGACCTGGTATATGTATTACGCCATCAATTCCCTTAATTCTTCCATCTGGAAACTAAATTTTGACTCTTCCACGACCAAAAATTTCCAAAGATGAATTGCTTGCTAAATACACCTTTCCACCGTCGTATTTTTCATGCTTTGTGAACCAATCTCTATGAGATGTCATATGGAAAGATGATCTAAAATCAATCAGCTAGATATCATCGGATTCCTGTGTTCCCAAGGCTACAATGAAGGAATCTACATCACTCTAAGAAGAATCATTATTAGAAGAGTTCTTCTTTTTCTCCAGTTTGCAATCCTTTCAGACATGACCAAGTTGCCCACAATTCCAGCACTACACGTTGGATTTTTTTCTAGGATTCTTTGATCTCCTTTTGATTTTGATTTGGACCTTTTATCCTTCTTCTTGCCTTTCTCCTTTAATTTTCCATGAACAGTAAGAGCCTCCTTCACCATCTCAGAAGATTTTCTTCTCATCTCTTATGATAACAAAGAAGCAACCACATCTTCCATCTTGAAAGTGGTTATCGTGCTCCTAATCACCATCACTAAATGATCCCAAGAATTGGGCAAAGAACACAACAAAAGCATACAACAATCTTCCTCATCAATATTCACTCCCACAGATGTTAACTGACAAATAAGCATGTTAAAAGTATCTAGGTGTTCAGCCATAGATTCCCCTTCCTCCATCTTCAAAGTGTACAACTTCTTCCTTAAGAACAACTTATTCACTAAGGAATTACCCTAATAAATATCTCCAAGCTTCTTCCACAAAGCAGATGTAGTCTTCTCTTCATGAACGTTCAGGAGAATCGAGTCTGCTAGATAGAGTCTTATCAACCCTTTTTATTTTCTATCTGTAAGATCCTAGTCTTCTTGCTTCATGCTTGAGGGTTTTGTTCCAAACACAACAAGCCAAAGATCACTATCCACCAACAGATCTTTGATTTTGAGTTTCCACAACTCAAAATTATTGCCATTGAATTTCTCAATTTCAATCTTTCCTAATGTGATTGCCATCTTAATCTGCAATCGAGATTACCAAATTTCTACAAAACTCCCACTTCAGAATTGACACAAAAAACCAACCCTACCCACAAGGATAACACAACTGGCTAGGCTCTGATACCACTTGTAAGGAAAGAAAAGGTGCGAAAACACTTTCCTAATGAAAATTCTAAGAAGATAATGTAGATTTAAGGTTCAAAAATAATTACAGTTAATTAAAGATGCACATTACCAAGAAACAAATAAGAACAAATTCCAGACAACATAGAATAGACACCATATTTAACGTGGGAAAACCCATTCGGGAGAAAAACTCACCACACCAAGCAAACATCACTTTGTATTATAGTAAACAATGTTCACATATAGAGTTATAGACTCATGCTCATAGAGATGTCGATTCACAGTCTCAACACAGACAACATTACAATTTTATCTGATCAATCACGTTCTCTCTCTCATTGTTACAATGCATATACAACATACAATGAATAACTCAACTCCCCAAAAAAATAAAAATATTTCAATGCATTACGTATTATATCATTTTTCTTCTAAGAGAATTCTACAATCAATCAATCTGCATCACCAGACCCATACTCAAAAACATACCAATTCGGTTCCCATTTGCAACAATAGACAAACAATCAATCATCAGTTACCATATCGGGCCAAGGGTTGCCACGCCATCTGGTCAACATTGTTCATCCATTGCTCTACCACAACCAAGAATAAACACCTTCGCACTGTGGCGATGACAACACCACACTACCGCTAGACTACTAGAAGGCTTCCATGGGATAGCGACATACCACACTACCACAGGCAATCTTCAACATAGTTGTGGGGTGGCGGTAACACTGCACTACCACTAGACTGCTAGGAGGCTTCTGCGATATGTC
>VDFB02058242.1:763787607-763848566 GCA_007258455.2 Sequoia sempervirens | reverse complement strand
TTGACATAGTTTTTTAATTTATTTCTCATTACTAATTCATGCAATCACTTTAATAACTTAATAGTAATCCTTGTTTAAAAACAAATTTGACATTTATATACACTTGTAAAAATTATTCTTACAATATCTTGCCCCTATTTATCAAAATGTCTAACTATTTAATAACTTTTTATATCATAGAATCAATCTAAATAAATATAGCCGATAAGGGCGTGGTTCGGTGGTCAAGTTGCTTGGTTGTAGTGATGGCCACCAGGGTTCAAACCCTCATTGGGCCAACGTGCTCGCAGGCCTTGTGCCTTCGCTGGGCCATTGCACTTGTGGGTTTGACTATTTATTGTGGTTTCTTGTACCTGGTTTATAGATCCGATCAAAAGTGTTTACCCCTAATAATATGGGTGCATTGCACCTTTTCAAAAAATAAAATTCTAAATAAATATAAATAAAAGTAAAAACAATTCATAAAAAAATGTAAAAACAACATCAAATTATATTTAAAACACAACGCATCTCAGTAGGAAGAGATAACGATAAAAATAAACCCAAAACCAATGGAAAGAGCATTGGGCATGCAAGAATTTATTTCATAGGAGCTTTTATTGGTACTTTAGCATAAAGCTTTCTTTTATCAGGAATATGATTGATTAAGTTTTCTAATTGCAGTCGGTGATCTCTTTCCAACTTGATTCTCTTCTATTATAATTAAGTAGCGTTATTTGTAGGTTTTTGAATATGGAAGAGTGAGGATGCCCATGCCTCTGATGTGCAGAATGATTTTTAATGCTCTTATTGTCACGCTTTATGCGTGGATCCACCGCCATAGCTTTATTCCCATATACCTAACCTGGTGACCATTGAAAGTTCATTGGCATTTAAAGAACATTCTGCTTACTTTACTTAGTTCTTAATGTTGAATATGAGATCAGTTTGCTTTATTTATTCTGCAAGAATCCATCTAATTCTATGTTTGGACAAGTCGCTGTTTAGGGCGTAAACTTAAGAGCAAAGCTTTGAGGCTTCTAAGATTCTTTCACTAATTCTATCTGCCCATACATTGAATCTTGACCCACATGAAAATTGAAAGGAGATTCTGCCTCAACTTCCATCCATTATGATGTATATTGAATAGGTTTATAGCACAGAATAATTATTTTTTCACACATGCAAAACTGCGATGGAATAAATTATAATGGCCTACCATTACTTTGTTTAGATTCAACGTTTTGTCGCACATTGTTTCACATATTAGCAGTCGAATCTTTTGCAATAAGTTAACTGCACCGAGATATTTGCGCTGTTGTCAAACGCAAGGGATCAATTTAGTGGATATGAATTCTGACCATTTAATCATACGTCATACGAAATAGTTGTCTTGTCACCCAGAACGTCATGAAATTTAATTCCATGAAAAGAAGAAGAACCTTTGAAAATAGCAATAATACTATTCCAATGGCTGATGTGTAATCGACTTTTATATGCTTTGACATTGTTGTCACACTAATATTGAGATTGAAGATCGTCTTGAGAGCTCTTGCAATGCGGTTAAGAAAGCCCATTGTTGTGCGAATTGTTTATTGGTATGACTAATTGTAGGATTTGTATTTTTATTTGCATTTTTTCTGAAAAGCTAACAATAGATGGGAAGAATCGAGAGTTCTATTAGGGTTCCAGTCTTGGTTTTGGTGATGTTTGTCTTCTTTTAGGTTACCAAGTCTATAAGTGTTTTTTTTTTGTTTATTTTGAGGCTTTTGGTCTCAACTGTTAGTAACATTATAGTTAGTATTAGAGTTGAAGGTTTAACAATACATGACAATACATTTTTAGTTCAAGCATCTTATAAAGTTTGTTCTTTAGGTGTTCACATAGGTGTGTCTACCAAAACAACTTTGAATTTGGTTCTCCCATTCTATAATTTGATAGTGCATGATGGTAGCTTGAAAATTATATTTTGATAGCATATTTTGCAAGGAGAGTATCCCCTAAAGGCATGCTTAAAGAATGGGTGTCCATGGTTTGGATCCCACATGGAGATCACTTTGATGTCATGCAAAACCTCATCAAGGTCTTTTCTCTTTTCTTATTTTGCTAAAGCCAATTATATTGAGAATATTCTCAAGTGTGGTCCCTAGTACATGTTTGTTCCTCTCTACTTGTTTTCATATGCTAGGCTAGAGAATTTATTATTTCTAATGAGAAAGTAGTTTATGTCCCTATCTAGTTGGACTTTCTTGGGTTGCCTTTTCCATGTTGAAGTTTCCTAACCAAGATAGCATCCTCCCTAGGTAGAATATATTGTTTTTTGAATTTGAAATTAATTTTTAGCTTAAGCTTTGAAGATGCTCTATTTAAGTTGAATTCTCCAAGGATCTAAATAAGATTATTGATGGACATATTGGCCAAATGAGACATGCCTAGCATATTATCTATTTGAGGTTGCCTAATATGTGCTATTATTCTCAATCTTCCAAGAACATGATCCATAAGTATGCTCTAGTTACTCCTACAAATGTGCTTTATGACTAGCTGCATATAACCACCATATGAAAAATGAGGAATTCTTCTCAATCGTGGTCAATGGAAAATTATGACTAATATTAATGGTAGAGCTCAACCTTAGTTTTCAATGGGTACTATTGGCTAGTCAATGAAGATTCAAGGAGGTATATTATCAAAAACCCATGTCCTAGGAAAATAAATAATTCATTCTCATAAGTAGATGCCTAAATAGATGTCTAAGGAGGTGATTAATCTGAAACTCACTAGAGCACTATTAATGGCATTAGTGTTATATTGTCAATTGGAGACCATTTTCCACTCCCCTTCACCACCGTTAGTCATCTAGTAGAGGTCATGTAGCTTGCCTAGGTATTTGAAATAAAGGGAATATGTGCTAGAGAAATGATGACCTACATAGCCGTCTATTCAAATTTCTAGTTTTAGTTTAGAGGAATATTTTTTTATAGAATAAATACTTGACTCTTAGTTAGTAGGATATTGAGGACATGAGATTTAAATTTTATATCCTAGAACATTCAAGTTTTGAAGGACCTCCCAAGGAAGTATTTTTTTCATAACACTTGACAAACATTTTTAGGTTTGGACATTCTTTATTGAGGAAAAACATTGACATTTCTATTTTTTGTCTTTCTATTGTATGTCATGTTATTTGGTGTGCCAATATTTTTTTAATATCAAACATGAAATGAGAAATGCATATTATCAATATTAAATTTCTTATATGTTTTTCCATAATTAGCCTTTTGATGGAGCAATGTGCATTGTCTCCATTCTCTTTGATGATATATTTTTATCTCAATTATTTATTTGTCATGTTTCTTGAGATTTATTTATTTTTCCGTGTCATTTCCCATGTTTTTCTCTTTTTATAAGACATTTCTTGGTCTTTTTCTTATGCCTTGTTTTTCATTTTTACCTACTTTTACCTTTACACTTTCTTATAATTTTTTAATACTTGTGGACTTCACAATTTCTAACACAAAACTTTCTTTAGCTTCCCCATTTTGTGAGAACTTATTTATGTTATCTTCGATGCCAAGAATTTTTTTATCCCTTTAGAGAAGATATTTGGGACATACATGAGGTTATACTATAATTTAATGATCACATTTTACATAGTGTTTTGGCCACTATTTTTACACAATTATATATTGTTTATGACATTCCTCTTGTGAAATTCCTATGGTGTTGTCTTAAAACACACATATTTATATCAATCCTAATTTATTACATCATTCATGACACATTTTTACTCCTCTACATCTTTGCACCCATGTTCCTTACATATAGTATGAGAATAGACATCACCCTTTAACTAAAATTTAGGAGAAATAGTTTTTTCCTCTATACATGGGCTCTCACACTTACACATTTACATTAGCACACTTGGACTATCACATTGATGTGTTTGGATTTTATAGTTTTTTACTGTTCCCAAATAAAAACCATGTTGATATTAGGAATCAAATTTAAGGGGTAATGTATCTTATATTTATAATGGTTAATTTAATGACTCCTAGATGCTTCATACAATGATAATTTTATAATGGTTAAAGTGGAACCTTTATGGGTCCTACACTATACAATTGTTAAGTTGAATCCATCATGGATACTATGCCAATACTCATATGAGAATTAAACTGGCACTGTCATGGGTCCTGCATCAATATTTGAACAAATGTTAATATTTGCATAGATGTTACAAATGGTCTAGACACAAAATTTTACATGGTTTCATGGGAGAGAATTTGGTGAAATCCCCACGTCCCCTTTTTACATTCTCATTTTTATGTTTAACATAGTGTTTTCACATGTACTTATATCACTTTAATGTTCATTTGCATGAGAGTCTCTTATAGTTTATCTTTTTCAAAAATTGGCACACAATCGAATCCAGAAGCATAAAAAAGGTTTGATAATATGGATTGTGGAAATCTAATAGTATTGATTAATAGTTTATCCTTTCTTATCATTCATACTGAAAATCATAGTAATGACCTTGTGCTTCAAATTTTGGATATGCAACTCTACCAACAACACATAGAAAAGTGTGGAATCATCCAAATATATATCATTCTTAATTTTTTTCTACTTATTTCAAATTTTATATTGTTTACATTAGCATAAATATTTCCATTTTGTTCACATGCACACCAAAGTGGAGGGAAAATCTAGAGGTGAATATTTCACACTTCATCATTTTCTTCATTTTTTATAATCACTTTTAGTGTTTGGGCCTTATCATAAATATACTATTTTAGTACTCTTTTGGATCTAGTTATTGTAAAAGCTAACAAAATATAGAAGTTAACTTTTCTTTAGCCTATCTTAGACCCATATGATCTAGACTCATTCATGCTTCAATGATTTCTTCATCTAGGATTTGACTGAAGATATGATTCTATTCACTAGGTAGAATGGTATATATAGTCTTATTCCCAAATATTGTTGGTGTAAATATGTATTTTGCATATATATTTGTCTAATCGGTCATATTTACATGTTAAGTCCACTTAGGTCCTAGGTGTGTTTTCTATAAGTCTTAGTTGTCTAGATAAGATCTTATCATAGCTTATCTAGTTGGATTTTAATTAATACTTGTGTCCAAAGTCATTTAATAATGTTGAGGTAGTTGTATTATTATATAGGATTAAGACACATGTCAATATCTTGTCTAATCCTATCTCACATATTTTCCTTCATAAGAAAGGAATCATATGTATATCCTAATTCAATCCAATTAGTCCAATACCACTGCAATATTGAGTATTGTATATTGGCCATAATATTATATTGATTATTGAAAATTAATCTTCTTTATTTTCCCTCTTGTAGATGGTTTATTTTGGCTTTTATAGGGGATCCTAGAGGCTTGAGTAATTGAGTGACTCTAACATGGTAATGTAGAGCTTCAAAATTACAAAATCCCTTCTCATATTTGAGGGTGATTTGAATTTGAGCTTTTGTTGGGTGCACATTGGGATAAAAAAGATCTAACAATTGAGTTTATAAGGCCCAAAACCCCTATTTTCATATAAGATACTTGATATTTTGATAATAAAAAAATTAGGTCATTTTTTGGGGGTGTTATTGGAAGGTACAATTTTTTTTGTATAGTTTGTACGGTACATATCCATATAGACTATACTTGGATATACTATCTATAAGCATCAACAAGTGTTAGGGAGTCAACATATTCTTAATGAATATTTTATTCTAAATAGCTTTTATATACCTCAATGCCAATTTGTGTATAGTTTCGTCAACAGAGGGTACAATTTTTCATCAATTTTTGTTTAAAAATTATTATTTTAAAAATTGTAGTTTAAAGTTTTATTTTTTTGTTGATTTATTGCTTGAGCTTGGTGCTTAGTCATAAACTTGGCCTTGTTGGAGGTCCCATGAGACCCCACCAAGGATTAATACCCACGAGGTAGGGGGCCAACATAGGGATGCTACCCCGTCACTAAGGGCGGCTACCGAATCAGTGGTGAAGCACAAATTATATATATATTTATCTATTTACTAAGAAAGCGGTCATATTGGGAACTTCCAGATAAGCACTTAGGAATTTAAATTTTTATCCCTCAAGCCCTAATAAGGCATTTTTTTAAACACCATAGCTTTCCACTAGAGTGTTGAAATTTTGCAAATGAGATATCAATGAAAAGCTTGTTTTGAGTACTTTAGAGTGGTGCAAGCCATTTTTTCATATTTTTTCTTAGGTGACTATTTTTTTTAAGTCATTGAAAAAAAAGATTTTGGTTACCTAATGCTATATACTCCTTCTAGGTTTTTCCACCTAAAAGGAGATATGATTAGGGCCAAAATGCAGTGTTTATAGTCAAAGATGGATGTGATACAAATGTAATATGCCTAAATGATGCAAAATAAATGCAAAGAACTAAAAAATACTATTGATTATGTATGCGAAACTAGGAAATATGAAGTGTTTGAAAAAATAGTGTGATATGTAGAAATGAACTAAAAACATGCACAAATGAAAACATAATGGAATGAGACTGAACAAAGTGCACCTGGAGATAGAATCCTAATGTTGGAAGGTTCTGGAATATGACATAAATCACTATTGATAACTAGTGGGACTCATTCGCCACTAATGGAAAATCAATCCTTTTTCTGGTAAATTTTGTCAGAACCAATTTCTGACTATCAGGAACTGAATTCTAATGAAATCACTTTTTCCAACCTGGCAGTGGGACTCATTTTCCACTAATGGAAAATGGGTCCTCCTCCAAAAATCTACAAATTTTGAAGTCAACTCTGTGGGTCCAGATCTGTACTTGTCTTCTTGTAAGGTTGATGGATCCAAATCTGCAGAAAACAAGCTGCCAAGCTTGAATTAGGGTTTAGTTGATTTGAATATCTTTGATGATTTTTTGACCACTTTTCAACACCTATTTCTTTGACAAATCTTCCTACAAGACCTACAAACACACATGCAAAGAGGGGGAAAATGGTTAAGGGTTAGAGTATAGGGATTTTGCTTGGTCAAATCCTACTTTGGTAATCAAACCCTTGATAAAGAAATGAAATGAAATAAACAAGGAATGATGATTAAACAACACGAAAGTGTCCTAAACTCACCAAAACCTTATTGTTGAAGTCTGAAGATATGTCAATGGTTGCTCCAAGATACTTGATATTTGCTTGATTGAATGATGCTATGATGCTTAAGTGGATGAATGAGATTGAATGCAAGGATGAATGCTTGAATGAATTAGGTGTAAAATGGATAGAAAAACACTTATTTATACACACTTATGCCATAATTACCCAAGAATACAACATCACAGGTTGACATAAGGTCTTAATGAATAAAAACCCGAAGGAAATTTGAATTTATTTTGAATTTTGAGCCAAGAGGGACTCATTCGCCACCCATGGCGAATGGGTCCCACTCAAGGCATACAAGTGGGTGTCGAGAATTAAGTTGCTTTTAATACTGTTTGTCAGGTTTACATTTAAAAATGCACTTAATTAAGGCCTATAAGTGCATAAAGGGGAAAAATAAAGCATACTAGAAGGTGTAATTAGTGGTGACAAGCCTAGAAAAGCGTGAAATCTTGTTACAGAACTTTACAACACTTTGAAATAGGACTTGGTAACATATAAAAAGGGAATATTTAGATGAATTGTAGTAATAATATTTTAGAAAAGTGTAGAAATGTGTTACAACACTTCACAACACCTTCAAAAGACATCATAAAGTCTTAATTATTTGAATATTCAAGACCTAATGTGAATGTATAAGTCACATTACAACATTAAATCAAGGTGAAATCAATCTAAATAAGCGCAAGGAGGGAAAAAACAAGAAAAAGTAAAAGTGCTACTTTTTTCGTGTCCACAGGTAGCCCCCACTTTAGTGAGAGGATGAACTTGCTTCAAACTCACACTAAAGTAGAGCAACACATCTCAAGAGGTGTCCAAATGTACTAATGCTTGATAAGATGAGACAAAAATGATAAAGAGGGATGATCAAGCCCCTAGGATGAATATCCCATGGCAGATCAATCATAAGCACAAAAGAATGCACATAAAAGTGATGAGAAGGAGAATGAAGCTTCGATCATCTGTCCAACTCATTGTGGATTAGATCTAGGCTATTTTTTTGGAACAAGAAATGTGCACTCACTCTAGGGTGATGAAACTCATGGTTGTCTGTCGGGTGAGAAATCCCAAGTATACTTAGTCTGGGGCCACATAACTTCTAGTTGTCTGTGGCGTGAGAAATCCACATGGTGGCTATGGGGAAAAGTTGTGCCTCAGAATGGGCTTTCCCACGTAACCATGTACTAAAGTTATACCTCTTGATAACTTTAATAAGGTACCATAAAAGACAATGCTGGTTTGTGCTTCATGAGACAAGCAAAGCTTTGTATGCTTAGAACTAATGAATAAATGCAATGGTACCACAAGCATGCAAGCTATGTTATGCAAGGTGGCCATGTAAATGCAAAATGTAACATGCAAAAGAAATGTTCAAATGAGTATTTTTTAGTTCATGTGAGGTCTTAACTTAGGGAACATTGTGTCTAATGTCTCCAAGAGAGGACCAATAAAAGAATAGAGTATTCACAACTTAGGGGATGCAGTGCATTGCATCAAGCCACTAAGAGGAATGTAATATGCTAAGATAGATCATGCTCATGGAGGACATCACACCCAATGTCATCCAGAAAGTGACAAACACATCGTGTGAAGTAACAAGGTTGGACTAAGAACCAAAAAATAAAAGAAAAATGTAAATGAATTATGTCAATGTATGCCCCCACTTTAAAGGAATTGCTACACATTGTTCTGTGAGAAATTACTTTAAAGTAGCAAATGAAAAATGAAAAAAGAAAATAAGCCATGAGAGCCAACTTGGAAAGCCCCTATGCCAAGTCACATGTTTCCAAGTAAGGCTACTTCATGCAAAAGAAAGAGAAACAAAAGAAAGAGGGGTTTCCCCCAAAATGAACACACTAAACACATAAGGGATCAATGGATTTGGGGTCAGTATGTTTGTTGCTGGAATGTTTTAATGAAAGAGCTTAGAACTGTCATCATTCCCCAAATACATAGAACTAGAGGAATGACACAAAGAGAGCGAAAACAAAAAGAAAAAGAAAGTCCATTTTGGGTCAGCATGGAAGAGACAATGTGGTCTCAATAGTTTAAGTCATCCCAAAAAGGAAAACACAAGCAAAATGAAGGAAAAAGAAAAGAAAAAGCTTTTGGGTCAACATGAAGGAGACATTTCAGTCTCAATACCTTGCGCCATCTCCAAAAGGAAAACACAAGAAAAAGAAAAAGTAAAAAGGAAAAGAGACCATTTGGGTCAACATGGAAGATACATAAGGTGTCTCAGTGCTTTGCGTCATCCCCAAAGGGAAAAAAAGGAAAAAAGAAAAGGACCTTTTGGGTCAAAATGGAAGAGACATAGGGCATCTCAACGCTTTGCGTCATCCCAAAAAGGAAAACACAAAACAAAAGTGAAAAGAAAAGACCTTGTGGGTCAACATGGAAGAGACGTGACATTCTCAATGCTTTGCATCATCCCCAAAAGGAAAACATAAAACAAAAGCGAAAAAAAAGTCAATGTATGACATAGAAAAATGGAGGTACAAATAGAGGAAGTGCATGAAGAGAGGGAGAACATCAAACACACATTACATGACAACACGATACACAAATACAAAAGAAGAAAAAGAAAATAAAAGAAAAATGCAAAAGGCTAGCAAGGAGAATGTAAGTCAATCATCTAATAGGTCATCCACCTCCCAATCATGTTCAATGTATTGTGAGGGTGGTTGACTATCTAAAGGGAGAATTGCAAGTGTTGAACTAGGGGAAGTTCTAGGTTCCTCATTTGGTGTAACAGTTTTGTCATTTAAGGTCATGCAAGAGGAAAATAAATAATTCAGATTGTTATGCACCTCTCTTCATCTATTTTAGATATCTCCTCATCATCATTATGGAATATGAAAACAAATATTTTGGTTACCTAATGCTATATGCTCCTTCTAGGGATTTCCACCTAAAAGGAGACATGATTAGGGCCAAAATGAAGTGTTTACACTCAAAGAGGGATGTGATAAAAATGTAATACGCCTAAATGATGTAAACTAAATGCAAAGAATTGAAAAAAACTATTGAAATTATGTATGCAAAACTAGGAAATATGAAGTGTTTGAAAACATAGTGTGATATGCATAAATAAACAAAAAACATACACAAATGTAAACATAATGGAATGAGACTGAATAGAGTGCACCTGGAGATGGAATGCTAATGTTGGAAGGTTTTGGAATCTAACATAAATCTCTATTAATGACCAGTGGGACTCATTCACCACTGATGGCGAATCGGTCATTTTTCTAGTAAATTTTGCCGGAACCAATTTTTGATTGTTGGGAACTAAATTCTAATGAAATCACCTTTTCCATCCTGGCAGTAGGACTCATTTGCCACAGATGGTGAATCAGTCCTCCTCCAAAAATCTGCAAATTCTGAAGTCAACTATGGGGGTCCAGATCTGTACTTGTCTTCTTGTCAAGTTGAAGGAACCAAATCTACAAAAAATGGGTTGAATGTTGTCTCCAATTTTGAATTAGAGTTTAGTTGAATTGAATAGATTTGATGATTTTTTGACCACTTTTCAACACCTATTTATTTGACAAATATTCCTATAAGACCTACAAACACACATGCAAAGAGGGGGGAAATGGTTAAGGGTTAGAGTATAGGGATTTTGCTTGGTCAAATCCTACTTTGGTAATCAAACCCTTGATCAAGAAATGAAATGAAAAAAAAAGGAATGATGAATAAACAAGATGAAAGTGTCCTAAACTCACCAAACCCTTGTTGTTGAAGTTTGAAGATATGTCAATGGCTACTCCAAGATACTTGATATTTTCTTGATTGAATGATGCTATAATGCTTAAGTTGATGAACGAGATTGAATGCAAGGATGAATGCTTGAATGAATTAGGTGTAAAATGGATAGAAAAACACTTATTTATACACACTTATGCCCTAATTACCTAAGAATACAACATGATAGACCGACATAAGGTCTTAATGAATAAAAACCTGAATGAAATTTGAATTTACTTTAAATTTTGAGCCAAGAGGGACTCACTTGCAACCCATTTTGAATGGGTCCCACTGAAGGAATACAAGTGGGTGTCAAGAATTAAGTTTCTTTTAATACTGTTTGTCAAGTTTACATTTAAAAACACACTTAATTAAGGCCTATAAATGCATAAAGGGGCAAAATAAAGCATACAAAAAAGGTGTAATTAGTGGTGACAAGCCTAGAAAAGCATGAAATCTTGTTACAAAAGTTTACAACACTTTGAAATAGGACTTGGTAACGTATAAAAAGGGAATATTTTGATGAATTGTAGTAAGAAGAGTTTAGAAAAGTGTAGAAGTGTGTTACAACACATTCACAAGACATCATAAATTCTTTATTATTTGAATATTCAAGACCTAATGTTAATGTATAAGTCACATTACAACATTAAATCAAGGTGAAATCAAGACAAATAATTACAAGTAGGGACAAAACAAGAAAAAGTAAAAAGGGTTAATTTTTCGATGTCCACAGTCATATTTTCTATTTTGGACCTTTGATTTCCTAATTTTTTTTGATATTATCTATGTTTTATGAATTTTGTGGCATTTGAATTGTATTTATGAGCTCTACATTTCTATCCATTCATTTTTAATAGATTGATCCCTAGGTGTCTTTATTTAGATCTATGAAAGTTTCATTCTAGTTGATAACTTGGATATACTAACACCTAAAGAAGATTTTTCCTCTTGGGAAGGCTTCATTTTCAATGTAGATCATATTTGGGAAGTGTACTTTCAATTTGAGGATCTCATTCTGAGATATTATTGTAATTTTCCATCTTTGATCCATATTGGTATTGTAAGCTGGAAAACAATTATAGCATTGTAATCACATTGCGTATAAATTGCCAACTCATATTGTTGGAGGGGTCTCTTGGTGCATTGTTTTGATATGTTTTTTATTGTGCTCTTCTTTTTTCCATGGATCATTCTAAGGTTCCTTTCCCAACATTATATAAATATTCAACTTAAAATCAATATGTATGGAGTGTTCTAATGAATCAGTGGTTACTATCTATATTTTAAAAACAAGGTACCTAAATCTATAGTTGATGTAAAAAAAGAAAATATTGAAATTACTAAAGCTATTGGATGTATTTATAGCTTAGTTTGAAAATATATATTATTTTATTTTTTAGATAAAAGGAAAGAAGTTTGAGTATTATTAATAATATAAAAGTTCATTTATTATAGGTATAAAGAAAAAAAAGCTTATAAAAAGCCTAGAAAAAACTTACAAAATATAAAGATGGTCAAGGGGCCAAAAAAATGCCCCATAAAAAATATGTTTAACATATGTAGGCCAAAACATAAAGATTTATTGTTTTTGTGAAGGGGGGGATTCACTACTCCCAAGTCCTAAGACAAACAAGGTCTAAAGGGAAAGAATTACCCTCGATAACCTCAATGACACAAGCCTAAACAATGGTTCAAGATGAAGGAGATTGCAAAAACATGCTTAAAAGAGAATTTCTGATATGTTTATGAGTGAAATACTTTGGGAACCAAAAAATAAAATTACATAGGTTTTCGAAACAAGCAAGTTAGCTCTTGACTAAAGGATGTTAGTGCAGGAGACAGATAACGATGCAATGTGCTATCATCTCAGGAACGTGTTGGCATCTCCTATGGATAGAGAATTGAACTCACTCATAGAAACTCATAGAATCTACTATCTACCCAAAATATGAAGTCTAACTAAAATAATAAGTTGACAAATAGCAAGAATGTAAGGAAATGAAAAAGAAGGTAAGGATGTTAACTCATGAAAGGTCTTACGCTATCAAGCTTATCGTGAAGCTTTCATGTGAACAACCTATACACAAGAAGAACAAGAAAAAGTGTTGGGGCTATTTTGGGGCTTGCCTCAGTCAAAACCCCATTTTGGTGTTTCCACCTCTATAGACAGCTAGATAGATAGATAATAAAAAAGACACAAAGTAAAATATACACAATGAGTGATAAAAGTAAACCCTACTATAGATGAGAACTTGAATCATGAGATATATAGATGAGTGATAAAAGAAAACCTCGCTACATGGAGGACAACCCATATCATGAAGTAAATAGACATAACAAATATGTTAGAAAATAGACAAGACAAGATAAAATCACAAGAGAGCATTACCAAAATTATGTGGCTCCCTCTTGGCTTGATAGACATGACATTGTGTGTTTGCAAGAGAGCCTTGGTTGTTGAGAAGATGTGAATTTAGTAGAGCTTCACCATAGAGAAGAGATGTACAAGAGAAGTGAAGTGAGAAAGAATGTTGGAGTGACAGAGAGTGAGAATGACTAAGAGTGAAGGAGACAAATGGATTTTTGTGAAGTTGCATGGGATAGAAGAGTCGTTACACTCAATATTATTCCATGGCAACACATGTCATGGGTAAATCTCCCAAGATTCTCTCATTTCAACTCATAGATTTTGGGAACTTGCATGCCATGCGAACATCTATGCATTGTGCATGCAACCAACTCACAACTTTGTGAGAAAGGAGGTAGAAAACTGCTAACAATTTGTTGTTGCCTCTTACTGAGTTAGAATGATGAAATTCACACTCATAAGGTTCTTCTCATAAATGCAGCTAGGAACCATAAATACAGTGAGCCAAATGTGCAAGTGTGAAATTACCATAGGTGCCAGTGATAACTTAAAGAAACCTCCCTCAAAAAAGGATATAAAATCTTGGCAAATCTTTCATTTTTTTAGGAAAATTATTAATTTCTATTTGCGAATCTTTCATTTTTTTCAAAAAGATATTAATTTTATTGGCGATTTTTTTTTACATCACTAAAATTTGTAGAAAATTTTGGAATATCTTAAAAAATAGTAAGAAAATGCATTAATTATGATGTAAATCTATCTAATCTAAAAAATAATTCTCATGGAAAAGTAGGGGCCTAAGGGTGGAAATTATCAATGGATTGAAGGGGTAGACTATAATATTTACTTTCTAGCATTGTTTTAAAATATAATATAATGGCCCTCATTGTGTTCTGCAAGGTAAAATGTACCCATGATCTATAATTCTCATGGGGCTCAAAATTGCTTTTAGATAATTGATCTAATGGCCCTCAGTGTACTCTATAAGATAAAATTTACCTACAATCTATAATGCTCATGAGACAAAATTGTGGGCCCCACGAGCATTACAAATCATGGGTGCATTTTACTTCATGGAATACAACAAGGACCATTAGATTATATTAGAAATTAATGGTGGAAACTAAACATTAGAAACATGATCCTTAAGCAACTAATAATTATGATATACTATTGGTGAATTAATATAGATTTCTACTATAATTTATAAAATTTAGGCAAATCTAATCTAGTCATGTATCGAATATTGTGGAATTTTTTTGAGTTAAATATTTTAATAAAATAAATTATTTGGCGATTTAAATAAGACTATAATAAAATTTTGTAAAAAAGTGGCAATTCAAGTCACGTTGTAGCTCAAAATATTAGCCAATTTTGGATTCCCAAATTTTAACTATTAGCCAATTGGCTAATATCAGCCACCAAAAAACTCACTGACGTGTGCAATTTTATGACACTAAAGTTTCTGATTGAATCATCTAATATTTCTCATTAGGCTTGAGAGAAATATAAATCATATGGAATTGATAAGAAGGAAATTCATTTGTTCTATAATATATTGAATAAACTTGGTCCTAATTATGCTACTTTTGTTTCTAGATTTCATACTCATAGGTTGAATATGGGGTTTTCATATACTACACCATAATTTGTAGTTTTTTCTAAGATATCAATATGTGAGGAAAAAAAGCTTCTATTGATGGGTCTCATTAGGTCATCTAAATGTTAGGAATTTTTGGTTAGTTAGGTGAAAGAGTCAAAAAATATTGATAAAAACTAAAGAAATATAAGAAAAATCCACTTTTAGATCAACCAAAGAATAAAGCATCTTCCATAGAGAAATCATTTCAAAATGATAATCCTACATTTTCATATTGCAAGAAGTTTGGGAAAGATGAAAATTATTGTTATAAGAAGGATATTGATGAGTTGAAAGATATTCTTAGAAACAATCATATTAATTTACCTTCTAGAATGTCTAATTCATCACCATCTTCTTCTTCTTCTTTGAAATAGTCTAATAAGAAAAATGGTCATGGAAATTTGGTTACTACATCAAAAATAAAATCTACATCTCTTTGTGCTTGTTTAGGTCTTGGATTAGCGATATGACTTCTAGATTCAAGAGCATCTCATCATATGTCCTCTTCACAATTTATTTTCTCTTCTTTTGAGCCTTGTAGTATGCCTCCTATTTTGATTGGAAACAATAGACACATGAGTGTAATTTGTTAGACATCTATTGATTTTGGTGAGGGAACTTGCAATTATGTTTTGTGTGTAACTCATTTGATGAGCAATATTTTTTCCATCTATCAAATTACACATGGTGGAGATGGGAGGACTATTGAATTCACTTTTCAATCATCATTAGAGACTTTGAGAGTAGACATATTCTTGCTACAATGATGGTTGATCATTCATCTTGATTGTACACTTTTGTAGATATCACTTCTAATGATGATTGTTCCTTCAATTTTTTATCACACTTTTAGTGTGGACCATGATTTTGATTAGGCTTTTGGCTACTTGAACTTGGTTGTTCTCACATCGTATCCCATTCTTAAGCCTTGCATTTCATCTCCAACTCTTGTTGCATTTGACGATTCTTGTTGTCACAATTTTTGCCTCTTGTGATTCAATGTAACAAGATCTATATAATCTTCTAGCTACATCTACTTGGGATGCACAGTTGAGAAAAAATATCGGTTTGTTTGTTGAGTCCCACATTTCAGATTTGGGAGACACCATTGATTGCATACATATTTTCTTTGATGGAGATCATCTTTCTTTAGTTGCTGTGAGGGACCACTCTGACTCTCTTGTTCATTCTCTACATGATCATTCTTCATAATTTGATGTGAGCTTGGATACTTTTGGAAAATATTTTGAGGAGGATCCTTTTTCTTCAAAGGAGGCACATTTTGCTTTAGATTGTTTTCTATATTCAACTCTACTAGATTTTGGATTGACGTCTTCAGTTGTGTGGCCTATAATGCCTATTTGGAGTGTGTTAGCTTGTGACATTGACATGGAGACACTTGAGCATAATTCAAAGAAATCACATATCATTCTTCTTTCCACATGTTCATTTTAGGAATGGAAAGACATCCTCCATGTCATCTTGGTTTTGATTCTTCCTAAGGGGATAAATGGTTTTTGACAAAATTGAATCATTTTTAGCATTCAATATTGAGCTTCTATCATTAAATGAGACTCACTATTGAGGGGGTTGCATGGTATCTCTTCTCTCTTATGGGGGGATTTTTTCCTTGCACGAGGATTATTTCCTCTCATTCATCATTAATAGAATTTTTTTATTTCAATTTCATTTTGGTATGGAGTTTTGTTCTATTGGGCTTTCTCCCTTTCTCTGTTTATGCGAAATTGAATTTGTACATGGGTACCTAACATATCCTCATAGCTAGGATCCATCATTGCATCATTTGCATAATAATATACTCCCTAAGTTGCACTTAAGGGGTGTTTTTGTGTAAACATGTTTTTAACCTATCTAGTTGTCGAATAAGTCATATTTACATGTTAAGTCCATTTAGGTCCTAGGTGTATTTTCTAGAAGTTTTAGTTGTCTAGATAAGATCCTACCATATCTTATCTAGTTGGATTTTATTTAATGCTTGTATTGTACATCATTTAATAATATTGAGGTAGTTGTCTCATTATATATATGATTAAGAAACATGTCAAGATCTTGTCTAATCCTATCTTACATTTTTTCTTTTATAAATAAGGCATCATATGTTTATCTTGATTCAATCCAATCAGTCCAATACCACTAGAATCTTGAGTATTTCATATTGGCCATAATCTTGAATACATTATTGCAAATTCATGGTCTTGCTTTTCCCTCTTGTAGAAGGTTTTTTTTGCTTTTTGTAAATGATCCTGGATGCTTGAGTCCCTGAGTGACTCTAACAAATACTAATTTATTTTTCTCCCTTCCAATGATAACCCTTTTCAAAGGTTTGATTATTTCTCATTAAATTACATGTTAAATAATTCAAATTGAGTGCCTAGGGTTGTGTATTTAAAGACAAGCCTTAGGTTAGTATACATCATCTATTTATCACAATAAAAGTTCATTGAATCACTTTTAGAGTATATCAAAACATTACATTATCTAATTTGTATTAAAAGTTCTCTACTTAAATTATTTACACACTATATGGATTTTATCTCTTATGTCTTTAAACTTATACAATAAAACTAGGGGCTTGATTCACATCAAAGAAATTAAAGTGATTTTTATTCACCAATTTGAAGCTCCTTTAATTGCTTCTTAACACCAATCTAACTCTCTAATGTAAGTTCATTGAAACAAAGGAAGGAATTACATCTAGTACAAAAAAAATTGTTTTAGTGAGAAAATAATCAAGTGTCCATTCACATTTAAATGTAAAATATGTTGGAATGTTAACCCTAACTGCCGTCATCACCTCCTACCGTTTCCTGCAATATCGCAATCAATAAAATAACCATCGCGATACCGCGGGAGACTTCTGTAATATTTTTGTTTTATCCTAACCGCCAGCTATTTACCGTCGTTTTCCGCGTCGTCTTCTAACTGCTGCCCGCGATATCGCAATATGGGTTTTACCCATTGCGATACCGCGGGGAACCATGGATAAAGCCGCCACCGCCAAAGGAAATTTAGTAATACAACATTAGATATTTTAAATTTTTAATATTATTGTAAAGGACGCTTTATTAAATGCGTGTTGACGAGAAAAGTTAGTTAGGTATTTTTGTAATAAATTTTTTGTCAAGCCTTCTCAGCTGTGAAAAATATTCACGTGACTTTTACCTATTCATATATTCTTGTATTTGTAATTTTATTTTTGACATTGAAGTGAATGTGAGTAAACAGAAATTTATGAGCAGCAGCTCTGTGTTGAAGAAATTAATATTTTAAGTTTTATTTTTTTTACTGTGAATTCCTCTGCCTCTGGCCTTCACGTGGTATCAGAGCAAGTTCGATTATCAGAGCCAATTTTATCAAAGCAGATTATCTGGGTAGATTTCAAAAATGGCAGCAAGCACAAGCTTGACAAACCCACAAATTCCACAGTTTAATGGGAAGAATTATGAGTACTGGTCAATTACCATGAAAGCACTATTTAGCTCACAAGATATATGGGATTTAGTTGATAATGGATTTCAAGAGCCAGCAGATGCAGTAGCTTACAATGCTTTAACACAAGTAGAGAAAGACTTATTAAAAGACACAAGGAAGAAAGACTCAAAGGCTTTATTTTATCTGTTTCAAGCTGTACATGAGAGCATTTTTCCAAGGATTTCAGCAGCAACAAAGTCCAAAAAAGCATGGGACATACTTCAAAGAGCCTATCAAGGCATGGTAAAAGTTAAAACAGCAAAGCTACAAATGTTGAGAAGAGATTTTGAAACAATATGTATGAAGGACAATGAATCTGTAGATTCATTCTACACCTAAGTCATTGGGGTGGTTAATCAAATTAGGTCTCATGGAGAGAATTTGGAAGATACCAGAGTTGTTGAAAATATTTTAAGGAGTTTTCCCACAAAATTTCTACCGGTTGTAGTTGCTATAGAGGAGACAAAGAATCTCTCACAGTTCTCAGTTGATGAGCTATATGCATATCTAATTTCTCATGAACACAGGCTGAAAAGGTCAACAAATACATCCCTGGAGCATGCTTTCAAAACTCAGGCTTCAGTCAGTCAAGGAAGAGGTAGAGGTAGATCAAGAGGAAGAGGAAGAAACTCTTACAGAGGTGAAAGATACAGTCTATCAAGTTCAAGTGGAAGAAGCAGCAATCAAGGCTCAACCCAAAACTCAACACAGAATCAGTCACAAAATCAAAGGTATAATAAATCTCAAGTCCAATGTCACTACTGTAAAAAATATGGGCATTATATGAATGAGTGTAGAAAGAAGCAGTATGATAATAATAGAAAAAATACAAAATTTTCAAGAGAAGGTCAAAATCAGAATTCAGATAAGAGCACAATGTTTCTAGCTTGTAATGTTGCTCAAGCAAATGAAAAAGATGTATGGTTTTTAGATTCAGGCTATAGCAATCATATGATAGGGAATCTAGAAATGTTTTCAAGTTTAAATGAGAATGTAAAGTCTGATGTTACATTGGGTAATGACAACAAAGTATCAGTCAAGGGAAAAGGAGATGTCAATATTCTAACCAAACAGGGGGAGAAAAAGTATATTTCAGATGTGTATTTTGTGCCTGGTCTGAAACATAACTTAATGAGTGTAGGGCAACTGGTTCAAAAAGAGTATAGAGTAACCTTCAAGAATGGTCTATGCATAATTTTAGACAAATACCCAAGCAACCAGCTTATTGCAAAAGTTAGAATGACAAACAACAAAATTTTTCCCTTAAAGATAAGGCCAAATTTGAATATAAATTATGCTCAAGCACAACACTTAATGAATTCACAAGTAGGTAGAGAAGAAACTACAACAGTAGTGCATAAAATCTTTCAAGCTGAGATAAAAGATGAAAACTGGTTATGGCACCTGAGATTTGGGCATCTCAAATTTGGAGGTTTAAATTTACTTCATAGGAAAGGCATGGTCAAGGGACTACCTTTAATAGAAAAACCAGAAAGGGTATGTGAAGGGTGCATTTTAGGAAAACAACATAAAGAATCATTTCCAGCAGGAAAGTCAACTAGAGCAAAAACCCCTTTGGAAATTATACATTCAGATTTGTGTGGACCTATGCAAACACCTTCAATAGGTGGTAGTTTTTATTTTTTGACATTCATTGATGATTATTCAAGAAAAATATGGGTTTATTTTCTAAAGCAAAAAAATGAAGTGTTTGATCTGTTTCATCAGTTCAAGAATTTGGTTGAAAAACAAAGTGGTTATTATATCAAAGTGTTGAGAACAGATAGAGGTGGTGAGTATATTTCAAGAGAATTTTTTAATTTTTGCAAAGATCATGGAATTCACAAGCAATTCACAACTAGATACACACCTCAACAAAATGGAGTAGCTTAAAGGAAAAATAGAACAATCATGGAAATGGCTAGAAGCATGTTGAAAGCCAAACATTTGTCAAATGAATATTGGGCAAAAGCAATATCTTGTGCAGCCTATATAATGAATAGGTGTCCAACAAAAAGTGTCATGAATATGGTACTTGAAGAAGCATGGACAGGAAGAAAACACAGTGTTACTCACATGAGAGTATTTGGATGTGTAGCATATGCACATGTGCCTGATGAATTGAGAAGGAAGCTAGATAACAAAGGAGAAAAATATATATTTGTTGGATACAGTGAAGAATCCAAAGCTTATAAGCTCTATAATCCAACAACAAAGAAAGTTATAATTAGCAGAGATGTACAATTTGTAGAAGATGAAGCATGGGATGGAAGCATAGAGAAGACACTCAATATTTCAGCTAGTATACCTCAAGAGGAGAATGAAGTTTCAACATCAACAAATATTCCAGCTATTGTGACTCCTACCACTCCCATTCAAGCTCAGCAAAGTAGTCTACAAGTGACACCAGCATCGACTATAAGAACAACCTCAACCATTCAAGGAAGCAGTCCAATAAGAGGACAACAAACACCATCTACAGCAGGACCATCGGGTCTACTTTCCACAAGTTCAAGTGATATGTCAAATCCTACATTGGTAAGTCTGAGAAGACAGAAAATCTGAAGCATAAGAGATATGTATGAGCAAAATGAAGGTGAGAATAATTCAGATCAGATTTCTCTTTCTGTATTTTATTCTCAAATAGAAGATCTAGTTCATTTTGAAGATGTAGTCAAAGATGATAAATGGGTAAGTGCTATGGATGAAGGAATTGAAGCAATTGAAAAGAATCAGACATGGGATCTAGTCAGTCTTCCAAAAGACAAAGATGTCATTGGAGTGAAATGGATTTATAAAACCAAATTGAATGAAAAAGATGAAGTTCAGAAGCTTAAAGCAAGATTGGTTGTAAAGGGCTATTCACAACAGCCTGGAATTGAATACAATGAGACATTTGCACCTGTAGCACGATTGGATACTATAAGGATGATTTTAGCATTAGCAGCTCAGAATAAGTGGTCTGTATCTCAAATGGATGTAAAGTCAATTTTTTTAAATAGTTATTTAGAAGAAGTTTATGTGGATCAGCCACCTAGGTATGAAATTCTGGGTCAAGAAGACAAAGTTTACAAATTAAAAAAGACACTATATGGATTGAAACAAGCCCCAAGAGCTTGGTACAACATAATAGATAGTTATATTTTGCTGAATGGATTTAGCCCACACTATATACAAAAATGAATGAAGAAGGTGAAATACTGATAGTATGCTTATATGTTGATGATTTAATTTTCACCGGCAATTTGTCAATTGATCTATTTAAGGTAGACATGAAAAAAGAATTTGAAACGATAGACTTAGGTCTGATGAAGTATTTTTTGGGCATTGAAGTGAATCAAAATGAAAATGGTATTTTTATTTCACATTCAAAATATGCAAATGACATTTTGAAAAGGTTTAATATGATGAAGTGCAAACCAGCACCAACACCTACAGTGACAGGTCTGAAACTAAGCAAGGATGATAGAGGGTCTAATGTTGATCCAACTTTGTTTTAGAGGCTTGTTGGAAGTCTCATGTATCTCACAGCCACAAGGCCAGACATTATGTATGGAGTAAGTTTGATTTCCAGGTTTATGGAAACACCAAAAGACACCCATTGGAAAGCTGAGAAGAGAATTTTAAGGTATGTAAGTGGAACAATGAATTTTGGCATTAAGTATTCAAGTTCAGATGAGTTCAAACTCATAAGATACACAGACAGCGACTGTGCTGGCAGTTTTGATGATAGAAAAAGTACGTCTGGTTATGTATTTAATTTTGGGACTGGAGTTGTCTCATGGTCTTCAAAGAAGCAGCCAATAGTCTGTCTTTCATCAGCTGAAGCAGAATATGTGGCAGCCACAAGTGCAGCATGCCAGGTAGTCTGGATGAGAAGAATTTTGAAAGAATTGAAAAATGAACAAATGAAGGCAACAAAAATTTATTGTGATAACAATTCAGCCATAGCTCTCTCAAAAAATCCAGTCTTTCATAAAAGAAGCAAGCATATTGATACCAGGTATCATTTTATCAGGGAATTAATTAACAATGGTGACATATTTTTAGAGTTTTGTAGATCAGAACAGCAAAGTGCAGATATTTTCACAAAGGCACTGGGAAGAGATAATTTCATTTTTCAAAGAAACAGATTGGGCGTGGTTGACTATGCAGTTATGTTTAAGGGGGAGTGTTGGAATGTTAACCCTAACTGCCGTCGTCACCTCCTGCCATTGCCCGCAATATCGCAATCAGTAAAATAACCATTGCGATACCGCGAGAGACTTCCATAATATTTTTGTTTTATCCTAACCGCCAGCTGTTTACCGTCATTTTTCGCGCCGTCTTCTAACCGCTGCCCGCGATATCGCAATATGGGTTTTACCCATTGCGATACCGCGGGGAACCATGGATAAAGCCACCACTGCCAAAGAAAATTTAGTAATACAACATTAGATATTTTAAATTTTTAATATTATTGTAAAGGATGCTTTATTAAATGCGTGTTGACGAGAAAAGTTAGTTAGGTATTTTTGTAATAAATTTTTGTCGGGCCTTCTCATCCGTGAAAAATATTCATGTGACTTTTACCTATTCATATATTCTTGTATATGTAATTTTATTTTTGACATTGAAGTGAATATGAGCAAACAGAAATTTACGAGCAGCAGCTCTGTGTTGAAGAAATTAATATTTTAAGTTTTATTTTTTTTACTGTGAATTCCTTGCATCTGGCCTTCAAAATAGAAGTTAAAAATAGATCTTTAACACAATACTGATCTAAGATTAGAAAATTGAATCTAATTGTATATCATTATTTACAGTAAAATATATACCACAAATATTTATCGATTTACACAAGTAAACATCTCTAAACTTCTTATTTACTTGATCACTAATCAATATCAATTCTCTTATGTAAAATATATATTATTCAATTTTGATAAATAGTTAATGTGTTTTACCCCACCTGTGCTCCATTGACGCCATACTTGTCCCTTGGAAATCGTGCATGAGGTTTGGTATGGTTCAATAAAATGTAAAGAAGAAAGGTTAACCATCCATCTTTTAACAAGGATTACAAAATAATTGTCATGCAAGCAATGCTGACATTGGAACAGCTGGTAAAGGTTTCATCACAAATAAGGGGAGGAACGTGCATGTCCTTTGGCTGAACAGGAGATCTGAGTTGAACTCCTTTATGCTTCCCCATGTGATTGTGGCCATAGTTCGAATGAAGTGGAGAATATGTACGTTTGTTTGTTAGCAGAGACATTTATATTCTTTGTTTTCAACGTCGTCCACCGCCATTCCTTTTATACGGGTCTATCTAAAGCGGCCACTTTGGAAACGCTTAAAAAAGACATTTGAATTTATCATCAATCAGATAGTATGACATAACCAACCATTAAACTTCTGTAGGTCGGTAAGAAAAGATTCTGTTGGGACTGGCATCCAGAATTATGGTTAAAACAATAGACTTTGAAAATGTGGTACTTCAATTCCCTTTTTTTGGAAGATTAACAGGTTCAATGGTTAAAGATAATTGTTTTCTGGCTTAAAATATACTGACTATTAACTAGTTTTGCCAGTAAACCATGTGATTGATTAAATGATTAACTTTTTCATTCGAAAACAGTAAGCTGAAGATTTAAACCTTCTCCTTTTACCAGTTGAAATGTCATCAAAGTATATATATATATTAATCGCATACAGATGAAGAGTACAAACAGATTGTACTTTTGCAGAAGAATAAGATTAGGTGATTGTATTTTCAACTGATAAAAGAGTACAAAGATTCCAATGAGTCAAATAGAAGTTACTGAAAAGATTGGAAGATTGAAGAATAGTGGGTCTGATCAAATATTTTTATAAGATATTGCTTTGTCATGATCTCATGTAAAGCATTGGTGGGTGACTCGGATGAAGAATTATGGCCGTGTCAAGCCAAGGAAATGTTTCATATTTGCCAACACATTTTTGAAGGATAGTAATAAAGTTGATCAGAGGAGTACAAAAATGGAGCGACTTGGAAGCTGGAAATTACAGACGTGCCATGTTTGTGAGCCTTTTCATAAAAAAGAGTTAAAAGGATGAAGAAGACATTTTAATTATAAAATGAAAAAAGTGTAGGAAGCATGAACCAGAAGTAATATGGACAGATCATAAACAGTTGGCATGTACTGTTGTCGAAATAATTGGGTCAATGCTTGTATTATATTTACATGTAATGTGTTTGTTTGCTGGTATTTGCATATTTAAAACTTGGTAGGAGCTTGTAGACTTTTATTATTATTATTATTATTATTGACTATACTTTTCTTTGGGAGTATTTGTCCATTGTATATGGGCCCATGGATCGACATTCCATGCCCGTGCTTCTATCAGTTTAATTATGTCTTAAGGAAGCCATACAAAACTAAGCAAGAAAGCATCTTTGTATGTACGCATGCACGCACGCATGTGATGGTGGAATTTCTGTAGTGATGAAAAGTTTTATGGGTTTTTTCTTCTAAAAACAGTTTTGGAAGGTTATTCTAATATAATTATATATTGATAAATAGTACAATTTTGTGTCAAGTTGGACTTATATATTTATAGTACTTTATTTGTATTTATAATTTTTCATACATTTTCATTTCTTGCATCATTTATAATTAAACAATCATTTTATACACAAATTTTATTATTCCATCATCCTAGATACAATCAATCTTGGGCATAGAGATAAGACCATTTTCACTAGACGTAAGGACACTTTCCCTTTAAACTAAATTCGCTTTGACCTCATAAATTCCTATGCCATATTCTTACTTGAGTCATGCACATGGAGTTTTATAACTTGATTGGAATAATAATAAGAAAATTAATCTTGATTAACTTACCATCCATCATAATATGTGGACGAAATGCATTGATCATCTTTACGAAATTCTTATCAACTATATAAAATATGAGATTTCTCTTAATCACAAGAAATAAGTGTTCAATGTGACTAAGGGTAAAGTATATTGACAAATAATTTCAAAGGATGAGATCTCTATTGATCATAAAAGACTAAGGCCTATAATGGAATTTCCAATGTCAAAATATAAGTCTAATTTATAAAATTTTCTATGCTATCTAGATTTCTTGCACCATCTATAATTAGAGAATCATTTTAGCAACAAATTTTACTATTCCTTTATCCTAGATATAATGATACTTTCATCAATATTGGACATAGAGATAAGACCACTTTCCCTTTCAATTGAATTCCTTTTTGTCTCATCAATGCTAATGCCACATTCCAAAGATCCATGCACACAAAATTTGATGAAATGATTGGAACAATAATAAGAAGTTTTATCTTAGCAACCTTACCATTCATTATAAAAATTGGACAAAACACATTGATCACCTTTATGAAATTATGATCTATTGGAATTGGTTGTTATTGATGTCTACACTTGGGAAGATTTTTGCACATGTATTTATGAGATTGATGTACATTTGTTTGGCATTGGTTATCATTGATGTCAACACTCAGTTAGGGTTGTCATTGATGTTGTGCTAATAGTGAAGTTCCTAATGCTCCTGGATTTTCATGGTTGGATGTAGTCATACTTGTTTGGACAAGTTGTTGATGTTCATGGTTGGATGTAGTCATTCCTTGTTTGGATGAGTTGTTGATGCTCATGGTTGGATGACATTCCTTGTTTAATGACAATTAGAGTTGTATTGTGTATGATTGCTAATAGTAGGGATGATATCATGATGGTATATTAAGATGAGGATTAGAAGCATTAAGATGAAGATTGTAAGTAATGTTGAAGTTGGAGAGATGTTCATGTTGATCTCTTGTCTGTTTTATGCTCTCTCTTATTGCTCTTGTGGAAGTATGTGTTACTACAAGGATCTTCTTATCTTCACAAGTTGGTAAAATATTCTATTACAAAAACTTGTTTTGGAAGACCATTTGGGAGAATGCTCTGCATTCCTCCACCTTTTAAGATATAGTCTTGCAGTTTGGGATTAAGTTTTTATGTTTTGTGGATGTTGCACTCCTATTTTTTCATGTCATTGGGATTGCCAAGGAGGTTTCTAGTATTTTCAATGTATTGGCAATTTTGTTGGTTATCTGGATTGGGTCAAAAATGCTCCACATTTCTCCGTATTGATGTTTTTGCTCCTGAGGCTAGGTGAACATGCTCCTAGTGTTTATATAGTGTTTTAGTTCATTTTTTCATATAATGAAGTGTTCCACAAGTTGGTATGTTAATGTTCTATCTTATGGATGTGTATTTTGTGCTTTTGGGATGAAGTGTTCTAGTTCTGGTTAGTTTACGATGGCTGTTTGTAGCATGATAGTGTGAAAGAAGTATCTAGAAGTATTGTTGGATGTTTAAAAAATATCTCTTTGAGTTCTTTATGTTAATGATTGATCTCTTTGGTGCCACATATTGTTCTGAGTTGGTTTTCTAGGAAATTTGTGGGTGTTTGGCTGATAGGGCTTATTTTATTGCTTGTGCTATGTACTTGGGGATATGTGCCGATATTTGAGGTTGTGTTAATATGTATTTTTATCATGATCTATCTTATTAAGAATCACATTGAATAAAATCAATTGAAAGTGTGTTTTTGGGCTAACTGGTAATGTGTTACATGTTTCATCTTCATGTTTCCTTATTGTCGATTTGGGTTGATGTGTGTTAGCATGTGTGTTGTTTCCAGGACCACATTTGAATATGTTATAAATTTTTTAAATGGTCCTCTCCATCTCTTGGATCGGACCACATTATGTTTTTTGGTTGACTTGTTGAGGTTATTATTTATCTTCTATCCTAGCTGACCTAATTGATATTTTGTGATCTTGTAACGGATATAAATAGAAGAAAAAATTAGTTACAAGTTGAGTGTTTGTGTGGTGGTTGTGTGTGAGTGTGGATTGCTAAAGTTAGTTATGAAAGCAAGATGATGAGCTTAGGATATGCTCATAATTTGAGTATCATGATGTATTTTTAATATCTCTACTCTTATTGCTAATGGATGTTTTAACTATGTGATTAAAGACTTTTTATTTGAAATTGGGTAGTATCCAATAGCAATACATTCCTATATTCCTGAAGCCTAACATCTCTATGTGTCTTATTAATTACCCTGTTTGACTTCCCGAATGACTGATATAATGCATATGGTTTTTGAATAATGAAATAGATTTAATATGTGATTAATGAATGTATCGTGCTATTTGCCACACATGATTTCTTTCACTTCTGTTGCCGTGTGCATCACAGGTTGTTGAAGGGAGCATGAACGAGTCAAGTGCAACGGATCTTGGCCCTACAGTAAAGTCCATTTCTTGCATGATGTCGAGGAAGTTGTTCCAGCGAAGACTCTCTGACCGGGTCATTGGGAAGAAACTTAAATGATCATTAATATGGAAAGAGTGGAATGCTAAATTCTCTCTGGATCGTGTTAAACGGATATGCTTTCATTTATGAGAAGTTTGTTCCTCGGTTTTAGGATACATTTTATGTCCACGTCTTTCTCTGTTAGTTTGTTAGTTTCTTCTCTGGTTTAAATAAGTGTTCCTCTTGTGCGAGTGAGCAAGCATAGCATGTAAAAGTTAGTATGATAATAAGAAGCAGAATATGTAAGCGTTAGTATTATGATAAGAGATAGAGTTTTTTGTTAGTTTTCATATGAGTAGAACAATGTATATCATTCCGAGTTTATGAATAAAAACTGATGAAGTTCTGAGTTCAATTCTTGCATAGCTAGTCAATGCTTACTAAGGGGGCCCACTTAGTAAGTATTTGTAGTTAGTCAGTTAGTTGTTTATTTCCTATTGATCATAAGTTAGATTTCATTCTGGAAAGTTTCAGTGCAAACTCAGTCTTATATTGTTGCTGCAGCATTGAGAATCCATCCCTGTGTTTGTTCTTGCAGCATAAGCCCAGTTCGTAGTTTGTTTCTTAGTAACAGTTATCATGATGTCTACTTTGATTAAGTTATGCTTAATTTAAGAAAGCTTTACATTACATTCCTGTAGCATAAGTAGAACTCCTTTCATGCATTTATTTCTGGTAAATCATGACTGAAACTGGTTCTTAGTGCATGTACAGTGCTGCTCCATTTCAAGTATACGTTCCCTAGTTTGACAAAGTAAATGAATGACCATAAGAAGATATTAGTCGCCTACTGGAATGTCCAATTCCCAGGTTAGGATTTTATGTGACTTTTATATCCTTTTGTGGGCGCAACCACAAGAGTCAGATGAGCTTTAACCCCTCAGTCAGTAGAGTGTATTTTTGACAAATGTAATTTATAAATCTTCATGTATCCTGCTATCAGACAGTGGATCTCTTAAGTAGGTACTTTTAATTTATATATTACCCTAGGGTTGTACTCCTCAATACTACAAGTTGTTTGTATCTTTCCCTAAGTTTGTACACCTTAGCCTACAAGTCCATAAGTAGTGAGCCTTAAAACAAATTATAATTCTATAAGTAATGAGCTTCCTATATTAAGAGATTTCTCTCAGTGGTTTTTCCCTTCTTGGGTTTTCCATATAAATGTAATGTTATCTTGTGCATGTGTGTTCATTTCCTTATCTTTCATTACTGTTTATTTGATTAATTTTTTATGATATGCTTATAACTTGATGATCCTATTAAAATTTTGAATTTGCATATTGCTTAATGGTTTCAATTTTGATAAATACTGATACACTCCTCCCTCTCAATATTAGGTTGTGTTCAATAATTGGTATCATAGCCAAGTTCCTTTGAATAAGCTTAACTACTTGAAGAAAGGTTTGGGATGGTGCATGATGGATCTTACAAGGGTCCTAGGTTTGATTGGACAAATTACAACTTTTGGAAAGTAAGAATGGAAGACTACCTAAACTCTCTAGGATTTGGTGTTTGGAAATCTGTCAAGGATGGTTACACTACATTGTTTGCTCATCCAACCGATCTAGGTGAGATTAAGTTGTATGAGAAAAATTCCAAGGAAAATAATGCTATCATATGTAGGTTAGCTAATTCAAAACTTCTAAAGGTGATGAGTTGCAATTCTACTAAGGATGTATGGGAAAAAATGAGTAATATTTATGAAGGAGATAATAAAGTGAAGCAAGCCAAGATGCAAATATTCAATAGTAGATTTGAAACCCTGAGGATGGAAGAGGATGAAGATATTGCTAGTTATATGCTCTAGGTGGATGAAGTAGTTACTAGCAAACGAGATCTTGGTGGAGAAGTGAAATAAGATGAAATTGTGAAGAAGGTTCAAAGATCTCTTCCTAAATCTTATAGTCATGTTATATGCTATTGAAGAGTTTAAGGAATTGGATAAGTATTCAGTAGATGAAGTGTTTGATGGTCTGACTACCTTTGAAATGAGAGAATTTGAAAAATATGTTCCAAAGAAGGAAGAAACATTCAAAGTCAATAAAAAGATAGAAGATGATCTAACCAATCAGAATGATGACTTTAATGAGGTAGAATCAAATTTTTTAAGAAGATTGAAGAAATGCATTGGAAAATACAATTATAAGAGCATTGGTCATTTTTCCTTTGAATGTCCCTATAAAGAATTATAATATGGCAACAAAAGAGAGAAGTTCAAAAATAGTTTTATTCCAAGGAGAGTAGTTTTTCTTCAGAAGATGAGGACAATGATTCAAATGATGAAACCCTATTCATGGCCTTGAATGTGAAAAATAAAAAAGGGTGATATTGAAAAGTGTAAGAAGTTTGGTACTTTGTAGGTTGAGAAAGTTGATGAAAGATCAATGCTTATATGGAATACCTTTCATGCAAAATAAGATGAAAATTCTTGGGTGATTGACAATGGAACTTTCTCTAACCACATGACTTGTGACAAAGGAATGTTCATTAGTCTTAAGAAGTGTAATGGTGGAGCTACTAATTTTGGTGTTGATGAGTCAACATAGATATTTTGAAATGGTGTTATAATAATTGATGGAAAGAACAGGACTAAAGATGTTCTCTATATGAAAGCGTTGAAGCATAATCTTCTTAGTGTTAGTCAACTATGCATCAAAGGATATAACCTTACATTTCATGCCAAAGGTTGTGAGATCAAGAAGGAAAGGTCTGAAAGAATAGTTTCAAAAGGTACAAGGGCTTTACAACACATCATTGGTACAAAAAATTCAAACATTACCTCCAAAATTATTTTGGTAATCAAAAAAATCAAAGGTAGTGACTAGAATTTTTCTAAATATTCTTTGGTGTTAAAGATAATATTTTGACATCTATTATTTTATTGGTTTCTATACTTTTAGGCCACATAGAATATTCTAAAGAAGATTATTTTTACATCATGTTGATGTCAACATGACATCATCAATAATACCCTTCCCTAGCCCTTCTAAGACTTATTTTTCATGTAAAGGATCATTTTTTCTTTTCACCATAACTTCGAAATACAATGTCAAAATTGAGAAACAAGATATCATTTAATTTATTTTTTTGAGAACTTTCCATTGGTGTAGGTCTCATCATCATTATTTTCTACTATTTTATTTTATTCTCAATCAAAGTTAGATCTTCATTTTTTAATTTTGAACTCATAAATTTTTACCTATTTCTCCAATTTTCATGATTCTAGTCGTGTTGGAAAGGTATTCCAAACCTCTTTAGATCTATACATGAAAATTTTAAAGAATCTACCCCAAGTACATTTTCTTCATTTTTTAGGATTTTACATTTATGTCAATTACTTGAACATACTGGCACCTAGAAAATATTTGTTTAATTGTGAGACAACTTCATTTGAATTGCTTTATATGCACTGTGGTTTTCAATATTTGATTTTATCTTTTAAGGAAATATCATATCTTTTTGTATTCATCCTTCTATGGTCATCTTGACAAAGGATAAGTATGAGTCTTGGTAACATAACATCCTAACACATCTCAATTGTCTTGATCTTTAAACTTATCTATATGGACTCATACCTATACCAAAAGGACCAAATATTTTATCAACATCAGGTATAATCAATGATCATGTTCGAGGATTGATTTGTTATAGTGTTTATCATGACACTATGTGTATTGTATTGGACATTGATTATCCCCACACAGTTTGGATGCAACTCTATGAGGTCTGTGGAGACCCTCATATCTCTCCACGCCTAGAGGATCCTTTTGCAGATTTTTGCATTCCTCTTGTAGATGTAGATTCTATACCATTTGATGGCAATACTCTAGAGGAGATTGAGTATATCACAATTGCTACATGTTTCGATGGTTCATATACTTGTCTTCATGTTCCCACTCTTTATATTGAGACTACATAATCATGTTCTATTGTTCTTGATCAACTTGGCATCACCACATCCTTAGACACTATTGGTTTAGTGCAGTAGGACATCCATCTTCTTCTAGACACAACTAGCTGTGATTTATATCTTGTAGACATATCATCATTATTTGTGGAGTCCTATATTGAATATTTCAAGGATTACTTTGAGGATGTTCATCTCATCTTTGTTGATAGTCACATCATGATTGTTGGCTTATCATCTTCATCATCTTTGGAGCTTGTTCTACATTATTCTTCATGGGTTTCTAGATTTTCATCATCTCATTCCAACATGTGGACACATGACAACTTTTCAGAGGCACACATCATTTGGATTTGGATTCTTGATTCTTCCATCTTTTTAGATTGGATTTTCCAATCACTAATGGATCTATTTCTTCCTAAGTGGATAAATACTGTTTGTAGGTAGTGGATTGTGTTATGTCTCCAAGTGTTCATTATTAATGAATGAACTCTTTTATAGGGGAGTTTATATCCTCCTATTCTTTCTCTCATTGGGGGAATGTATATATTGTACTTGTGTGACATAAGCAATTCTTAGGGTGTCACATTGATTCCTCCTTCTATCCTTCTTTCACTAGTGTACTCATTTCACTTTTCTCTCTTTTAGAGAGGAGTTTCTTTCCATGAATTTTTCTCCTTTTCCTTAGTTATGAAAGTTTTAATTTTTTGTACATGGGTACCTCATTGGGCCTTGTAGCCAGTTGCCATCCATACATCCATCATTACAATCTTCATTTGGGTTTTTAGCTTCTCCCTTAGTTGATTTTAAGGAGAGGTGTCAGAGTAATTAAGACATTACTTGATAATTAATTAATCATTAACTAATTATTAGGTCGCTTATTACTTTAATTAATTAAGCTAATATTAGGAATGATTTTTATTATTAGATTGGGATATTTATAAGCTGAGTTGTATCATTGTATGAGATTAGGACACTTGTCACAATCTAAACAAATCCTCATCCAGGGTTTATTCTTTTCTTTTCTAAGAATTCATTATTATACTTTGTAATCATTCACATGTATTTAAATTCAATACATTATAGGTTAATATCAATATTAGATGCTTTTGTGAATCAATCTCTTTCTCTCTTAGTTGCATAGAAAATTAATTGATTTGATCTCTTGTATGTGATAGGAATTTTTGGAGCTATGGGGTTCACTATCAACTCAAATAGGATCTTTCATAAATGTAAAGGAAATATCACTTTCATACCTAAGGTTGGTGATTCTAAGATGATTGTGAATTAAGAATTGATCACTCCCTTGAAATATTCTTACAAGATCATAGCCAAAGCTCTTATAGTTTTTATTGGTCGTTTACTTATTCTTACCATTTAGCTAGAGTGAAAACATTCTATTTTGGTCTAGCATTAAATTGATGAAATCCCAATATTATCACCAACCTTTTCTGCTTAGTATAATATGTCTTGAAGACTTTGGATGGAATATGAATAAATCATGGTGAGATAATTCACTTTCTAGGAATCCTATTTTCTTTTCAATTTTCCTCTACTAGCTTTTGGTAAGTCGTTATTTCACAAATAGACAATAAGTCACACTCTTGGATCGTTAAACTAATTTACCTTGCTAAATAATTTCTATATTTAATCCAAAGTTCTTACTTTCACTCATGTTTACTACTGATCTTGTTTGGCCCTTTGCAAATCCTCTTATTAGAAGTTGGAGTGGCTCCTCAAGAATTTTCTTTGGTCTTCATCAATAGATAGAAAAGGCTTTCACTAAGGCCCCTAAATAAATTATTCCCTTAATCAAGACTCTAGGGGCCTGGTCTTATTGATACTTATAAGCAAGGATAGACTTTGTATGAAAAATGGATTATCTAGGCCTCAAAGGGATACAAAGCTTTCTTTTTAATATTTGACATTGAATTAATTTTGGTGCTTCCACTACCCAATGTTCTTAGCATGATCTAGGTTTTCACACCATCCTCATCTTAAAGGAACTAATTGGAATCCAAGGCACCTTTGTTGTTAATAACATCTTGCATGCTTGGGAAGCAATCAAAGCACATCTCATTTTGAATGGGAGTAGCTTCAAAATGAGGATCTCCATCTTATGGTGGTGTCCTGTGATCACTAGTTAGGATTGAACCCATGCTAGAGTTCCTTGGCTCCAAGTCTTAAGGATATATAAATGTGGGGTTTGTATTATTTCTAACCTTTTTTCCAAAATTGACTATCTTGGCCAAAATTTAAAGCTAAATTCAAGCTTAGTATTCAATATATAGAGTCCCATGATACTATCTTGGATTCAATTCCACCTAAAATGGTTCATGAGGTGGGAATCCAATATATTAATCTATAGTAGAATAAATCAAATTATTTTTTTATATAGTCCTTTTAAGATCTACAAGGCTTATAAAAGATATTCATGGCTTCCCCCTAATCTATCTATGGTTCACAAGCTCAATACATGGTGGAATCTTTAGTATCTCTTATTGGAGATGTAGGTTTCAAATATTTTGGAAAAATTTGGATTGGCCCAAGTTGACTCAGTTCACCTAATGTCTTCAATACCATGGTCTTCCTATGGGATCTCAACCAACTCATTTACAAGTGCCAATGCCACATTGTCCGTTATGTGTCCATTTGGAAACCATCAAGTATCTATTTTGGTTATGTCCTTGGATGAAGGCTACTTGGCATTAGATACATGATCTCTTTAAACTATTCTACCTTGATCTTTCCCATGACATATGGTTCTTGTAGGTAATTTGCCTATGATAGTAGCTGAATATACATAGATGTTACATAATTTTATAGTGGAGATACTGTTTTCAATATGAAAATATAGATATTCTACTTTCTTTGCTAGTTGTAATGTGCATAAGTACATTTCCATGCATATTAAAGCGAGTATCTATTCTAATGTTATGTTATAGACCTAGGTCCAAGCCGATAAGATAGCTCTTGAGGTCACTCAGTTATAAATTTAATTAAACACTTAGCTAATGCTTCATATACAATTGTTCATGTTCCTTCTTCCCCCATTAGTAAGAATATTTTTCCTTGATAGGGACATGTTTGTCCACCACATGGGCATCAATGTGCACACAACCATAGTTCCAATTAGGAACATCATAGTCGACAAGGCTCTGCACATCCTTGACATCATAGGTGGACACCTTACCAAGTGGTCACTCTTATGTATTTTAATGTAGCCTTGTTGGGTAGTTCGATAGTAAAAAGTTTCCCCATTTTGACCCTTGCCATGTTAGCTAGCCGGATAGTGGGAAAAGAATAAGATGATGCCACTATAAACTAGAAGCTCATTGCTGATGGTTAGGTCCTGCTAGATGTGCGATTGTGATCCCTCCCCCCCTCCTACTAACATAGACCTAACAGCTTAGGAGTTTGATCACTCTTAAATTTTGTTTTTGACTTTTAACTTAGACTTAAGGGTTGTAATTCCATTCCACCCACATTCTATATGGATTACGTAATGTAGTTTTGAAAATATTAATATTAAAGTATAATAACATTCATCATTAACTTTGAATTCTTTATGCTTCACCATGTAATTGTGGTCACTGGTGTGGATGGTGTGAAGAACATGTACCTTGTTTTGTTTTCATAGCGACATATAGTGTTTTTTTTTGGTCAACATCGTCCACCGCCATTGCTTTATACTGGTATGCCTAGCAGGCCTATCTAGCACGGTCAATTGGGAGAGGCTTAAAAAAGACATTATAAAATGATCAGTTAGACTCTATGATTTATTAACGATTAATCGTCAAGTACCAAACATCTGGAGGTCGGTAAGAGAAGATTCTGTTCAGACTTGCATCCAGAATTATGGTTACAGCAATAGACGTTGAAATTAAGGTACCTCAACCCCTTTTCTTAAAAGATTAGCAGGCTCAATACTTAAAGATAATTATTTTCTGTTTTAAAATAAAAGGGCATTCAAAGAGGCTTTGGCAAATAGGGGGATGAAGGTGCATGCCATTTGTCTAAAACAATGGTTTGTTTTTACTAAGACACATAAAATAAAATAAAATCTGCGTTGAACTCCTGTATTCTTCACCATGTGATTTCACTGGAGCGGATGATGCAGAGAATATGTTCCATGTTTTGTTTTCATAGAGACATTTACATTTTGTGTTGTCAACACCGACCACCGCCAATTGTTTCATACATCTATCTCTAACAGGCTTGTCTAGCATGGTCAATCGGAAAAAGCTTTAAAAAGACAATTTTAAAACTCTCTGTTCGATTGTATTATTTAAGCACGATTAGTTGGCAACTATCAAACTTCTGCGGATTGGTAAGATAAGATTCTGTTCAGACCATGGTTACAACAATAGACGTGGAAATTATGGCACTTCATCACTTTTCAAAAGATTAGCAGGTTCAATGGTTAAATATATTTCTTTTCTCCTTTTCCAATCGTTGTTGTACTGTTGCAGAAAAATAAGATTTGGTGATTGTCTTTTCAATCGATAAAAGAGTAGAAATTATATTCCACCGAGTCAAATGGAGGATTCTCCTTTAGGTTACTCAGGTTAGAAGACTGGAGAATATTAGGGCTGATTTAAGATATTGCTTTTGTCATCTCCCATGGAAAGCATGGTGGGTGACTCGGATGAAGAATTAGGCCCGTGCCCAGCAAAGAAAATGCTGCATATTTTCCAACATACTCTGGAAGGTTAGTAATAAAGTTGATCAGAGAAGTATAAAAATGGAGCGACTTTTAGAGCTGAAAACTATAGAGGCACTATGTTTATAGAACCTTTTGGAAAAAAAAAAGTGAAGGGTGAATGTGATATTTTAGTT
Source organism: Sequoia sempervirens (assembly GCA_007258455.2). NCBI lineage: Eukaryota > Viridiplantae > Streptophyta > Pinopsida > Cupressales > Cupressaceae > Sequoia > Sequoia sempervirens. The sequence continues at coordinate 763,812,036 of VDFB02058242.1, read as the reverse complement.
AAATAGAAAAACAAAGGTGAGGAAGCATGAAGCAGATCTAATATATGCAGATCATAAACAGTTGGCATGTAGTCTTGTCGAAACAATGTGGTCAGTGCTTTTATTATATCTATATATAAATGTATTTGGTTGTCGGTACGCGCAAATTTAAAACTAGCAGGTTGTAGATTTGAGTTATTAGGTAACAAAAATCGAGAATTAAATGCCTGAAAAAAATAATTAAACATGGGTAAAATTATCTTAAGAACAATTACACGGTAGAAACTGTGAGTTAACAAACATTCACCATCATTATGAGTTCTGAAAAAATCTAATTTCCACAGTCTATATGCCCTATTCTATGTAATCTATGCTTGATGTTCAGGGACTCCGATATATAATAAATGGAAACATGCAGCATATCTAGATTTTTGGAGGCATTCTGTATTACAAATTATGTAGCGACAACAATTGCTTTACCTGCCTACTATTCAATGATCTATAGTACAAATAACTCGACATCCCTTAAATTAGGGAAAGAGATTTGTGACATTTATGTACTCGTATTACATAAAGGAGATATTTTTTGCTCAAGAACGGTTCTATGCAGCTCATCATTACCAAAATTTCTCTAACATGGTATTCAAATCAAACACAAATAGTAGTAGCTATGCTATATTACAGTTTAATTTCTAAAATCACTTCCATGAAGAAACCATAATTCAATAATTTATAGAACCTCACTCTCTTTTTCTATATAAATTCTACTATCAACAAATAAAATTAAATAGATAAAAGTTGGGAAGAAAATGGCAAAGCTCACAATTTGCAAATTTAATACAAAAAAAATCTTAGAATTGGAAGTGTGAAGACATGGTACCTGAATGCTTGATTTCCAAGCTTACAGACGACAAGTAGAATTATTCAACTCACTTGGTGAAGGGAAACATGAGTGCTTGTACCAAACAAACAAAATGTTTAATTCTAAAGAAGGTCACTTTGAAAGGAAAGAACTTAAAAGACGATTTTACATGCCTCTATTCACTGCAATCTCCCACTCTGTTGCCTAGACGGTGCAAAAATCTAGACAAAATTGAATGGAAATATTTATGTTAAAATTTTCCAAATATATTATGAAGGTGTGGAAATTTTTGTAGTTTCTAATTATGACAAAAAGAGGTGTAAGAGTGATTCCTTTGTTCATTGTATTATACTATCACTCAAGGGCAATATCAAGAAAACATCCAATAGGTCGACCTCGAGAGTTCCCATTCTATCACCATTTTTGATCTGTTTATGGCCTTACTCAGGCTACGGGAACTAGTTATAGATGTAGACAATGACGAGTATTGAAGAATAGGACAACATCATTAGAGGCCACCATTAGCAACTTTCCTGGTCACACCCTCTCACTATTTAGAAATTGAGAATTCTACATTTTCATTTTACAATCTCATTGCTTCTTATCCACACCATTTGGACACCATATTCTTGCTACACTCCAATGTAGAGAGGCGATGTTCAAATATAACTAAATCCCCGTTCCATCATGGTGATTTGATTGCAAATTTTGCATGCATGGTTACAAAGGCATCTACAACTACTACATTTAAAACAAAGAAAGCTATAAAACGTTCCATCATGGTGATTTGATTGCAAATTTTGCATGCATGGTTACAAAGGCATCTACAACTACTACATTTAAAACAAAGAAAGCTATAAAATAAAAGCTTAATAAAGGAAAGCCAAAAAAAAAGCTAAGGATAAGATGCCATAGGCATGGAGCCGCTAAGAAATCAAAGCTAAAATAAGGAAATTTCCGCAGCATGTAAACTGCTTTAAAATTTGATTTAAAAGCATAAATCTATTGATAAATAGTATACTTTGTGATGGGTTAGTAGACATCAATTTAAATTGATAGAATAAAAATGTACACATACTCATTGATGTGAGTGTAAGAAGTCTCTCAACTTAATTGTAATTGTAATGCCAAATAATCTTTCATTAAGCTTAAATATGGATTTTTGGAATTTGATATTAGATATATGAATGAAGACTTGATCTTATATTTATAAGACTTATCCAATAAGAGTTGTAGAATAAAGCTAGAAAATAAATGCAAGATATGACAAAAAGAGTGGTAGAATAAAAGTAGAGAATTAATGCAAGATATATGAAGGATGTAATAAATGTTAGGTGCATGGGAATGCATGTAGAAATAGATGATATAAGTAAAATGTGTGATTAGATGTCTAAAATTAGGTGGCCCAAAGATCAAAAATTAGGTCTACCATGTGAATTTCACTATTCCATTTTAAGCCTACTTTGAACTTATGTGAATGAAAAATGATCATGTATCTTAAAGTGAATGAGCAATCACATTACACATGTATGGAAGTAAATATTTAGATATAAAAGGGATAGTGTGTTGACATAAAGTGGTGGACCTTCCTAGTTATCTCAATGTGTTGTTCTTACAAAAATAGCAAGAATATGCAATGAGTACCTTTTGTGTAAAAATTAAAATGATAAAATAATACCTACTTATCTAATTAGGAATATGAAAAGTATTAAAATTGTAATGCATCAAGAATGAAACATAAGAATGAATAGTTAATAAATGGGATACCAATTTTTTTACTTTACTATTGTAATGCAATTTTCTCACAATGAACACTCATACACTAGAGTTGTTGTGATGCAACACAACAATATTGAATAACATATAATCAATGAAAAAAGAATGGATGCACAAGTAGAAGATCTAACTCTATTTTGAGATGAAATAATTGTGACAATGAATGAGAAGACATATTTTAGCTCTAATATGATTCTAGGGCACTTGACTAACATTATGATCTCTCCTAAATTACTATGAGTAGTGGAGAATGACACATTATTTCATAATTAAGAGATACTAGAACCATTTATTAATCTATTGTTTCAACTCTTGCTAAAATAAATAATTAAAAATAAGAGAAATTACAAATGAACCTTAAGGTTACCTATCTTGAGATAGAACAATTGATAGATCTAGTATTTCACCTTAATCAAGGAAGTGCATTCCTAACTCAAGGAACAACCATAATAGTGAATAAAAATACTCACTCATTAAATGACATAACAAATATCAAACTAAGTTGATAGGAAGTTGAGGTAAACCCAAAAGATCAACCTTCCAAGTGAGGATTATTTTCAAAAAGTATGCTATTTATTATTTGTTGGCTGATAGATTTTTCCAAAGGAATTTAATACAAATTGAATATGTTTTCTCCAAGAAGAGAATGAAAACTATGAACATTAGTTTGAGAGATCACCATTTCATTGGTGATCTTTCTCTAAGTTTTAATTGAGGTACAACTCCCTCTTCTGATATAATTTTTGGATTTTCTAAAATATAAGTAAATGGTGTATGCTTTTTACTAGAAAGTAGAAAAGGAAAACTAACATCCTCCCATAACCATGAAAATAGATGCAGAAGAAATTGCTTCTAAAACCAAAGGAAAACTTTAGTGCTAGAAATGGATTGGAAAACAATCAATGTTGGAGCTCATAGACTAGACTATTAAGATCTTGTTGACTCGACACGATTGCAACTTAACATTCATTGTAAATAAATGAATAAAATACCATAGAAAAACACATTCTCAAAGGGAAGTAATATTCAAATGTTCATCTAAGCTCACAAACTTATTTATAAATATTATTCTTCAATTTACAAATCCATGGAACACAAACAAAAAACATTCACAACAAAATATCAAACTGCAAAATTGATCCTTTGACTATGATTGATTCTCACTCATGCATCATAGTGCAAGGGGGGTCAAAATTTCAAACCCTTGCAATACCAAAATAAAACATATGTCTAGTTTTTGAAACTTAACTATCATTGAAGTTTTGAAATAAGTGAAAGTAACTAATTCTTTAAAGAATGAGAATAATCCAGTTTAATCATATTTAAATAAAAGATATAACTAGAAAAACTAAGAAACATCTATTGCTCTAAGGTTTCAGACTATGCAAAGTGCCAGGAACTACTCCTTTAGATAGTGTTTGTTGAGAATCTGCCACACATACTTGGTAATCTTCTAGAGCCATCACAATAGTAGAGATTTTCATCCGTCATGGGATGGTTATGTTCCTTTTCCTCAACTGCCATGTAGGTTTGGCAACACGAATGGTATCCATTTTGCATGTAATAAGAAGAGTGGAGTTTTCATGGACATTAATGCTGAATCAATTCTAGTGAGCCTCTTTAATGTTTCTTTATCAAAAAAAATTTCTTTTGTTAATGTGTCAACTGTCTTAAAGAAACCATTCTTAAAATCCTTGAGTGTGGCAAGTCCTCTAACATCCAAAATCAACAATATTCTTAATGAAATTCAATTTCATGACTTCAATTTTCCATGCTATACTCATTCTCCACATAACAATTTGGGGATCTTCGTTGGATGAAATAATTTTCTTAGAAGCAACCTTTTCCATATCCATCCCAGTAATTTCGACCAACTTATGATGAATCTACAACCAATGTGCCTCCTCTTGTTCACAGTTAACCAACTCAGACTTGATTGAATTTATTAGTAGCAAAAATTCATCATAGACCTTTTTCAACTTTTTAATTAAGGGAGGCCCTGTAATCTTAATCTCTGATACCCAGATCTTGAAAACCTTGCCATAATAACTGTCCCTTTTAATTTTACTCATCAAGGCCTTCCCAACAACATAATTAGGGTCAAAAGTAGGGCTTACTTTACTAAGAGGTTGAGGAGAGGGATTAGTTAAAGTTCTTAGATAGTTTGAGAGGAGTTTTATATATTTATTTAACTCATCTTTATCTTCTTTATCTTTTCTAGCTCTCTCCACCAACCTTGAAGTTGTAACTTGTAAATTGTGAATGTCTCCATCCCTACTAGGTGGAACTAAATACACTTTACTCACATAGTAGTCTATTGCAATAACCTAATTAGGATATTTTTGCACTGAAGGTTGAGAAATTCCCTTAACCAAATACTCTAAGCTTCATCTTCCATCAACCTAGATGTAGTTTTCAATCTCTTTACCTTTGGGGTTTTCTATAATAGTTTCCCTACTACATCTCCTTCTGGAAAAAAAAATGGAGCATTTTCCTTTTCTTAGAGAGGGAGTTTTCCAACCAGGATGGTGTAGATGGGGTAGTATCTAAGCTTTAAGAAGTTTTAGGCATAAAAAAGTGGAGGATTCTATTAAGAAGAAGTGTTTTCATTGCACTATGCATACTTACGGGAAAAGAGGTTGATGCCTTACCTTTTTGTGCACTTTCCTCTAGTTTTCCTTGAGACAGATTAGGTTTTTGGATATGAGTTTCCAATCCTTTTGTATCAACTTCATCTTCTTGATTACCCCTTCCTAACTATTGTCCAACATCTTCCTCTAATTGTTCCCCAATTATGATGTCTATGAGAGGTCCCCACCACACATTTGTTCAAGACCCTTATCTTTCTTAGGAGTTTCATATCCATTCCAACTATTACTTGGCAAGGATGTACCTATTGATAGTGGTGATGTTGGTGTAGAAGGGTTTGTTCTTACATGACTTGCACTAGCCTTTTCTTGAGCTCCTTTCTTCTCTTTGGGTAAAGCCTTGGTAGTTTCTCCCTTCTTTGAAAGCCACATTTGAGTCCTCTTCAAGACTGCAATGGTTTTAACATTAATGTGCCCAACTTCTTTAGTGTTCCATTCAATAAGGGACAAGGGTTGCATCTGTATTTGATTGATATAAGTTGGGTCGTTCGAATAAGAATCATCGTCCTACATTCCCCTTATATTCCATCCCAGCTTGAAATTAAATATATGTGCCAAGGTAGGGCTTGTCAAGTCTCTTCATCTTACCTCATTTTCATTGACATAGTCTACCCAAAAATCCTCTAAGTGTGGCATTGGATAGTAACCAGGATTGAAGTGAAGATGCTTACTGATGAATTTTTTGTTTTCAAATGAGAACCTCCTCTCATATGTATCAAAGGTGAACTTCATGATATCCTTTTCTGGAATGATGGTGTTTGACTGAGATTTTCATTCATAATACCCAAAGCCAATTGAAAATGGAATTCTAGCTTTTTTCTTTTCAAGATACCTTTTATTTACTTCAACAACCTAGTGAAATTTTTTTATTAGGATAAATTTATCATCCACATATCTGGGTAGCTTAAGGGGAAAATCATTGAAACCACAAACCCTCAGGTACGTGAACTTTTGAGATTGAATGAAGAGACTGTTGTACTGAGTAACTAATTGGAAGGCTTTAGGGGAAACTCTTTGACCCAAATCACCCTACAGTTCTTTGATTAGCCTCATACTGAAACAAATTGTTCACCCTTGAGAAGTTCTTATAGCTCTTCTCAAGTTGTAAACTAGGATAATAATCATATATTTGAAAACTCTCATCAAAATCTTCCATCGGGTTCAAACCAATCTAAGGTCTTGTATAGGCCAAGAAATAGATAATATAGGAATACATATAAAAGGATTGATTAATAGAAAATATACTTATCATATCATCTAATCGATTACTAATTATTGTAGCCCAATCCAAATATTACATACCAGTGTAGATAACCTAGACAAAGAAGTATACCCACACTTCAAATTCATGAGCATTCATGCTCCCTCTAACCCTACAAAGTAACACAATAATGTTTGAGATTGCTTCCCTAAAATGAGATTTATGCATATTCTTAGGGAGATGAGACTTCACTTTCTCTTGAGGGTTGAACCATTCCTTCACAATATAATTTTGGTAATATCCCTTATTTTTGGAAAAGTGGCCTTGAGATAGGGTAAAATTTAAATGAGAGTAGACCTCTCTTTCTAGTAGCCTAAAGCACGACCTGCTAATAGTGGACCTATCCAAAGTTACTAACAAGTTATTATCTTCAGTATGAATTTCCCTTATGTCAAGGTTGTAATGGGATATACATTCTAACATGAGCTCTATACATCGCACTACAATTGGAAAAGTAGTAGCCTCCATAAGAAAACTTTCCATAACCCTCTTAGTGATAGGGTCTCTTTTTTATTTTCAAATTCTTTCCCAAAAACAATCCAAATTTACATGCCCTAACCTTGCATTCCATATTTTTGTTTAGAGAACTATCTAATCTGAAAAAATGCTTGACATATCCTAGTTATTTATATCTCATTTTCTTCAAATATTTTCCTCTACTCAAAGAGAATTCAATAATTCTAACTTTGTAGAAAAATAAAATTTCAATTGCCAAAAAAATATTGAAGAGTGTGTCTTTCCTAGGGCTATGCCACCATCTCCATCTCAAAATTCTTCTTTGAATCTTAACTTTGTATCTATTCTTTCCTTCTTCCAAAATTACATTTCCTAAGAAGAATATTTATTTGTAAAATGAAAACTTAATTCCACATGATCCAACATTTATTTCACCCACTTTAGTACTGATAGCATTTAATTCTTGACATATAGACCACTTGGTGCCAATATCAGAAGACCTTAATGTACTTGATAGAGTCAAATATTTGAAAACCTTTCAAGAGCTCCATTAGGAGCCGATGAAGTTAGAAAACTTCATCCAAACACACCTCCAACCTTCTTTTCTTTTTTTAATGCACTCAAGGGACAATGTTTATAAAACTCCAACAGAATTAAAGAAAGTTAGAAAATGAGAATTGATTCTAACAAGGTTTCTGTTAGACTAAATTACATTTACCATCTTAATTTTTAACTTAGGGACATTACATTTAGATTAGTTATTCATTTAATTATTTTTGAGTAATTTTTCCTGTATTGGGAATTTTCTCACCAATCATCTATTTCATGAATTTAAAACATCTCATTTTATTCACTCCTTATTTGGTGAAATGGTAGTGTTGTCTCTCTCATTTCTTGTGAAGGTTTTTTGTAGTTGATATTTCTTGGGTTATTCACTCTAACATGGTATCAGAGCCACCCAATTGTGAATCCTTCTTGAGAGTTTTCATTGGAGTGTGGGATCATTGATTTGCTTGGCATTTAAAATTTTCTAAATTTGAAAATTGCCTTCAATTATTGATTTCTTGTTGTTGGTGATTGGAGGTTTGATTGTCCAGAGGGAAATTTCTTGTCATCTGAGGTTGTTTTTGGTTCATTGCTTGCAGCAATTTGGCAAGGAGAGCAAGCTTGATTTGTATTTAGTGGGTGATTTTCTGTGTTTCAATTTTAATTTGCCTGGCTCAATTTGTGAGAGGCATGTGATTTTCCATTTTTTGTTGTTGGGCATGATCCATTCCTAGCAAGGGGAATATGCCTTGGAGGGTGCAATTTTTTGTTTTGGAAAGGCCGATTCCTCATCTGGAAGCAGTGCCCTCTATATTGGCATTTCTCTTTGAAGCCCAAGTTCACACCCTAGAGGGCTCAATTTTTTAGGAGGCTTGCATTTGGGGTGGCTACATTCTGTGAAACTATAGGCAATTCCAATCACTTGAGGCACTTAAACTTGAAGAGGCCCTTTTTTTCTGCCCTTGGGCATTTTTCTCTTCACTAGAGCCTTCAATTTTCTATTATCCAGGCATTTTCACCTATTCCTACCATGATTTACATTGGAGGAATTTTTTTTATCTATTGAATATCATTTGCAAGGAGGTTGTAAGAGGAATGCTTTTTTGGCTCTGGAAACAATGAGTTTGGAGACCCGCTCATTCTTCTATTTATTATCCTAGATTTAATAATTTATAGAAAGCGTTAGATAGAAGGCGGTTGTAAGAGGATTTTGTGGCATTGGAGGTCAATTTGTTCTCCACAACCATCTTACTCAGTTGTCCCATTATTGGAGTTGGATGTTTTGAATGGACATAGAAACAGTCCTCAAGCCACTTACTGGTTTCTTTGTCTAGCATTGGCTGCCGCTTTTCTCCATTTGTAGGCGAGTTTTCCTTCTTATTTTGTAGACTTGCATCTGATTGGAGGCATCTATTTTTCACTAATAGAAGGAACGATTTGTGTTTTTGTGTGAGTTTCTAGAGAAGGTGTTGCTATTTGGAGGATATATTTTCTTCAAACTTTATATTTAAAAAAGTTTGCAATCAAATTATTTTTCTAGGGTTTGCTATGGTAGGACCAATGTGAGTAGGTTGAAGTTTTCTTTGAGATCCTTAATCCCAAATTCATCTCCCGAAGATATTATTTTCACTTTATATACACCAACACTTCCACTATGTTGGAGTTGTGAAAAGCTTTGTGGGTCGTGTATTGCATCTTTGGCTTGGTGACTGGAAGACTAGTTGGCAGCCAACCTTAATACTTTACAACACATAACATTGCCCTCTTTTTTGCTCACTTGCAACAAGTGGTCACGCTAGTGACTAAGGGCTTAATCTGGCCCTTCATTGTTGCATGGAGTCTCCACATCAGCAACTTTCTTCCATGGAGCATATCTTGGGAATTTAGAGTTTGATTTTTGCATTCGTCATACCATCAGAAAGCCGACTTCACCAAGCTCATAGTGGTACAGGTCAATCCACCTAATTTCACCATCTATCAACATTTATTGCATTTGGAAGTTGTCTTCATTGAAGGTATTATCTCTATATTTTTTTGAAGAATTGATAGTCATTATAGGTTTTTCATTTCACCCTTCTCTAATCATCTTGAAAAGGGGAAACTATACATAATCAAGAGATGGTATATTGAAGTATTTGTGATGGCTTTATCTTTTACCATACCTATATGGTCTTGTTCCTCAAATTGGTATGTCTTGGAGCAAGAAGTTTGTTTGGTGTTCCATAAGAGATGATGTTTTCAGAGTGATTTCTCTTCATGTTGATGATAACACATTGAGTTTCATTGTTGACATTGAGTGTCCTCGTGCTCTATGGACCAAAATTTGGGAGTTATATGGAGATCCTAATACTCCACCCTTCCCAAATGATCTTGCTTTACATTTTCTTGTATCTCTTGATGATTTAGATAATATACCATATGACTATGATACACTACAAGAGTTTTCTTTTTTGGAACACCTTGCAGATCTTGATGATGAAGATGACGAGGTTTCCACTCCTCCTACAGAGATACCTATTGATCCTTCCCATTCATTGGTTTCTACTTCCCATGATCCTAATCAGCAAAATGCATATTATTTTCCAGATCCACCTCATTGGGATTCTTATCTTGTGCAGATATCATTCTTGTTTGTGGAGTCTCACATTGATAATTTGGAAGACATGATTGATGAAGTTCATCTCGTCTTTGAAGGAGTTAATTTCAATACTTTGGATGTGATGAGGGAACCTTCATACCCTCTTTTTCCTTCTTCTCTTCTATTGTCATTGTTTGGCATTGAGTTGGAGTATCTTGAGCAACATTCAGAGGAATCGTTGTTTGTATTGGTTGCAGATTATTCCTAGTGTTGTATGTATGAGAAATGGTATTATAACTTTATTGCTATGAAACATTGTTCTTAGGTGGTTCAAGGGTGAAAATAGGATTTTTTTGAGCTTGAGGTTTGTGCGAAAGCAGGTAAAGGATGATTTGAGGTTGAATCACATTGACTTCTCTTGGTTTTGGTTTTTGATGACAAGCCTTAGTGGATGAATTTTGTGAGATGAATTCTTCAAGGGCTTCATCTAACATGTAAAATTCATCAATACTAAAGGGCTTGAGGGTTAGGTTAACATGGAAAAAGAGATTTGACATACTTAAATAACTATGCTTTCTCTAAATGGTTCATTTGTTTATAGGTGTTTTTGTTTTCTAATGAATTCACAGATGTAATCTAATCTAATTGAACTATGAACTAATGTTGAAAATGAAAACTGTAATAATATATTTTTATCCACAATTTAAATGAATGTAAATTAAGCTTGATGTAATGAAATGAATGTAACTACAACTCTGCAAAGTGAAATAGATAACTAACAACAACAAATTGAAACACATAAACAAATAATTTAATGTTGTATAATGTAGTTTAAAAACTAAAACATGACAAAATATCCTAGAGGGGTGTATGAGCCCCAATCAAGGTTTTTTAGGGATTTGAATGCTGAATAATAGTCACCACAAAATACCCATAAACTAGGAAAAATAACTCGTAGTGGGACTAAAATGCGTACAAGTGCGTATGAGTCCCAGTTTAGGGTTTTTGCAAAGATTTCAAAAAATTTTGAGTGAAAATTATGCTTTTTGGTTTGGATAATGTCTAAACCAAGTGAAAATGTAGATTTCAGATGAAATTCAATGGTGCAAGATGCAAAAATGCAACCCATATGCACTTTCACTAGTGTAAGATTTTGAAATAGGCTATGTGCAAGATCATGATGGACCAAAAAGTGGTGATATGATGGGTATGTGTAGGGTATGTGGCTGATGGATTTTTTTAACCCAAAATTAATGAAATGAAAAGGATTTTTAAAGGAGATTCTTAGCTTTCCACCAATATAAATTATGCTTTACTTTGAATTTAATAAATAATTATTATTCATTTTATATTTGAATTACGACTAAAGTCCTAATTGATAGGCTGATTGAAAAACATCTGTAGCTTTCAAGCAGTATCACATTTTTTAAATCTGAAACATTTGTCACATTCTATGCTTTGCATACTATAATATTAAAAAAGTAAATTGAATTTCATGAAGTTTTGACCAAGTTAAGGTGGTCAGACATACAAGGTTTTCTATTTTTTAAAAGTTGTAATAAAAAAATCATAATTAATTATTTACTTAGAAAAAAATTACAAAAAAATATGCATCACATCGGTACATGAGTCTACTTATTTGTAAAATATTATAATATATATATTTTTTTAATTGTTGTTAGGGTGGTCAGACAAGCACCTACTTATTTTTTTCCCTAAAATTTAAGTACTACTAAATTGAAATTTCAAATTTTCACCAAATAGATTTAAAAAAAAAAAAAAACCTAGTAGTCTAAAAACTACATTCAATTTGCTACAGATTTTATTCTTACATATTTTTGAAATAATATAGATAACTCATTCAAATTTTTACGTGAAGTTTCCTAACTCTGATTTTTTCAAAAAAATTTACCACTTAAGGGCCTATTTTTTCCATGAAGATCCTGCACATACCCAACCCTAGAATGCTAGCCAATTAACCAATGGAAACCCTAGTACAATGTCAATGCAAGATAGATCTAGGATGATGATTCAATCCAAATCAAAATTAAGATGTAGGTTCACCGAAATGTAATGGTGAAAATAGGGTTCCACCTTTTTGGAAGATGGAACACACATGGGGAATGAGACCCTTCCTAGGTATTTCACAACCATTACACTCAAGGAAATCCTAGAGATCTCAATCCAAGGATGAAGAGGAGAAAGAGATCTGTAATATGGATATCCTAGATTATGAATAATGACTAAAGAGGGGTTCACCACCAAGCTAGGGCTTGTAAAGATTAATGATATGCAAGATATAATGTTAAAATCTAATGTAATGCAAAACTTCACTAAATGACTTAGAAATGTATGTAAATCAGAACAAAAAGATGAGAGATAAGAGGTGTGCACCTAGAAACTTGTAAGAGCTTGATTGAAGACCTAACTTGCTAAATATTCTAAAATTAATGCCTCTTAGGACTCATATTCCAGTCTAGGAGATTTAGTCCTAGATTAGGGTTTCTAGGAAGGAACAAGAATCTGGAAATGTTGATCAAGAATCTTCTGAAATATGGAAAATTTCATGTAGTGGGACTCATATGCAACTTATGGCATATAAGTCCCATTCTACTTTTTCAGAAAACCAAAGTTTAGATCTACTCTTTAATCTCTGCTTTGTTCCTTTAACCTGATTTCTGAATCCAAACCTATAAAAATATCTACAAAACATATGGCATATAAGTCCCATTCTACTTTTTCAGAAAACCAAAGTTTAGATCTACTCTTTAATCTCTGCTTTGTTCCTTTAACCTGATTTCTGAATCCAAACCTATAAAAATATCTACAAAACATAATAGAGTATTGATTTTCTTATGGCAGGTTTTCCTTAGTCAAACCCCTAGTTTGGTAGTTAAAACTTGATAGAAAAAATGAATCTTTAATGCAAATGTAAAGACAAACCCTAATCTTAAGTGCATCTAAGATTAGAAAATTTGAAAGGCAATGCAACCCTATTTTAATGTGCTAGAACAAGATGCATGAATGAAACTTGAAGAAGTACTCAATTTGGGAGATCCTTAATCACCCTAATAAGCCATAATGAATGCATATACCTTCCTTAGGTTGAATGTAGAGTGATCATGGAGGATGGAATCACTTAGGAAAGACATCTTTAATCTTGGTTTGATGGCTAGTTGCATCTCTGCAACCTACAATCCATCATGATTCACCATATACAACCATAATCAATCCTTGAAAATGCTAGATATTGAATGAAAGTGAGCTTGAAGACCTACAAAAACACAAATTTTTTTCTCCAAGACTTCAACTTTGCTTTCTCTTGAAAACTTGAATGCTCTTGTGAAAGAATTCTTGAGTGCTTGTGAATGCTTAGACCTTGAATTTCCTTCTCTAGATGAAAATAATGAATTAGAGGTTTCTTTATATAGGAATTACACCTAATTTACCATTATTTAGATCTCAAAAGCTGACATCAACCAAAATTTTGAATTAAAAAACTTAAATTTCCTACTAAAACCCTAAAAAAGGGCCACATGGGACTCATACACCACTTGTGGCATATGGGTCCCACCTAGGGGGACTCATATGCCCAAGGTGGCGTATGAGTCCCACCTAGGGGGACTTATATGCCCAAGGTGGCGTATGAGTCCCACCCTATATTTTTGGGGTGGGCCAATGATGGGTTGTTAGAAAAATTAATGCTTTTGTTGATTTTGTTAGGATTTTAGTTGAAATAAGCCCCGAGATCCAAAATAAAGGGTCTTAGGGGCCTATTAATGATGATTTAAAGGATATTTAATGTAAGAGTACTAAATAGGTCTAGATTAAATGAGAATTTGTACTATCTCCAACAAGGGAGTATAATTTCTGTCATTACATATAATTTTTTAATGATCTAAGGGAAATTTTCTATTTTTACACAATTTTAATTTTTACAAATAAAGGGAAATATACAACTAGAATTTATTTATCATCCCTCAACAAAATAAAATTATTCCAAGGCATTCACACATAATATGAATGAGCTAATAAAATGACTTTCCTTTCACCCAAATTTATTTTTATAAAATAATAATACCTCAATTTCCAAGATATAAGAAAAAAAGGGAATAACTCCTCCCAAGGGTGAAAAATACAAGATTTTAGTGATCCCTTGAGGATCTAGAAGCTCCTTTAATTTCCAAAGTGTAAGGGTTTGAAAAAATAATGAGATGGGATTGGATGATGGAAAAGATAAAGAGATAGTTCACTCCTATTTATTACAAGTTAGAGTTGTTAAAAATGATGCAAGGTTTGAAGTAGGCAAGTAGGCCTATTAATAAAATATCTTCTTGGGTGGAAAAATGAATGGTTGGACCTTTGGGTGCCACAACAAATGGGGGAGTTATATTTTTGATAAAATTCTAATGTTTTTATTAGTATCAAATAAAGTGTTGAATAGAGAATATGGGGGGCAACTCCATTAGTGCAGAGTGTGGCTCCAAATTGTAGATTTTTCTTTGAGAGTTAATTTTATTTGTAGTGAGATATTCCCATGTGGCTATAGCATCATAATATCTAAATCTGTAATATTATTTTTTTGAAAGAAATAGAAAGTGGGTTGTTTTCCTTCCTACATTTTCTATGTTGATATTTGTTTTTTTTATGTGTGTGTGCTGGGTGGAGTAGGTTTTCATCATAAATCAATTGCATGATTACTATTTCATTAGGGAAATTAGATACTAAATACAACTTTAGAAAAGCACTACTATATAATTTTAGAAAAAATACAAATCCAAATCTATGAAGGGTAAAAAAATTATATAAATATTTAAAATAAATTATGAGAACTTTAAACATATTATAGGGGTCCAAAATCATAAATAAATTAGATTCATGGTCCATTAGGTTAAACAACACATGTTATACCCTACAATCTAAGGTTGATGGGCTAATCAAACATGTACATTCTTACGTAGATTAATCATCTTTGAACTAATGACCATGGTTGAAGTTATTCCTAGAAACTCAATTAAACCATCATACATATCTACATAAAATAAATATAGTTTATGCACATTATCTAATAACCAAAAATAATAAATCCACTTAAGGAATATATGAATCCTACAATTATGTCATATACAATCAAATATGAAAGTGCACTAGATAAATTGTCCAAAAATGCAATAATAATCACATCTAATTGAAGATAATCTACTACTACCATGTGATAGATATCATAATATTTGTAGTCAATCACTTCGTATATAATTAGTAAATCCACTCATAATGATGATCTTCAGTAATAAATTTCTATAAACATACAGTAATGAAAATAATTCCATAGCTTCAAACAAAAAATAATAACACAACAAAAACACAAGAATACAATCTTCAACATTTTCCACATTACTAAAACAACAAACATATATTTTCCTTGAAGAAACTTCAACTAACTTACTTAAACAAGATTTAAATGAAGCATTACTACAAGACCTTAACAAGGTAAGAGCAATCCTAAATAAACCTTACATCCTATCCATCATGAATGAAATTCTTCCTGTAAGTCTCCAAAAGTAGGAGTAATACACATCTCAACACTTTTTCCACTCCAAAAAAGAAATAACATAATTAAGAAATCACATAAGGGTAGGCCATATCAAGCATACATACAATATTTAATTAATGAAGAATATAAAGCATGATAAAAATAGATGCTAGTTTTTTTTTACAATAACATTTCAATAGTCAAAATTGAAATCATGCATAATTAATTAATTATTATTTATTTTCACAAGTACATACAAGTACTTGCCTTTTCTAGTGCATACTTATACAAGATCAATAATTATTTGGAGATGAATTCAATGCATAAATTTCACAATAACACATGTATTCAATGCATCCACATCACACAAACATTATTGAAGGTTCACATATAAGTCCATAAGAACTCTAGGGTATTATAGCATTACCAAGTAATTAGGAACTAGTTTTAGGTAACCAAGAATTAGTGCCAAGTAACCATAGTTCCAATAACCAACTATATTAATGATTTTAAGGCCAAAATGAAGAGGAAAATAATTATAAAACATCCATTCCTCTTTTTTATTAAATGTTATTATCTTCCAAGAGAAATATGATAAATAGAACATAGATCACTAGGAAGACAAATAAATGATAACTACCCCATAATGGTCAACATTTATCCATCTAATTACTTATGCAATTTTTGATCGAGGTCCTTCTCCATTGACATGGATGGAAATGGTATCACACCATACTACAAACACTTACAAATGAGAAGGATTTATTTTAACCACAAGAATTTAAGTATACTAAAATAAAGGAATCTCAATTTTAATAATAATGTAAATAAATGTTTCCAATTTGAGAAGTAAAAAGAAAGAAAGCATTAGAGTCATATAAAATTAAAATTTCATATAATTTTAGCTAATCTAATTACAAAAAGATAAAATGATTATCGATAGCTCTCAAAATAAAATGTTAAATACACAAATAAGAGAAAAATATACTTAGTCCTCTATATTACATAGTATGCTACTAGATGACTAACATAAATTCACTAGTAATGAAGGATGATTCATATTAAAATGAATAATATGATTGGTAAATATCATATGATCTCTTCCCTATCCACTTAGGTAGCCATAGACAATATCATGAAAATAATCTCAATTGAAATAACACAATGAGCCTATTTCATATGTGATTGTCCCTACCCATACATGAATATCCATAAAAAAGTGGCTACTCTTAGATCTTACCATTATATAACCATGTGTAATATTAATATGCTAAATTGAACAATATATATGTGTGCTTGCACATGCATACCTTCATGTTATGATCATTGCTAATATCTCATCTTACATTATGTCAAAATATCCAATGTGGAATGAAAACATATCCAAAATAATCATGTTTGAATATATGTGTGATATGGAAACCATGAAATTTTGGAGGACTCAATAACACCACTCCCATAGACATGAGAATATAAATTTCCAGTTATTAGAAAATAGTACAAGTCAAGTTTAAAAGAAATTATTATTTGATCATGAAAATAAATATCAAATTTTCCTACTAGCTAATTCTATCATAATTAAGTTTTCTAATGCGAAACATCCCATAATTGGATTATAACAAACAAATTTTAAGAGAAAACATGTACCAAGTATCAAGACTATGAGAAAAAATTATGCCCATATTGAACAACTAAGATCACATGTTATGGTCCAATCCCATTGATCAATATTACTCCCCTTAGAATGAAGAAAAAAATAATGTACAAAATATTTCTTCTCATTCCTAAAATTAATATGAGGGAAGAAAAAACAAGATAAATTATGTCTCTAAACTCTAAACAAGTGTTCCCATCTTGATGCAAAAAATTTCCACAATCAAGTTAGGTGTTGCAAGACACATTAATGAAGATAAAAATATAGGACCTTATTGAAATGTATTTCAAATAGGATCTAAATAGAAATTTTCCTCTTCAATTTTTTTTTCAAATATATCCAAGCCAATTCCGAATTGTGAGAAATGATTATGTGGAGAAATAACAAGAGGGTCTTTGGGTTCCATCATAATATCTAATGAAGATGATGCAAATCCATAAGAGTTAACATCAAAGAGGAGATGAATATCCTCAACAGTGTCCTATAATTATACAAGATAAGTCTCATGAAACAAACCTAAACTCTTATCACATTGAAGAGAAATTTCACATTGTTGCATTTGTTGCATTCATTGTTGTCAAATCACAAAAACTCAGGTGCCATATGTAGTTTTGGATTTCCAACAATGAGACCTGGAGAAAACATAAGATTAGATCTTGCACCATAGGACACTAGAAGTTAACCAAGAAACCCCTATAAGGACCCATTTTCCCTTGGGAAAATATGTCCTACAAAGGTTTAAACCAATTATTCTAAGTGTATTTGTTGTACTATGCACTTCTCAGATCCACTGGTAAACTATTGTTCCAACAATCAGTCTTCAGGATCTTGTATTTTTAATATTAGGCCATATAGGATCATTTAGTTAATCATTTCAAATCAATTCCAATCGTGCCAGGATATAGATCCAAGCCTAGTTGGCTCACCTTTAAGGTTGATAGTCAAACAATTCACCATGTTGATCTATATCCCAATGAAATTTATAAAAATGTGGCAATGGCCCTAGGTTATGGACACTAATCTTAGGGTCACCACATTTTTACATTTCAATATGTGAGAATAATTATATGACAACTATTAAGAGGGTGAGTGTAGGATGATGGGGGTCCAAAAAGTGGCAATATGACAAAAAAGTGGCTGATAACTTTTTTTAATCCAAATTTGATAAAATGTAAATGGTTTATTGAGAAAATTATCAGATTTACACAAATATAAGATATGTCTTATTTTGAATTTGAAAAAGAAAATGTTGTGCTCTCACTTTCGCTTTTAGGGTTTTGTAACCTAAAAGGAAAGGGGACAAAACTTCACACTATTCAATCAAGAACAAACCCTTGAGATTTCAATGCAAAGGAGATTGAAATCTGACAAAGGGAGGGTTCTAGGGAAATGATTAAAGCTAATGAGGGTTCACCACCAACTGTAAACTTAGAAAATACAAAATTTTTGAAAACACAAAGTGATATGCAAACTAATGCGAAATGACCTAAGAATGCAAGTAAAATATAACAAAAAGTTATGAAACTAGAAGCGTGCAGTTGGGAAACTAAAGAAGGTAGAATGGAGGTCTGGATCATTGAAAATTCTGATGTTGAAGCTAACTGGGACTCATACATTAGGTAGGGTGAATCAGTCTAGTTTTCTAGAAAATGTGCAAGATAAAGTTTCAACCAAAAGGGTACTTAGATTAGGAAATATACTATTTGGGCTTGTACAGTGGGACTCATTCACCAATAGTGGCGAATTAGTCCACTTTTGGATTAATAAAAATTCAAAACTAGATTATGTAGCTCCCGGTTTTCTTTTCTCTTCTCAATTGGTTTCCAAATCCGAAACTAAAAAATTCGGCCTGTAGACCTTCTCCAAGGGTTGATGACCACTTTGACAACATTGAATTACTTTGAATACTTGATGAAAATTTTTCCAATCTTTCTCTTTGATAAATCTACAATCTAGACCTGCAAATCACATGCAAAGAGAGAAAAATGTTGTGGGGGTTAGTGAATAGGGGTTTTCCTTGGCCAAACCCCTTTTTGGTAATTAAACCCTTGAAATGAAATGAAATAGAATAGAGAATTATTAATGAACAAATAATGATTTTGTAACTCACCAAACCCTTGTGATAGAATACTACAAATATGTAAGTGATGGCTCCAATGGATGAGGACTTGAAATCTTGCTTGATGTTGATGTAATGCTTTCTTGAAACACAAATCCTACATCATAAATGTTAGCTCTAAAATAAATGATGCAAGCAATCTTTGAAATGATGAATTACAATTGAAGAATGCTCTTGAATGCTTGATAATCTACCCTTGAAATGCCTTGAATTCTCTTATGAATGCTCAAATGCTCTTGTGAACTATATGCATGAATGCTCGATTGCTTTATTAGGTAACCCAGATGAAATGGGAGAAACAACCTTATATTTATACTCAATTATGTAATAATTCCCAAAATTACAACACTATAGGCCGACCTTGTATCTTGGAGAATAAAAAACCACCAGAATCTTAAATTAAATTTGAATTTTGAATTGAAAGGGACTCATTCGCCATCCTTGGAAAATGGATCCCACCTAAGGGGACTCATTCACCCATAGTGGCGAATGAGTCCACTTTAGGAATTTAAGGTGGGTTTCATGATTTTGATATTTTAAATGATATTTGTCGGGATTATTATTAAAAAAACACATAAATAAGGCATGTGGCTACAAAATGGGAAATAAGGCTTTGTAAAAGATGAAAAAAGGTTTTTTTTTTAAAAGACCTTAGAAAAGTGTGAAAGTATGTTACAACACTTTACAACACTTAGGTAAGGTACCATTTGAATCTTTTTAGTTCACAAGATACCAAGACCTAATGTGAATGTTTTATTCACATTATGAGACTAAATCAAGGCAACATTAAGCCAAAATCCATATGGACCCAAACGAGTGTGAAAAATGTTGAAGGACCCTTTTTTCAACACTACATTTAGCCCCCACTTTAGGGAGATGATGAACCCTCTTCAAACTCATACTAAAGTAGACAATCATGCGCCAACAGAGGTTCCAATGAACCAATGCTAGCAAGATGAGACAACAATCAAGAGGGGTGATCAAGTCCACGTGATCAAGATACCACAACAAACCAAACATAAACACAAAGGAACACACATAAAAATGATATAAAGGCGACAAGGTCAATCATACATTACCAAAGATGAAAAGAAAGAAAAGAAAGGAAAGAAATAAAAGAAATAAAAGAAATAACAGAAAGAAAAGAAAGAAAAGAAAGAAAAGGATCATATCAAGCTTCAACCATTTTTCCATCATGATACAGATCAGATCTAGGCTGTTTATCGAGAAAAATGCATACACACTTTGAGGCAATGAAACTTCTAGCTCTTTGCTAGGTGAGAAGCCCTAAAAGGTGAGAAACATACACTCATGGCTAGTATGCACTCAGACACACACAAGTGGCTATGGGGAAAGTCATGCCTCGAAATGGGCTACCTACTCAACCAAACAAAAGTTATACCTCCTGATAACTTTAATAAGGCACCACACAAAAAAATGATTTTTTGAGCTTCATGAGACAAGCAAAACTTTGTATGCTTGGAGCTCATGAAAAAGTGTGATGACTCCATAGGCATGCAAGTTGTGTTACATAAGGTTTCCATATAACAAATACAAAATGAAACATACAAAGAATGTTCAAAGGAGTCTTGCTTAGTTCATGTGAGGTATTTAACATAGGGAACATTGTGCCTAATGTCTCCAAGAGAGTACCAATCAAAGAATAGAAAATTTGCAACTTATGGGATGTAGTGCATCGCATAAAGCCACTAAGAGGAATGTAATATGCTAAGAGAGATCATGCTCATGAGGACATTGCACTCAATGTCATCCACAAACGGACAAACACATCATATGAATTAAGAAGGTTGCACTAAGAACCAAGAAAGAGGAAAAATTCAAAAGAATAATGCCAATGTATGCCCTCACTTTAAAGAAATTTCTAAACACCATACTATGAGAAATTACTCTAAAGTAGCAAATGAAAAATGCAAACAAGAAAGAAGACATGAGAGCTAACTTGGAAAGCCCCATGCTAAATCATATGTTTCCAAGTAAAGCTGCATCATGCAAGAGAAAAAGAAAAGAGAGGGGTTCCCCCAAAATGAAAACAACAAACAAAAAAGGGATCTATGGATTGGTGGTTAGTATGTTCTTTGCTGCAATGATTTTTTTTTAGAGAGCTTAGAACTATCATCATGCTACAAATACACATGGAACTAGAAGAACGACACAAATATATCGAAAACAAAGGAAAACCTCTCAGGTCAACATGGAAGAGACATAGGGTGTCTTGATGCCTTGTGTCATCCCCAAAAGGAAAACACAAGACAAATGAAAGAGAAAAGGTGAAAGAAAAAGGAAAATATTTTGGGTCAACATGAAGGAGACATGAATGTCTTGATGCCTTGCATCATCCCCAAAAGGTAAACACAAGAAAAGGAGAAAGATAAAGTGAAAAGGAAAAAAAGGAAAATGAAAGCATTTTTGGTCAGCATGAAGGAGACATGAATGTCTTGATGCCTTGCATCATCCCCAAAAGGAAAACACAAGAAAAAGAGAAAGATAAAATGAGAAGGAAAAAAGGAAAAAGAAAGCCTTTTGGGTCAACATGAAGGAGACATGAATGTATCAATGCCTTGTGTCATCCCCAAAAGGAAAAGACAAGAAAAAGAGATAAAGTTAAAGAAGTGAAAGTGATGCACGACATAGAGAAGAATGAAGGTACAAATAGAAGAATGTCACAAAAAGAGAGAACATAAAACAAAACATCACGGGGGATCACATTATGCAATCACATAAAAGAAAAGGAAAAAGACTAGCAAGGAAAATGTGAGTCAACCTATGAGCAAGCCATCCACCTCCAATCATGTTTTTTGTATGTCAAGGGTGGGAAACTAGCCAAAGGGACAAGGGAAAGTGCCAAACTAGGAGAAGTACTAGGTTCATCAATCTATATAGGAGATTTCTCATTTAAGCTCATGGAAGAGGAAAACAATGTGTTCAATTCATTATGCACCTCTCTGTCGATTATAGTTGTTTCCTCATCGTTAGTCAAGTTAATCACAATAGGAGGATGGATGATAATGTGCATTGAAGAGATCATATCTTGTTTTGATTATTGTATTGGATCATTATTGGGGAGGAGGGTCATCATGCATTGCTACAATCAAGTTTTGATGTTTATTTTCATTATTTAACTCCTCATGTAACTTGTGAGTAACCTTGGCACATTTTTGCCTATGCTCTTTAGCACCTCAGTTTCTTTTGGTTTTTTTTTTAAGTTGCATTTGTGTAGGAGCAGATTGATCAACCATAGGTTGATTTTCTTCCCTAAGGGGAGAAATGGAAGGAACCATAGGAGGTTGTTCATCCACTTTCTCTTTTTCTTTGTAAACTTGTTTTATTCTAGGAGGTGTGATAGGGTTGTTTTCATTGTCTCTTGGTCTTTTGGATGATGTAGGTGAAGTTTCTATTTTTTATTGGTATTGGTTGTTTGGTTCTTGTTGAGGTTGAAGCATGGTTTCTTCTATAATGGGAGGTTCAGAGGTGGGCAGGGACATGTTTTAGAGAGATATCTCTATTATCTTCTTTTCCTTGAACTTTTGATAGGACAAGAAAAAGAAGTCTTCTTGAGTTTTTATAGGTTCCATGGGTTTGGGCCAAAAGGAATCTAGGGAAAAGTTTCCTTTGGAAGACAGTGGGTTAAAGTCACTATGGTGAACCTGCATATAGAGCATCATATATCTAATTTTGAGTGCATTTACATGCTAGATTTAGCTTGCATTAACATTGCATTGCATTTTGCATTAGCTAATTTGCATTCCAGGGTTTCAAATTTTGCATTAGTGAAAAGCTCATTTAGCTTGCATTATTGCACTTAGTTTCATGGAAAATAGTAAAATTCTATATTTGCATTTCAGACTTACATTAGAAAATATAAAAAGCATAAAAATCAACTCAAAAATTCTAAAAATTCTCAAAAAAATTAGTACCTGGACTCATTCGCCACCTTGGACAAATTAGTCCATTTACATATTTTTCACTAATTTTTTTTTCATTTACAGTTCAGTTTTTGAGTTTCTTCTTGTTGTTTTTTCATTTCAATTTTACTTTCCAAAATTTGATTTTTAAGTAATTCCTTCTTATTAGCTTACATTGGATTTGCACTCACCCCACATTTAGTAGCCCTTGCATGAGTGTTTTGTGTCCTATTGTTAATAACTTAGTGAGAAGAAGTTTGAGATTCATGTCATCCCACAATAGCACAATCATTGTGAATCTTGGGTTATCTAGAGCTTCCACTACTAGTATTAACACTAGTACACTAGGCATGGAAAATACCATTAGCAACTCTTTGCCTTCAAGTAGCATGCAAGTTGAACCAAGGAATGATGATATCCTACAAGAGAAAATAATTCAAATTCATGAGAACTTAGTAAACCTACAACATCAAATCAGCTTTGAAAACATTTTAGCTACTCTTAGAATTCCTACCACAAAAAACACTCACTGCATGCTTGAAAGTGAAGATGGCTTTGACTTTGTGAAAAAAATAGTTCAAATCTTCATAAAACATCTTCCTTCAACCCTTAATGTTCGTATACCAAAAATCACTATCACAAGCCAAGGGGGAACTCAAATTCCTCCTCCCATAACCATAGCCTCAATACCCACCTATACCACTCCCCAGGTCACAACAATAATGCAACCAGTTAGTAATGTGATTCCTTCCTTGGGTATTCCTACTAGCATCCCTAGTTCCTATGTGGCATCGCATGTTCTATCTTTTACTACATTACCACCTATAAGCATTCCATTCACTTGTCCTACCAATACATATACTCCATCACAACTTTCGTGTCCATCTCATACCACTTGTAATGATCCTCTCATAACACGACTTTTCCAAACTATTTCATCCATGCAAAAAAAAATTTCCACTATAAACCAAAATTAGAATGGCCCACCCACATACTATGTCAAAGGTAGTCCATTGTCTTTGGAAATATTATGAACACCGACGCCACAAGGAATAGAGGTGCCTAGATTTGAGAAATTTGGAGGGAAGGGAGAT
>VDFB02058242.1:763770766-763787507 GCA_007258455.2 Sequoia sempervirens | reverse complement strand
TGGAATCAATCGAAAGTCCTTGTAAAATAATACATTAGAAAAAATGAGTGATATTTGGCTCAATAATTATTGACAAAATGGTATGAAGTATGTGTTACCAAAATAATAATGATTACTACAAAATCCATTTCTAGTTTAATATAGGCACCATAGATAAATGAGGGGAAATCCAAGAGTATCCTTTTATGCAGTTTGCAATTACGAAATAACACTTTATATAACCATTTATAATTCGTGTTTTAAAGGATACTCTTGGATTTCCCCTCATTTATCTATGGTGCCTATATTAAACTAGAAATGGATTTTGTAGTAATCATTATTATTTTGGTAACACATACTTCATACCATTTTGTCAATAATTATTGAGCCAAATATCACTCATTTTTTCTAATGTATTATTTTACAAGGACTTTCGATTGATTCCAACATAATCCACTTGGGGATTATATATCCTTGATGTCCATTCTATGGTCATCAAGAGTCTCTTAAGCATCTTTCCTAGTTTTACCTCGAACTTCAAACTACCAATACCAAGATCCATAATTTCTTCAAGTCTTTTCAACTTAAAATCGTTTATTGGAATATGGTGTTGTTAAGGGATTTGGCTACAACCCTTTTTAGATAGAATTAGATATTGCATGCTTTCAAGGTAGAAATTGTTTCTAACATTTAGAAAGATAAAAATGCTATCTTTTTTTAATACTCTATTACTCATAATTTCTCACTTTATTCTAAAGTCATAATATAATCTAATACATGTGTGTATATTCATGTACATGCCAATAATGTTTCACTTAAAACGTCTCACCTTTTGGTGCTACTGGATCATTGGTTTGATTCCCTATGCATTGTTTTGAAGGTCCCAATGGCTCCAACCTCCAAGAGAAGTTGGTCTCAATCTTGTGGGTATCATCTAAGGTGCAACCATGATGCTCATTCTTAGGTCTCTCTTTTTGGACTATGAGAAGAGATTGTGCTTAGCAAGGATGGTTGTAGCCCACTAGCCACCATTTTATTCTCCCCTAACTTTTGGTGGTAGGACTATTGGCTGACTAGACCAAGGAAAGTTTCCTCATCTAGCTATTGTTATTTCTCCTATTTGTGTTGCTATTGAAGATAATCACGATAAGGATAAAGTTGGTAATGATGGTTGGCACCCTCTCACACACTTCAAACTCGAGTAGTGTATGAGATAAATTGAATGACCAATGCACACTTCCACCTCCCTTTGCTCTTGCTCTTACTATCTATGACTTATTGTAACTATGTTATTGTATTTGCTTCAAATTGCTATCTCGTTTAAATATTTGAAGTATGACTATTTCTATAACTTTTTGATAAATATATTTAACACTATTTTACAAATGATAATATAGATATTATTCATTGAAAAAGAAAACATAAGATTATCATAGAATTTTAATATTAATCTATTTAGTTTATTTAAACTAATAAAGTAAGAGGAATGGATTTTTGAAATCGTTATTTCCTTGTTAAGAGATGAGCAAAAAAATGCACATAAAGACACTTTTACATTCTCCGTCAACTATGAGTTATGAAGGATGCTTTCGTTTAATTATTGTTCATTTAACACAGTGATCTTATCTCCACAAAAAGCTTGTAACAATTGAGAGCAAGATTCAACGAATACACATAGGGAAGCAGATTAAAGTTGGATTTTATTCAGTTCCATTCCTTGTGAAGATAATCCACTTGTGATTATAATATTCTATGGATTTAATCATGTGCTCTAATTCTTTTTTTCTATCAAAAGAATTGATAAAGAGGAATGAGAATCAGTTTTCATGGCGCCCACATATAACTTGATCGTTTCTTATTTAACGTAAAATCTGGTATACCCACAGCCACCGACGCTATAAGGCATATATGATCGTTTCTTGTTGTTTTCGTGCTTCAAAATCAGGTTGGTGAGAAAAAGGATCGAATTTTTTTATTGACAAATCAGTCACTTTTAGTGTGTTCAAGATATTTTATTTTAGTATACTTATAATAATGGTGTATAAAGTTGATATTTTTTATAGTTTGGTGAGGTAATAAATATGTGGGAAGTATTTCATAAAATTATTTTATGAAAAATATAATAGAGTTTAAATCTTATTTTGTAAGAAATTATGTTTAAAAACTTATGGAAGAATATAAATTAATATTTATTTTAAGAAAATAAACTATTTTGTTAAATAAATTGTAATAAAAAATGTTAATTATATTAATTGAAATATGTTTTTTTTTTAATATTTATATTAAATAATTAGTCAATTAAGATTAGATAAATGTTGATTCTATTATGATACTATCTTATATTTATCAAGGGTTGATCAAGTATAACTTTCTTAAATGTCAATCTTTACATACTATTAAGCATTTCTAAAACAAAACCATTTCTTATAGTGATAATTTTCTTCTCAAAAAAATTGAAATTGCATATGAATGCAATAATATGAAGTTGAATATAATTCACAATAATTGAATGATATAATATTATTTTTTAATTTATTGTTTTGGTAAGTAAGCTACAATCTAGTGTATGCTCTGGTTATATTAAAATCTAATGAAAATACATAAATATATAGGCTCTTGCCCTTTACATTTTACAGAAATCAGAATAGTCATGGTTGATTTCCTTCATACAATTTGTGGTTACTATTTTCTTCTTTTGATGTTGGATTACTTCAAAATCCCACACCACTTCTAATTATTTGTTCCATTGGTTAGATTTCTTAGAGGCCTTATAAGTGACTTGGTCGTTTTAATCTTATGTTTTGCATCCAATCCTTACTCTAGGGTTATCCCTTGAAGATCCATCAAAGTTCAATTTTCACCATTTTCCATTTTTTCCTTTCTCGGTTTATCCGAGACTCAAAACTCCACCAGCTGCATTAGTATGGGAATATTTTTTTTATTAATTACGTCAAAGGTGTTCCTTATATGAACATTACCAATTGATTTTAATGATCAATGGTTGAGAATGTGGTAGAATGATGGTTAACAATTGAAAAGATTTGACATAGAAACAAAGCAAAGAATCAGAAATTCCTTTTACATTTCCACTAGAAAATAAAAAACAAAAAATTAAAAAAACAATTTACAAATTAAAATAATAATACTTATATGTTATAAAAAATATTTTACTACACTGAATTTACCTTTTCTAACTAATCATTGCACTTTATACAAAGAAAAAAAGCAAAGAATTAGATGTTGTTTCTAATTTTCCACTAATATTCAAAAAATAAAAAAGAGATTATAATTATTATATTTTACAAATTAAAATTAAAATAATTATATTTTAGAAAAATGTATTTAAATACACTAAATTTAGCTCATCAAAATAATCATTGCACTTTATACAAAGAAAGAAACTAAAGAATTAAATATTGTTTCTAAATTTCCACTAATATTCATAGTTCATAAATTATATTATAAACATACAAAATAGTTAATTTAATGTTTTGTATGTATGCTCAATATTATTTAGTTTCTCTGAATGTCAATTATAGACCTACACAAACACAACAAACAATCACACACTTAGTCCATTATGCAAATCTAAATCAACATTCCCCGTGAAATTCATTTGAGATGAAAAGAACAAGAAAACAAGTGAGAAATATCAAATAAAAATTACTGGAAGCTAAGTAATCTTGTCCAAAACACTCAAACCTTCAATCCCATGGGGGAATTGGTGACAATTTGATGTGGAAAATGGCTCTTTCCTGGAATTCCTTGCAAGCTTGAATGATGAGAGTTGATCCTTGATGAAAATCTGCAATAACCTAGCTATGAAACTATGAAACTTGATGAATATAGATGAAAATATGAAGATAATGACTTTACTCTCAATTGTCCCTCTAAATCAATATGAGAGCCTCTTATTTATAGATAATAGAAATGGAGGATGAGGAAAAATGGATGAATGTGGGACTAAAGATAAACCAATGATAAAGCACCACTTGTCAACATGCTATTGAAGAGAGATGGAGCACATTTTGGGAAATATGCAAAGAGGGGGAAATTTGAAATTCAAAAGATGGCTTGAAAGATAAAATGAAAGATGGATTTAATATCACTTAGCTCAAGAAAAGGACAAGTAAGAGGACTTTAATGCCTTGTTGGATAGACAAGTTTTCGGGGGAAATTTCAAATTTGGGGAATATTCCATCCTTTGATGCCTTTTTGAATGAAAAAGGAGATTTAATAAATCAATTAAAATGATTTTAATGAGCAAGTTGAAAAAGCTAGAGGATTTGATGGATTAAGATTAGGATTAATCAGGATTTGATTAATTAACATAGGAGATTAGTTGATTTGACCATTTTGACTTAGATTTTAGGATTAATTTAAATAAAAAATGAGAAGAAAATGAATTTAGACCTAATTAAATAATATTTTCATTTATTTAATTAAAGAGGATGATGTTAGATTAAATTAAATAAAGATTGATTTAATTTAATAGAATGACTTTAGGGATTTAATTAAATAAAATGAATTATTTAATTAAATTGAGACTAGAGGGTTAATTCTAACACACGTATTCTAAACTACAAAGAGACATGAATTAATTAGATAAGATTGATTTATTTAATTAAGGGACGAAAGGTGATGAATTTAATCAAATACAAACTATCTACTTAAATGATTAGCAGAGGGGATGATTCAGGACGAAGCAATGTTAGTAATAAGGATCAAGTGTGATTGGTACATTTTCCATGTCTACATTTTGCCCCTCTTTGAAGCAAAGTACTCACTGTATTGGTTCAAAGAATAACCTGTCTCGATCAAAATTCAAAAATATTCCAACTTTCAAAATTTCCCAACTACTGCCCCAGTGAGAAGAAACATGCCGATATACTGCCCCCTCAAGATATCGAGCAAAAAGTTCAATTTGAGGGTCAATATCATGACAAAAAGGTTCAAGATTAGTTCAGCTCGAATTTTTGATGTAGACAGTCATCGGCCATGGGTATGGCCTCATGTATATTTTGATATATTACACACACTTGATACTTGGATAGAAATGTTAGTAAAGAAGAATAAGAAGAAATGAGATGATGACAAGAGGATCCAACAAGTCCATGATCTACGAGACTTTATTAGAGATGATGATGCTTTGTCGTGAATTGCATTTAAAAGGCTTAATGCATCTATTTCGATAACAATAATAGGGCACGATGTTATCAAGGTATAAAGAACTAGGATGGCACGCTGTACCCAGTGCAATGGACTTTGACTCGACAAAACAAATAGGAGTATTCTTGTTCACATCTCTGACATATAAAACCCGTTAGATGCACTTTAAAAGTTTCAAACATCTCAGAACAAAACACAGAAAGGTATAAACTATCAATGCAATAGTCAACAAGATACCCAAAACATCCTCCATACATACCTAACAAAGAAAGTATTCACCAAGGTTATATTACAAGAACGCCCAACAAGCATGATAGACAAAAGATAATTATCATTGCCCCATTCTCTAAATTTTTTTTGATTAGACATCATTGAGAGGTCATTAAATGAGGCAAGATAAATCAAAAAAAGAAAAGACAATTGTATGCAAACAAGTCAATGCCTTCTATAATTCCTAGCCAAAGGGATTTGTTTTGTTTAGGATAAGTATCCAAAGTGATTTTTTCCAAAGATAATCTCCTACTAGGAAGGATGCATCCTAGGACATGTTAGTGGATGGTGGAAATTCGATAGGTTCTTTGAAAGGCTATTGATATAAGGTTGATTGACATGTTTTTTGTGAATGATCAAGAGTTTATTTTGCATTTAAAAGTTTGTTGTTTCAATTTTAATTTTGCGTTTGAAGTTTTCTTTTATTGATTGTTGTGGTTGTTTCTTTTTTTTTTCCAAAGGGTGAGTGCGATTATTTTTTTATTATGGATGAGATTATTGTAGGTGAAAGCAGAAATGAAGGATTTTGGAACCCTATTGGACACTTACCCTTCTAGGATCTTTCACCTTAAAGAGGAATAGGGTTCAAAATGCATAATGTTTCACTCAAGATTAATGTATGAATGGATGGGAAATGGAAGTGAAGTGTGTGGATGTGTTAGAATACTTACAAATGCAAATAAATGAAGGTAAACTAATCTAATGCAAGATTCTAAAAAACACAGTGTTGATTGCAAATATGAACCAGGAACTTAAACAAATGAAAATAGAAATTGATGAGACTAATCAGAGTTAACCTAGAGGTAGATTGATGTTAATGGGAGGTTTTGGAATGTCTCAAAAATCACTATTAATGGCCACTGGGACTGATTCACCATGCATGTTGAATTAGTACTGCTTGTGAGGGAAAGTTTGGGAAACAGGTTTTAGACTGTCGAGAGATGAAATCTGACAAAACAAACTTTTTAATCCTACAGGTGGGACTCATTCACCATGGGTGGTGAATTAGTCCACCTACAAGAATCTGTAAAATCTAGAATTGATTATGTGTAACAAGATATGTGCTTCTACTTTCTGTTGGTGTGAATAATTGTCTTGTACCTAGCTTATTCATTCACTAAGTAATTAGAGGACATATTCACATGGTCAAGTTTACTTAGGATATAAGATTCTTTCTAAAAGTCTTAGTTGGATTTTCTATAACTTATATTATCTAGCTATATTGCATGATTCCTAGGTAGTTAGTTGTTTCATGTCATAGGATTATGACACTTGTCATGATCTTGTCTAATCCTATCTCTCAGCCTTATCTTTATAAGCAATGTATCTCATGTACATTTGAAAAGCAGTTCAATCTTATTCAACCATTATTCAATATTGCATTGTGAAGAAATATTTTTTGCCATTCTCTCTCTTTTGGAAGTGGCTTTGGTCTAGCAACTATTCCTAGGGCTGTTGGGGAGTCACCATTTACTCCCACACTTTCTATAGGTGTCTACTTCTGAAACTATTGTATTCAGATCTGAAAATGACTTTTTGTTGTTCCTTTGACTTGTTGAATGAAGAGAGAACTTTAACAACCTTGCAACTTGATATTTAATGATTTCTATGCTTCCAAGGGACCTAAATATGCAAACACACAAGAGGAGGAGAAATGTTGATTGTTAGGGCATGGGGATTTTCCTTGGTCAAACCCCATTCAGGTAATTAAACCAAAATGATGAAAGAATAGAATGAAACATGAAACAATGGAGTTGTTACCTTTCCATGATGAATGATCTTGAAATTTTGCAACATAACATGTAGAATCAACCCTTAAATGTCTTAGGAAGCTCAATGAATGACTTGCAATGTGAAATCCCTAGCTTTTTTTAGAAGATAGATGATGAGTGATGAAGAATGGATGAATGAATTGATTAGAGATGGAGATAACTTGAAAATGAGTTGAAAAACATTTATTTATACAATTCTTGTGCCTTAGTATCCATTCATCCCTCATCACAAGCTGACATCAAGATTTTGAATAAAAACACCAAAAAGGAAAATTAAAAATATTTTGAATTTGGGGGCCATAGACCATTCACAATTCATGGCGAATGGATCCCACCTAGGACCTGAAAATGGTTGTCAGGAATTAAGTTGTATTTAATGTTGTTTGTCGGGTTTACATTAAAAAATACACTTAATTAATACACATGAGGGCATAAAGGACCCAAATAAAGCATGAGAAATGTGTAAATAGTGAAAATATGCTCTAGAAAAGCATGAAAGCTTGTTACAAGATCTTTTACAACACTTCCAAAATAGGACTTGTTTAGTGATGAAAAAGGCGAGTTTTAGGTGAATCTCTTGTAATGAATAGAGTCTAGAAGAATGTAGAAATGTCTTTACAACACTTCACACAACACCTTCACAAGATGTCATTAAATGCATTTTATTTATTTCAAGGATCCAAGACCTAGTGTCGATGCATAAAATGTCCTGACAAACCTTTAATCAAGGCCTCATTAACCAATTAATCTCATGTCAAGAAAAAGGTACTTTTTTCAATGGCACAAAAAGAAAAATGGGATGGATGGATTTTTTCAAATATTAGGATGTTTTGAATTTTTAAAATTTTTGAGGTTGTTTTGACTTTGCAGGGTTTTCAACGTTTTCTACAAAATTTAATTTTTTTGTGTTTTTTATGAGATTTTATGAATGTTTTGATTTTTGTGTCTCAAGGACTCATCAAAGATTAGCCTTGCCTAAATTTAAGTTTAGAGACAACGAGTTTGGATTCCATGTTTTTGATGTGTTTTTCTAACTTTGAGTGTTTTTGGATTTTGATATGTTTTCAATGTTTTTATTTTTGAATGATTTTGATGATTTGGATATGGATATGCATGATGATATTAGTGCTTTTTTTGGGGATTTTGTTGAAAAAGAAGCTAAGGTTGATTGATCGGATCAATGGATTGATGATGATAGCAATGTTGAAGATACACAACAATGCAAGGATAGTGTTAAGCAACATGGGGATTGGGAAGGATATCCCAAAATGATGATGGATTGATTGGATTTGATTTGATCAAGATTGATGAAGCTTGGTTTGGAACAAAATTTGTTTGAGTGATTTGATGTGACGTTGACATGCAAATTAGATGTGACTGATATTGATTGTTTGGATTGATGTTCAATGAAATATAAAGCTTGATAAGGAACGTCTTCTTATCAAAATATGCCATGGGCTAGTGACTTGGATTTTTTCTCACAAGTGTTTGCCCCAATTTTATTTTACGTTTTCCAATGTTTAGATCACCACATAATTTTGAGGATATAGATCAAGATTTATTCCCAAAGAAAGATGTAATTATTTTCCCCTAGTGTCTATCAATGTATGGAATGTCATGGATGGATTCCTAGATAGGTGTATAGATGGAGGGATATGGATTATCTTGTGATAAGATAAGGTGTTCAGATAAAGAATTTTCATTTGGATAATGCTTCATGGCTTCAATAATGTTGGGTAGGATAGGATCAATGAAAATGGCACATGTCAAGATGTTTACCATAAGCAATTGTAAAGTGTGCACCAAATTTTTTCAAGATCAAGTAAGTTGGAATAAGGAAGTAGATGGATGAAAATGGATTGGATCAATGGTTCATGGATGAATGGATTTATTATGGATGAGATGGATGGAATGTTGGATTTATTATGGATGAGATAATATGCTTTCACCTGAATTAGCACATGTAGATGCTCAATTCTACACATGATGCCTGCTTTCTAGGTTTTCATCATGGTACCTGTCCAAAGTACCACCGAAGTGGTTTTCACTAGAGGAAAATTTTTCTCTTTACTCTTTGTAATCCTTTTTCTGAATTTTTTTGGATTTTTCTTTTTTTTTTTTGGATTTTTTTCAAAGATTTTAAGCTCATGCTAAACCACCTGGTGGCATTGATATAAATTCTTTTGTCATAATGTGCCATCAATATCCTTCTTGAAGAAGCTATTTTGCCAAGATATGTGCACTTGAAAGAAACTTTAGAGATTCTTCATCTGCTTTGTTGATACTGGAGTTAACTTTTTCTTTGTGCACACATCACAATAGAGTTCCTTCTAAATCCTTATGATGAAGGGTGGTTGTCAATACATGGTCAATGTGACAATTTGATATCATGCGTGGAGGTGTAGATGGAGTGTGTTTAGGAATAAAAGATGGATTGGTTGATTTTTTGGAACCTTTGACTCTCCAAACTTGGGAAGATGAGCAATGACGAGTGGATATGGAAGTGTGCATGGAATTAGGACCAACTGCTTGATATAGTTTGTGCGTTGCTTGACAAGCCTTTTTTTCCTTTTTTGGAGATCTTTTATGGATAATTTTCCCTTTTTTTATTTTTCCACATAGTTTCTTTGACTAATGGAGTTTGATAGGGATATTCTCTCTTTGTATATTTTTGTATCCATGTGTATTTGATTTGTCCATTATGCTTCTCAACATCTTTTTCTTTGATAACTTTCTTCATGCTTCGATTCAAATCTTTCTTTTTATTTTGGTCCCAATTCATGGATGTGGTGATGGTTGGATGAAGATTCATGATGTGGTTGGTTGTAATATTGGCATCGGTTTCATCATAAGGATTCTTCATGCTCCCTATTTTGATGTTTGCTTGAGACATAGCTTCCCCCAGTATGGTGATAGTAGCACCTTTGTTCTTTGATTCTACCTATTTTGAGAGTTCTTGTTTAGAAAGAATTCTCTGATAAATGACCACTACAGATGATGCTATTTCAATTTGTTGTTTTGCTAACTCTAGAATATCTTGTTCTATCTCACCTATTTCCTTGAGTGGATAATGTTGGATATATTCATACATGATGTCCTCATTTTGAATTTGGGATATATCTAATCTTGATATTGACAACTCAGTTTGACTATAGGAATCAATAACCTACTCTTTTTGTGTAATAATGCCAAGAGTAAAGGAATCCTATTCTGAATGAAGATCATCTATGTGTCCATCCAAAGAAAGAATCTCATAGGTAGGTGGACGAGTATGTGCTATGTTGATATGATCATCTTGTATATATAGGAGAGTGTCCATTACATCATTGTAGTAGCTTGGAGATACAAATTCTTGATCTTGATTAATTTCAGAATTGCTTTTGACATGCTTTGGATCAAGTTCTTATCTTTGAGTGGACTTGGATCAAGTGTTGAGTTGAGGATTTCTTCCTCTCAATACTTTCTTCCGGCAAAACTATGTATTTCAAAGGATGTCATTATGTTCTTGGCGCGACCATTGTTGACTTTAAGTGACAGAATCGATCAAGTGCTTGGAATGGGGAATTTAGATATGTCCTCATCCTATTTAGTGATGTAGAGAACCTTCTTTCAACATGATCTCCTCACTGGTTGAAGGATCACCGACTAGGATGAAACGATGCCAACAATCTTTGAATAGTTCTCATTGTTGACACGTTGGGCTGATCACATCTGCAAAAAAGTGACTTTTGATGTATGTTGAGCTGATTCGATATGGCCGATATCACACCAACGATAGGCATTTTTCGCCAGGCCATCCCTACCTGGCCGTCCTGGCCGCTTGCCATCCTGACATCTGATTTCGAAAGCTGAACAAATTTGAGAAAGATGTTGGCTTTATACCGCGGTTAATTTATACCAATGGAGCCGCAGGTCCGGTGCCGCGGCTTTCCGTTCAAGACTCCTGAGACCAAATTGACCTTGTGGTGATTGATTTTGGACAATGTTCTAATTTGGGATGATGCTTAGATTTGGAAAGATAGGTTGAAATTGAACATTATTGTGGTTGGGAATCACATTTCCTTGATTTAGGAAACTTTGATCTTGCATTGTCTTACCTTGACTTAGATCAATACATGGAGTTGTTAACATATTGTTTGGTCTTTGAACAACATTTGTATGATTTGCAAACATATCTATTCCAAAGTTTACAAAGTGTGGATTCAAAATGGTCATGTTTGGTAAAGTTGTACTTGGTATATTCACATTTGGCATGTATGGATTTGGTGGGATAATTTTGTTTGTTTGAAGACTCATGCATTGATTGTTGGATTGATAGATTTGTAGGTTTGGAATTTGATTTAAATCTACCATTGGGAAAAGTGTTCCAAAACTTTGATTGGGCATACTCACATTTGTTGTGTTATTGAGGTTTGTAAGAGATAATGATCCCTTGTATGGATTGTATAAATGTGAGTTTTGATAATCAATTGGAATTGTAAGGCTTTGATAGTTTGGTTGATCTCATGATGTATGGAGGAACTTTATATTCCATGTTTTTTTTGTGTTTTGACCTTGTTGACCTCTAAGGGATTTAGGATAAAATGATGAGATTAAGGATGAAAGGGCTTAATGATATGGGTGTTGAAATTTTAGGAACCTTGGAGGAATACTAGACTTTAGGACTTTATGATTTTCTGATTTTAGATTTGATTTGGATTTGGTTTGATTTGGATTTCATTAGATTTGATTTTGATTTGAATTTTGGATAATGAACTAATAAACCCCAAGATGTTGGATGTTATCTTGGAATAAAATTGTCCACAAGAATGATAATTTAACTAGATGTATGAGGAAGGATTCATCCACACACACTTAGCCAAAAAAGATAATGTTGATTTGATTTGAAGGACTTTACCAAAATTCTAGTATGAATGATTTTTCCAAGGTTCTAAAAGTTGTTTGTGAGATGGGATTTGATTGATGTTTGAGATGGATGAAATCATTAGTTGTTTTGATCCTAAATGAACCTAAGAGGGACTTGTTTACAAGACCAAGGATTTGAAGAAAATGCTTTCCCCAAGAGTACTTCAAACCAAAAGATCAATGTTTTCTCAAAAGATCGTAAGACAAAAGATAAACAAGCGCATGTGTGGGGTTCAATTGATTTTATCTTGGTTAATGACTTGATTTTTACCACATCCACTTCTTGATTAGCTTTTCAAACTAAATTTCTAATGTCCCAATTTCTTCTCATCCCACAAGGTCCATTATGTGGAAATCAAGAAAATTAAGGAAAAAGTTACCTAGTGTTGACTTTAGTGAGAGAAAATTGAGATGTAAATCCAAATACATAGAAGCCTC
The DNA here is from genome assembly GCA_007258455.2 of Sequoia sempervirens. NCBI lineage: Eukaryota > Viridiplantae > Streptophyta > Pinopsida > Cupressales > Cupressaceae > Sequoia > Sequoia sempervirens. Next base: position 763,774,974 of record VDFB02058242.1, on the reverse strand, counting down.
TAAGGATAGAATCCCTAGGGCAAGCAATAGCACTTGGATTTTGTCAAAGGTACTTACTTTATCTAAAGGGTTTGAAATTTGATGATCATGTTGAATGTTTGTTTCCCAATGTTTTAGATCCAAGCAAAGTGTTTTGATTTCAAGAACATGCACAACCCTATGGATAACAAAGGAAATATTTGTTGAATCCCCACTTGGATAAATCCAGCTATGCCTACTCTTAGCAGATGTTTAGATGTTTGAACACACTCTCTCCCCTCCATGACACACACTTCTTGAGATATCCAAGCAGCAGTACCCATGAAACTCCCATGGCATACTTCTCATCTCTACTAAGAGTTGTAAAAATGTGGCGTGACTTCATAACGACCATTCTTGCACCAACAAATAGATAAGGATTTGGGCTTCTAAACAAAAGGTTCTATTATAGGAATTCCATTCATTGGGGATCATCCATACAACAAGAGACCATTTTTTCCCTTCTTGTCGAAACAATCCTCGTGATACTTGAACTTTCCTCAAGTACACACACTTATATACTGGGTGGAAGTCGCTTGGCTTTAGCATGTTCCCAATTGGGTCGTTCCCTGGGGTGATTACTTTTTCCCACCCGACAGGCCCTTTAAGGATAAACAAAAGTGAGCAAGCACATCCGTAGTTTGATCAATCTTTGTTCAGAAACAAAGAGAGAACATACGTGATATACTCCACTCACACTAGCAAGATTTTGTTCAATTTTAAGAATCCAAATTGAAGTGTGGAGGAAATCACTTATAAAAGTTAATATCATAAAAATCCTTTTGATTCTCAATATCATCGCAAGGTGTGAGAGAAGCGCATATCTCTTTTAGATGATATTATTTTGGATAAGTGATTACAAAACATAAAGGCACATGTTGATTTTAATCCTTGAAAGCAAGAATTGGATTCTTTTTAAGCACCAAAAGGAAATATGAGAGTTGCTTGTTCAATTGTTAAGTCCAAAACAAAATCTAGTAAGTTGCCTAAGGTTCTTTTTAATCCCTTTGTTTTGTTCTTTTTAAGCCCAAATGAAAATTATTGCGTCCTAAAAAGCTTAAAAGTGACAAAGTCCTTAGAAGTGGGATTATAATTGCTCCCCAAAGTGCTAAAAAACACTTGATATAATGATGTGATAAATTTTTTTCTTTCACTTCCATGCTCCATGATCCTTTATAACCTATAATAAAAGCTCCAAATGTTAGATGAAATTAAGAAACAAGAAGATATGAGGGTTAGATAAATGATTTTAAGCATAAAAAACCTAAAATTTATACCATGTTTCATTGTGATTTGATATTAGGTGAAAATTTGAAAATTTTAACTCTATAAAAGTTGATAAACACCTTTAGCATTGGATAGCGTATGAAATTCTACCCCATTTAAAAAAAGAAGGCTTTGAAAATGGCCAAAAAATGACCAAGATATCGCCATTTTAAGATTGAGTGAAAAAGCAAGAAAGCAAAGGAGACACCCTTTGCAGCGGTGTTGTTTGGGTCCAAACAACGATGCTAGAACAAAAGAGGCACCGTTTAAGGATTTGAGCGGTACTCTGGTGACACCAACAACACTGTTTGGAAAAACTAAGAATGCAAATGCATCACAATTTCCTCCAGCGGTGTTGTTTGACTTGGAAAGAAAAAAACATAAAAATAGTAGAATTTGACCAAAAAATGTGTTAATTTTGAAAGATTTTCCCTCCTTCTAGTGCCAAAATGTGAATGTCGATTATAGACCTACACAAACAAAACAAACAATCACACAATTAGTCCATTACGCAAATCTAAATTAACACTCCTCATGAAATTCATTTGAAATGAAAAGAACAAGAAAACAAGTGAGAAATATCAAATAAAAACTATTGGAAGCTAAGTAATCTTGTCCAAAACACTCAAACCATCAATCCCATGGGGGAATTGGTGCCAATTTGATGTGGAAAATGGCCCTTTCCCAATTCCTTGCAAGCTTGAATGATGAGAGTTTATCCTTCATGAAATTTTGCAATAACCTAGTTATGAAACTATGAAACTTGATGAATATGGATGAAAATATGAAGATAATGACTTTACTCTCAATTTTCCCTCTAAAATCAATATGAGAGCCTCTTAATTATAGATGAGAGAAATGCATGATGAGGTAAAATGGATGAATGTGTTACTAAAGATAAATGAATGATAAAGCGCCACTTGTCAACATGCTATTGAAGAGAGATGGTGCACATTTTGGGGCAACAAAAAGAGGTAAACTTGAACTAAAGATGCGGCTTGAAAAAATGAGTATTTGTTATTTATTATTATCACTTGGCCTGCAAATAAAAGGACATGTAAGAGGCCTTTAATGCTCTGTTGGATGGATTGCCACTTTTGGGGGAGATTTCAAAATCTAGAATATTCCATCCTGGATGCCTTTAATGAAAAGGAGATTCCACACAAATCACCAAAATGATTTTCAAGGAGGTTGCAAAGATAGAGGATTCTTGATGGATTAAAGATCAGGATTCTCAATCAAGACTTCCTGACACCAAGATAGAGACAGTTGATTTGATCATTTTGACTTAGATTTTAGACTACTTGAATAAAATGAGAAGAAAATGAATTTTAGAATTCCACTCAGTCAAGATTTGACTTTATTTTAAAAAGATTATGTTAGAATAAATTACCAAAATTTATTTAATTTTAACAGAATGATTTGTGATTAATCAAATAAAATGCAGAATTATTTAATTCAACAGAGCTGGGGTTAAATTTGTGTACCAATAATACTATTCAATTCAACAAGAGATGATTACTAATTTGATGTAAGATTGATTGATTAATTAAGGACGAGGTGATGAATTTAATCAAAAAATACAAACTATCCGTATTGGGGAAATGATTGTGGTATGTGGGGATGCCGATTCATGATGAAGCGGTGTTAGTTATCAGGATCAAGTGTGATTAGTACATTTTCCATGTCTATAGTTTCAAACATTATATATATATATATATATATGTTAATAAGCTTTTTCATTCCATCTTCCTACACAAAACAAACATTTATTTCAAATTGTTTTTCTACTTAGTTCAAAGTATTTCACAATTACATTCTACTATACTTAATGTTAAATACTGATTTGTATCCATACAAATTCTAAATTAATAAAAAAGCCATCGGTGTACCCATTGCACACCAAGATGCGATTGCTAGTTAATAATACCATTTAATTATATTTTTCCAAATGTAATCAATTAATTATATGAAAGTCACACATTTTTGTCAAAAAAAAATATTATAGAAAAATGTTGTCACTCAATATATACCTATTAAAGCCTACTAAATCTTTTAGCTCTACAAAATTAATTAGAATTTTCTAATTTATATAAATGAATCTGCTTAAAATATTCTTATAAATATATATCTCTTAATAGTTGATAAATTCAATCTTATGTGGATAAATTCAATACAAAATTCTTGTAGACTTCTAGAAATGATTAATACATTTTAATCATATCATTTATTTATTATGCCTATCATTTCTTTTATCTATAATTTAATTAAATAATTTTTAATTATTTAATTAAGTTAACATTTTCCTCTTTTCATCCATAATAATTAAATAATTTTTAATTATATATTTATCTTAATATTTTTATCATATCCTTTTTTTTCTACATACATTAGGCATAAGGGAGTCATACCCTAATAAATAATAGAAAAAAAAAAGATAATGTGCATGCCTTGAATATTGGGGTGCATAATGACAAATTTTTCCTCGGTCTAAATGTTAATATCACTAATTAGATAATCAATCCATCATATCATGGGGTCACAAAGTTCAAAATACATTATCAATCCCTAATAGGTGACAATCACAAATTATGGTTTGTTTCCCCTTTCTTTGTGAATCTAAGTGTCATTTGGTGTGAGGGTCTTGAGAAGGGAGACTTCCTCCTCTTAACTTTTGTCCATGCCAAATCAAATTGAAATACTATCCTTATGTTCTACTCAAGACTGCCATTAGTGGTTTCATCCTTGAATCAAGGCTCATCCAACACTAGGACAACCTAAGATGCAACTAAAATTTTTGTAGGCTTGGACACCTCATTCACCATTGAATTTTTTTATACTTTTGGAGTCACATTATTTTTAGAGTCCCACTATGGGACACCCAAACCTGAATCTTGTTGATTATCCAAATGAGAAGATTAATT